>JARFIY010000348.1:13922500-14437857 GCA_036346155.1 Sinelater perroti | reverse complement strand
TCTAAACGCCAAAATCTCGCTAGCTCCCGTAGTTTGCCAGATCTCAAAAAAATTATTTGATCTCACGCATAGTTTTTTTTGTTAGATTTGTCCAAACTATCGATATATGATGGTGTGGTTAAAAGAGAAGTTTGTAGAAGTTTAAAAAAATAACCATTTGCAATGCTCTTCCAATTACTCTTTTAATATTCTTCCTATTATTGACACCACGTGCGACATTTATGGAAATATTAAATTCTACTTACATAATTTCTCTCGAAAATCTTTTATATTTGGGTTCATAATTTATTTAACAACATTTTTATGGCTGCCATTTACTTATTATCAACACGATTTGGTAATTTTTTTTATATATGTGAAAAGTACTTGATAATCTGGATACATACAATTTATTAAAGAAAATATATACATGAATCATTACAGGAATGACTATAATTGGCTGGTGCTCCGCCTTATGGCACTACACCAGCACTACCGCAACCGCATGATCAATTTTGCGCAAACCTGTCTTGTACATTTCTCAAAGCTTCTAGTAAACTATTGTGGCCGCAAATTTACCTGCCCCGGCATTCGCCTTAGTGCAGGACCCGGGAAAACCACAAAAACCCGGGTCAGGGCAGGTGACTCGAAACCGCTGATGGCTCCGAGTCCTCCTGGCTTTTACAATACTACTCAAAGAAACAGACTAAATCTACCTTAAACTACGTCGCACTTAGTGTCTGTTAAACTGTCCAAAAGTTCGCATCTCGCACAACACTTTCTTTTTCCCAACCCCCGCGCGCCCATCACAAGTTCGCGTCAACCCGTAATCTCGTGCACCGTTCCGCAAAAACCGCAAGAGCCGTCCACCATTCATGCAGGCCCGAAAGTCTTTCGATCTCCTCCCGCGTTCGTGGCCATCTCCAGCATTGCAGGTTAGCAGGATGTGCATGGCATCGTCGACCTCCCCACACGCGCATCTGTTTTGGTCCTCCACCAGTTTCCGGATTCTAATGAGGTAGGACCGGAAATTGCCATGCCCAATGGTAAGCTGGACGGTGTGCCGGTTAAAGCACTCCGCAGCTTGTCGCGCCGTGTAAACTGTGGGGATGAATATCCGCGCATGTCGCCCCGTCTCTGCTGCTTGCCATCTCTGCTCCCTTCTTGCTCTCGTCCTGGCTCGTAATCGATTCTTTACGAGTCCCATTGGTACCGTCTCGAATATAGGCGGTCCATCTCCTGCCGCCGCCTCTTTGGTCAACTGGTCCGCACGCTCGTTGCCTGGAGTCCCGACGTGCGCCTTGGTCCAATGGAACCGGACTTTGATTTCGGCCGACAGCGTCTTTGCAAGGCTCCACACCTCAACTTGCAAATCCGTCGGCGCTCTCATACTCTTGAGAGCAAGTAGCGCTGACTTGCTGTCAGATATTACAGCGCATCTTGGGATCGTTGCTCTGTGCCTCTGTATGTACGCCAGGCACTCTCGGATGGCTATCAACTCGCACTGGAATATAGTGCTCCAGTCTGCGAGTTTTGCTCGTTCGTGATGAATTTCCTCTTCTCCTCGCATGACCACGAACGCGGCCCCTGATCGCCCGTCGTCTGCTCGCGAACCCTCCGCGTAGCAGCACAGTTGTCGCTCCTCCGGCTCCGCCACGCTGAATGGGATGCCATCTCGCTCGGCCGGGTGCCCCGTCTCCTCCATGGACTGCCTCCGCTCGATGACGCCCTGCCGCAGCCCCAGCTCCTCTCGGAGTTGCTGCTCCGGCCCGGTCGTCAGCCTCCTGCGATCTGCCGCCTCCTGCAACACAAAATGCAAAGGCGGTAACTGGCTCAATACTAACGCGGTTTCGGTGGCTACAGTGCAATAAGCACTTGCCGCCTTAACTGCGAGTATCCTCTGCACGCTTAGCAAGTCCCTAGCTTTCCTGACCTTGCATCCTTCAGCCCAAATTTCAACGGCGTACAGCATAGCCGGCTGTACTGCCCCTTCGAAAACTCGCGCCGCCGCTTTACCGCGAAAACCCCACAAACAAGTTTTCTCAACGGTAAGGAATAACCCCTAAGATCCTCTAACCTCAATCCTTTGGGGTTTCTTTTTGGGGTCATGTGAAGTCACTTGTGTGTGGTAGAAGAAAGCTTAATTTAAAAAGGACGGCAGACAATTCAAGCAAAAGCGATGTGATGTTCAAATTTTGAATAAGAAAATAGCGCTGCAATGAATATATTCCTTCTGCGATGGTAGCATAGCTAACGGAATACTTAATTTTTGCTGCGAAAACGCAACTGTTCAGAAAATATAACATTACATGTTAAAGCGCATAATAAAGCAGCAAGTTCAGTTTGAAAATCTTTAGTTACAACAAAAAGTAAGCTCCTATCTAAATCATTTATGGGTTTAAAATTTTATTTTCTTTACTATTTGTTTTTTTAAACATATTTAATTTAGACTAAAAACTTTATATTTTATTGTTATTTTTACATCCAAACTCCAGTGCATCTAATAAAATAATAATTGGCTAAAAAAATTTTAAACGCGTAATTTTTCAGGTTTTCATGGGCTGCCTATATAGAATAAAAGTAGATTTAAAAAGTCTTGTCACAGAAAATTATAAAAATTTAAATTGGTAGCTAAAAAGTAGTTCAAAAATTAATTAACAAATCAAGCAACAATATAAAAAATTACTTGTATTATTAATAACTATTCTGCATCAGAGAAATAAATTTCAATTCTCTGAACCACTGCGTGCTATAGTAAAGAGCGGCATTTTTAGACAACCAGAAGAAATTTTTCCGACTTTAAAAGAGGGTTCATTTAAAATGACCTAATGGTGCTCGGTGATCACCTGCAACAGTAAAACAGTTAAATATAGACAAAAGATTATTTTATATTTGAATTCAAAGACCTTCATGTGTGTGGTGATACTAGAAGGCTTCGAGTGATTTTTTCCATTTTCTCCTGAAAAGCTATTTATGAGAAAAAATAATCAAAGCTCATGTAAAAACCTAAAAGTAGCGTTAATTAAAAATTCAAAAAGTCAATAATTTTTTTATTATAACAATTTCTGATTATTGACAAAATGAACCGAAAATACAACCACAGAGTTGATGTACTCAAACCTCTTTGGTTCGAATATTGCCAAAAGAAATTGTATATCTTGATTATAAGACCCAAGACTTAAAAATTAAAAGTAAAGAAAATCTGACCCCTAGAAGGAAGTAACTCCTGCCAGAACAACAAATGAAAGAAAAGATCAATCAGGTTTCTGGGTGGAGCATAACTGACAAATGAAATGCGTGTGGTGAGGTTGACTGCCAGTCTAGCAGTTCATCAAAATCTCTACTACAAGTATTTTGTCCTGAGAAATCGTCAGTTGAGGACTGAGGAAAATGAGATAAACAAAAAATGAAAAGCCCAAGAACTGCTGAATGATATCAAACATAATAGCGCTGGATGGATGCCTGAGATTCTTTTCGGGCGTAAAGAACTTTGTCCAAGATAGGAAGGTGAATTGCTAAAATAATCATTAAATACACCAAGAGGTTTCTAAAGTGCCTACCGTTATACTTACAAAGTTTTCTGTCTGTATGGTAGTTCTGAGATTCGTGAGCAGTGAAGAGAATATCATGATACTTTACTTCTTTGAGAAAGTTTGAAGGTAACCACCGACTGTTATATCAACTTGCTGGAAACAGTTGTCAAAGCTTGGGTAAAGGAGGTGACCGTTAGGTAGGAGTACGTGTTTCAGTAAGACCCGTTCAGGCCTACAAGATAACAAAGACGCAGACATGGTTGTTTAACAATTTCTATTATCACTGGTTTTCCGACTTTTAACCACCCTCCAATTTCAGTTGCAATCCTCTTAACTACTAAGTGTGGGGTGTGGTCAAACAAAGGTCAATGAAAAGTGTTATAACACCAAGGCAGTTTAAGAGCCTCAATCATGGAGGTATCACACATATGGTAAAGGAGGAAGTTTGTTGGTCTGGTTTAAGCTCCGACTCGAGAAGGTTGTGCTACGTTGAATAATATGATTTTTAATACTATTTACTTTAACTGTTGTTTCTGGTAAATAAATTCTATTTTTCTTGTGTTTTAATGTTATTTCGTTGTTCATTTGTCGGATTTACCTCGACGACCCCGTACATATACATATGATATTTTCTTATTTGTAAAGCTAACGTATATGTTTTTTACGAAAAAAGATGTTCACTAATATGTTGATGTTATTGCTGATGAATCGTCCGTCAGTATTCACAAAGCTTCATTCATTTATATTTGTTTTTATTACGAGGAAGTGAGCCACAATGCTACAGGAAATTTACCTTTTGCGACATATAAGCAGTATTTTGCAAAGAAAAACGGTTCCGGAGTAAATTCTCCTTTGAATTTACAATTTTAAAATTAAATTTTAAATTAAATGTATTTTGAATTGATGCAACACTTGTTCTTCGCACCTCAGTAGTGATACATAGTAGGACAAACCGTTAGGTGGCAACATATATACGTACTTTATTACTATCTATATTATTATGCTTAACAAAATGTAAAATAGTTAAATATTACTTTAATAGGGGGGCGTGATGAAAAGTAATGCCTCCCGATTTTTTATTCTGTTCTCAATATCGGTTGAGGTATTACATGTCATGCATATTACTCGGTCGACTTTTCCGCTTCGCTGACGCAAGTTACAACCCTCTGCTGCTAGAGGGGTCCGAATTGTGGCGTGTAACATAGCGGTATGTAACGTAACTATGTCGGTGTGTAAGAAACAGCGTGCTGTAATCGAGTTTCGAACCGCAGAAAACGTGCCTCCAATTGAAATATAGAAGAATAAAAGCTGTACGCGGTGATGATTGTATCGACATCAATAATGTGCGATGTTGGGTTGTTTGTACTCGTAATGAAGGAAACGGTGGTGATAGGTATGTGACAGAGCTCGGAGTGGACAACCGCGTACGGAAACCGACAAGACTTATCGGAATCGGGTTGACAAACTCATCAGAGAAAATCGTCGGATAACACTGCCTAAAAAATTCAAGACCATGCCATCAGCAGCCAAAGTCATGCTCACAGTATTGGGGGGTCTTCAAGGTGTGGTGTATTTGGAATTCATGTCTAAAGGTACCACCATAAACTCTGCAAGGTAATGCGAGACCTTCAGAAAATTAAAAGCACAGATTCAAAGAGTTCGTCCACCCTTTCCTTCAGCATAATAATGCCAGACCGCACACGATATCTGCAACAATCCGACGCCTTAGGTTCACTGTCATTGATCATCTTTCATACAGTCCCGACTTGGCCCCATTCAATTTTCATCTGTTTCTAAAACTTAAACACCTTCGAGGAGTTTACTTTGATAGTGATAAAGCCGTGCAAGCAGAGGTGAGGTTGCGGCTCTGTCAACAAAGTCAAATATTCTACAGTGACGGTATCAACAAACTGGTCTCTCGTTGGGAGAAATGTGTTCGTCGCCAGTGTGTCTATCTTGAGAAATAAATATGTAGACTTAAAAAATAAAGATCTAGAATGTTAATAAAGTTTGTTTTATTTAAAAAGCTTTAAGAGTTTTCACATAAAAAATTCGGAGACATTACTTTTCGCGCTACGATTTGAGCAAGAACAACAATACAAACATATTAACGAACGAAACACATTAACAAAAACCAATTTTATTTAAATTATATGCTGTATGTATTTTCATCTATTTTCGTAATATTTCAGAATGTTATTTAGGTATAAAGATGCTGGACGCTACAATTGCTAACATTTATTTATGTAATTTAAAAAAATTCACATTTGTCAAATATTGGCCACCCTCAACAGCCAAAGACAATACAATACTAGTTCACACTTATAATTATTATTGAATATAATGGCCGGCCGCCATATAATCCGACAGCTGATGAGAGTGAATTATAATGTGTGTGCATAAAAGAGAACTACTTTGCTGTCCGGATTAGTTGGGAATTGAATGTTCATAAGTGCGCAATATAATATGTGATCACCGCATTTGTAATAATTGGGCGAGTACAATAGTCAAGGTCTCGTTAACACATGGAATGAGTAAGCTGCACGCTTAAGTAAACGAAAAAGCGAGTTCAATCCGATAAACTTTGAACAGGTTATAACTATTAAACTTTAAATTGTATATTCATCATCATCGTATAATAAATTTTTAAAAACATGTATATTGTAACTAACATAATATATTACAAAAAAATTATTGCGGAATTTTCCAGAATGATCGATCCAGAATCTTTTTATTCGTTCCAGACCTACGCTTTTGAATATAAGGCTAAGTAGATGCTATTCGCGATAGTCGAATAAGAGAAGACGCATGCAGTTCCTGACTAATAGGTGATACAAACTGTCAAATTACTTCATGTTTTGACCTATAATAGGTTAACCGTGACCTAAATCGAAAATCTAAAACGTTAATGCAAGGTTTGGCAACAAACCGGTTCCAATGAGGTATTGACCTTTGAAACCGGTTTATAACTAAAGGAAGAGTTGCAATGTTAGTTGCACACTTATATTTTTGCAGTTTTATAGATTACATAATTATTATGCATTACCAGCGTGGTTGCAAGATTGCAGCGCGGGCGGTTATGAGGACGGAACCGGGTTCAGTTTTAAAGGTCTTTGATAGCTGGTGGGTGGCTTAGTCAGTCACTAAAAATAATTGAGTACCTGCGTTCACTTCGAACAAGGGGGTCGTCTAAGGCGCAGTGCTTGTCACATCGCCCCGTATCAGAGATGGTGTGCGACGACTGGGCGCAGTGGACGTACATATGAGAACCTCGACCTTCTCAGTTTGCATACTGTGCTTTCACGCGGTGTATTAGAGCCTTATCGTTATGATTATGCAGCAGTACAAACTAAAAAAAAAAGTTTAACTTTCAATTACATCGTTATTTAATCCACATTTCATTTGTCATAAGGCTGAACAATGACTAGCAAAAATGGCCAAGATTTGTTAAAAAAAACAAATTAAACAGAATTCAGGAAACATTCCAAAGAGCGCCTTAAACGACAGGATGCTGTGATCACGAAAATGCCAAAACTAGACTTTTTTTTCACGTAATGTGCAGCAATCACAAGCATTGCCATGGACTTCAATGACTTCAAGCCCAAATTGTATTGCATTAAACTTGTAGCTGCAAGAAGCCTCGAGTTCATAGTACTTTACAATTGTGGTGCGTAAATAATGAACTTTGTGAGTAGGATTCAAAAAAACCTATCTGACTTTAAAGAATATGAAAGACAGTATGCCATTAAAAAAATTAGTGAATAGTAGTCTCTCACTAATCGTAAGTTGAGGTTTTCGTAAATTTCTGTTGCTTTGTTACCCGACTAAGTCTCCTTCTCCCTTGCGTCGTACGGGAAGCGGGGAACATTTCGGCTGGTTTGCTTATCGCTTTCAACCTTCTTCTGTCAACTTAAAGACATATTCACGTTAAAAATATTAGGTCCTGTCCGTTTTTTTACAAAAGTTAATCAATGAAGAACGCACCAAGCGAAGTCAGTTGATTTATTCAAAATCAACCGGATGAACATTTTGTACGCTGTGTAAACGACGTTTTTAGCAACTAAGGAATTTAATGAGCGAAAGAGTAACCATATAATAAACGATCATGGCAACAGAGAATTCATTTCAAAACTTATTAGTAGAAGTCGTGTTTTATAAAGAGTGAATTGTAAAGTAGCAGAACATTACAAAGAAATATTGTTCAATAAAACTCAACGTTAGATATGTTGCATACTGACCGAACTAGTTCTTATGGTAAGTTATGTGCTACCAACGATTTTTAACATTTATAAAGGTGAATAGATGGTGAATGCTGTAATATCAACTGTACATTAGGTCTTAATCTAAATAATTGAACATGTCTGGTGCTACAAAATTCTTCAGGCTAGAATAAAAGAAGTAAATTCTATGGCCGCATATATCTCTTGTGCGGGCCATTTATTACAACTAGTTGGCTCTACAGCTGCGGAAAGCAACAAGTGTTCTGTTGAATTTTTTGTTTAAAACAACAAATAGTAACTTTTCTAGTTCTTCAACCAAAAAATAAAATATTTTGTAGTCTTACCTTAAAAAGGACTCGTTATCTTTAAAAACATTTTAAATAACCTAATGGTGTTCTCGTACTGATCCAAGTTAAGCATTGTACAAATCGTGCTAGGAGGTTTTTAATGCACACGACCATGACAATCATGAGACTAAGAGCACGCAGTATAAAGTTAATGTAATATTAAAAAACTTAAGTCTTAAAATGACATTAATGGTCCTTGTAAAGTCTCGAAAGGTAAGTGAAAGGCTTCAAGAAGGCACAACAAAATTCGTTAATTTATAAGCACTTTAGAAGCTTTTATAAACATTTTTCGAAACAAAGATTAGTTTTCAAAACCACGAAACAAGGCAAAACAGATTTGTAAAACTGATGACTACAAACGAGAGTACAAAAAAAGGGTAACTAAAAATTGCAATTGATTTCCTGAAGCTTAATTTAGTACGAACAAATTTTGGGGTGGGTAGTAGTCGGGGCTACTAACGTGCGGTCTCCATTAAAACGTCGCTTTGGCCAATAAAACCAATGGTCTTTGTAAATACGAGGCTGTTTTATTGCTGTAAATCCGCCCACCACACCACTGGATCTTGGTGCCGCTCGTCGATTTGTCCACGTTTATGAAGTCCGTGATGACCTTTAGGTTGACCATCTATCAGACCGTTGGATTTTTCTGAATAATGTTCGTCCATTGGAGAGTGTTCGATTGCTATAAATCCACCTCCATACTAAATCCCGGAAAAGTTAACGCGCCGAATTTTTGAGGCCATTTATCTACGATTGTGCCAACTTTTTCCCCCATATGGCCTTTTCTCGCTCGACTTTCTTCCACAATCGGTAGTGCCTACGCTTTTCTGCATTTCTGATCGGATCGGCTTTAATCCGACCTGTGTTATGCTGATTCTGCTTCCATTTTCTTTTCATATACTAAATTTTCAACTTCATTACATCACAGTTTTTCCAAATTTAATAGTACATAACTCTGTATATACTGAAATTGTCTGCAGTACTTGATTCTACTCAAAAGAGTCATTCATTTTTTTTATCCAACTAAGCCTTCCCTCCCTTGCGCCGTACAGGAGGCGGGAGAAATTTCGGCTAGTTTGCTTATCGCTTTCAACCTTCTGCTGCCGAACTCTGCCCTTCTTGTTGTCCTCCATCTAGTAATCTTTGAGTATCAGTTGTTTCAAACTGTTTTAGTATCGCTCATAATTTTGCAATGACACTCAGTATTCTTACCGAACTTAAAAACGTTTTCACGTCAAAAGAACAATTATAAGAACAATTATATAACAAGTATAAGAATTACAAACTTACGTGGAAATTCAGAATACGACAGAGAGCAAATTAACTACTGGAGTAGCATGATTCTAATTTAGATAAAATATTCTCTAAGGAATATGTGCATGTAGCAACATTTTTAAGAATTAATAAAAGTATTGACAAAGAAAATAAAAATACCAAACCAGAAGCACAATTAAAACCACAAAGACTCTTAACAGTAATGGAGGCATAGGAGGTAGAGTTTACTTTTCCCAATAGTGCCATCTTTCTAAGTATTCTTTTAAATATGGCAGTTACTAATTGCACTGGGGAATGACTTTTCAACTCTTAAAAGAGTAAAAAACTTTTTCAGATCAACGTTAAAACAAAAAAAGATGGGGTTTGCTCTTTTATTTACTGTGCGAGTTTCTACTGAATCTATAAAGATTTGTAAATTCTAAAGCTAGGTAAAATATTTTTTAAATGAAAATTTTTAGATGAAATTGACATTGTTCTTATTTTTCTTCATTGATGTGTAAATTTTTTATGGCATCCTAAACATGCAAAAATTTAAAAGAAGGTGCACACAAAATTGTCTTAATCAACCTCTGCAAACGACATGTTGAATTCAGCAGTATTTTGCCGAATGGCCAGTTCTCTGAAGAAGTACAAGGTGCTAGATTGTAAACAATATCGAGAACTATTCACTAGGAAGATTTCAAAGGACTGGCGTTTTATATTCTTTTTAATCTCTTTGAATCACAAGTTTAGATGAATCGGTAATTTACTTCTAAGACAGTTATGTTTTTAGAAATAAGTCGGTTCAAATTAGTGATAAACACGATTTTGTGTTTAATTAATTATTATATAATATAATATATAATAATATATATAATTAATTATATGCTCAAATAATAACTTTCGTTAATATTCCAAAGTGTCCAAGTTTGTGTCAATTCTCTGTATCTAAAATATGCGCATTATGTCTCTTTACTATTACAGCAAAATGTTGATCTATCACAAATAATGCGACTAACAACATCTTCTTTAGTAGTTGTTTGACTCCCTTGTATTTCGATGATATAATTATTACGTATATCATGATGTACTGCCATATTTGTGGTCTCATTATTAACAGCTTCAACGTTAAATACAAAAAAGCAACAAACTGTTAAGTATGGTGGTTAAAATAAAAATGGAAATGTCAGTGATGAAGAAAAAAGAGAAATTAAAAAATAATGTAAGTGATACAAACAAAAAATTAAAGCCCAAAAAAAGAGAGAAACAAAAAGAGAAACGAATTAAATAAATTAGAAAATAGCATTGAACGATTGAGAAATGATAAATAGGGGGAAACGTAATATTTACTAACTGGACTTCAAATAAATGTGCACAAATACAAAAAAGATCACAGAGAAAATAAACGATTTAATTGAAGAGCAATTATAAAATAAAGTAAAAATTAAAAAAATACATGAACCTAACCATAAAACGTGTCTCATAATTAGACAACTTATAATATAAAAAGAATATTATGAAGTATACATAAATAACGACCTAAAAATACAAAAAAAGATATACAATAAGAAATAAGAGTGAAGATTAAAAAAGTGCAAAAACTGAGGAAAACATTTAACATAAAATGGGATTCATGACGATGAGCTACAGAAGTAGAACAAGGACACAAGAAAACTGGAAAAGATAAAAACCAGAAAAACAAACGAAGGATGAATATGATGATGGCGAGCAGACAAAAATAAAAAATGTAATGTAAAAAATATAAAATGAGTGAATAATCAGGAAAAAAAGTAAAATTTGAAAAATAGCACTATAAAATATTAGAGGTCCAACCGGCTAAAAAATTAGTTGAGCAGATTGAAAAAATAGATTAAGGTATTTTGAGTTTTGAGCGAAATTCAAAAGGTAAAATAAGGCTATACTATGATAATATAAAATATAATTTAGCATAATACAGAAATAATATTTAAAGACATAATTATAAATTAATAAAAAAATAGAGACTACTTTAAGGTAGCATACGGACCAAATAAAAATTAAGGCTTTTAGAACAAAATAACAAAAATAACAGAGAACGTTAAGGAATGATAATCGTCATATAAATAGAAGAATAGAGATAAAAGATGAACCAAAGCAGTGAGAAAACAGAGAACAAACACACTAGCAGTAGTAATGGAATAAGAATAATTAATTTCTGTGTAATAAACAATTTAATAATATATTTTTTAAATATAAAGAAATATATAAATACACCAGATAATAAAATTAGAGACAAAAAATGAACAACTGACTGTGTAATAATGAACAACCACTATATAAAAGAAGAAAAACGATGCCCGAAGATTTATCCGGATCACTTTCTAGTAATAAGAACGAAATAAAAAATAAGAAACAGATAAAAATTAGCAACAAGGAAAAGAATAAAGTACAAAACGAGAAAGATATAAAGAAAAAATGAGGTTAAAGTTGAACAAAATAAAAGAGGGTGCAAATAATATAACTAAAACCACTAAGCAAAAGAGATACGTGGAAATAGAAAACTAAATAAAAACGAAAACAGACCAAGCGGTGGAATGAATAGACAGAAAGAAAAATAAACTTGCAAAAGCTGGCATACAAAAACTAAAGTTAAGATAACTCGAATAGATATAAAGAATTAAATAGTAAAAAAAGTAGTACAATGCCCAAAATAATAGCCATAAAAAGAGGTTAGTAAAAAAAATAAAGCGTAATAGCAGAAAAATCAAAAATCATTTTATAAAATTTTAAAAACGCCCAAAAAAGAAAAATAATGTAAAAATCGAAAATGGAATGATATTAACAAACAAAAACCAAATAATGCGACATGAGAAAAGGTATTAGTTAGAGAACATGCTAAATTCGGAACAAGATGTAATGGAAAAATAACAAATAAAAAATAAAGAAGAAAATCCAGATAATAGCTGTAAACATAGACAACAACGAGATATAAAAATAGAAGATGTAGTCAAAGCAGTGAGAATGCTTAAACGAGAGAAAACACTGAGGCACGATAGTACAATAGCTGAAATGGTAATACATTTGGGAACATGTGCCATTAAAATTTTAACAGTTCTGTTTAATAAAGGATTTGCAATTTGGAATATCTTTACCCATGCACAAAAAAGGTAATAACAGAAAATGCACAAACTATACTTAGGGTAATATTAAACATATACAAAAGAATAATAGAGAAGTGATAAAAAGATGTTATGAGAAAGCAAATAGACAAAACACAAAGTGAATTCGATAAAAGGTGGGAAGACTATATATTTACAATAAAACAATTAATTGAAAAAACAAAACAGAAAATTGGTGGCATTTATACAAATAAAGAAAGCGTATGACGACATACCAAACAGAACAGTTTGGAGTAGTTTGAAAAAATGACTGTAAAACTTGCGAAAATTAATCAGTTTATAGACTAGCAAAATAAATCGTTTAAGAACAGAAAACTAAAAGGCTAAGACAAGATAATCGGAATTATATTTTTAAATTAATTTAAGCATCTAAAATTACAAACATACAAAATTATTTTTCTATATAATCTCGCGACTTCGAAATCCATTTTTAACAACATGGACAGTTTTTGGTCCCGCTACTGAAAAAGATAGTAATTGTGACCTCAGCAACATTGTAATTAAATTGCTGTCCTTCAAGTTCCTCTTTTAAGCAAATAATAATAGGGAGGGTATTCTGGTGTAGTCCAGAACAAATCATCAACTGTTTGTCAAGTTTTGGCATTTGCAATGAGTGAGTGTTGACAGAAAGAAAGATACATTCTCAGACGTAATCTTCATCTGCAGCTGTTTCTCGTTCTTCTAAAAGTCTTCTTACGATAGTTGTCCCCAAATTGAGTCGCAAGTGTTTTTAAACCTTTGGACAGTTTTATGCCCTATATCAAGAAAAACTTGATAATTTGTAGCCCAAAGGACAACGTAATACTAATTGAAAAAGCGGTAGTATTGTGTATCTTACGAAAAAGTATATTCTTCAGACACTTCGATCTATAACGCGCAAAAGCTGTACCCTTTCTATTTACGGAAGCGTAAGAAATACATTTCGATTTATATTTGATTCATTTACGTATGTTACTGTCAATATTGCAACATTTACTTGCCGTTTGCTTTAAATTGGTTTGTTTAATATGTTACCATATCCTTTTTAGATACTTTTTTTTTAATAGAACTTGTACCTGCTCAACAATATACATTGTTATACAAGGTATTTCTAACAAATAATACTTAACAGAATGAAATAATATGAATGGAAATTAATATCCACTTGAAATAGAAAAAGTTCACATTCACTTCGGTTTGATTGTTGTTTGGCACTTAGTTTTCACCACTATCACTTCCATGTATGTCTTGCGGTAGCTTGCGTTTTAGACGTGTATGGATATTTCTTTGACCTAGTTTGTAAGAGGTGGCACCGCTGCAGTTGGTAAGGTTCTTATGAAAAGTTTTGGTCAACTTCGCGATGTGTTCTTGAATTTTGGGTAGAGCTAGTTCATGGTGGAGCTGCTGATTTGTAATAAACCAGGGAGCGTTGACTGTCATTCGAAGGATTTTATTTTGTAGGACCTGGATTCGATTTAAATTGGTGTTTGAGGTGTTAGCCCATACCACACATCCGTAAAGAACTAAAGGACGTATTAATGATTTATAGAGAAGAGTCATACAGTCGATTCTCATAGAAGAATTCCTATTGATGAGTGGATAAAGTTGGATTAGTCGTGTGTGTCCCTCGGTCAATTTTTTAGTATGTGGTATTTCCATGTAAGTCGAGTGTCGAGGTAGATACCAAGATATTTTACGGGCTCATCATTAGCATTCCACTGGATGGGATGGTCGTTAATTAAAATAAGAGATGGATTTTTGATTTTTCGAAGAGAGAATATTTTAGTGACACATTTAGAATAATTAATTGATAAATTCCACTGTTTGAACCATCTGCTTAGAATATTGGTGGCCACTTGAAGTTCAGCAATAGCTTGTTCTAAATGTTCATTCATAGTTAACACGACCGTGTCGTCCGCGAACATTGCAAGGTTTGTGCTGGGAACTGGAATATCGTACATGTAGATGTTGAATAGAATGGGACCCAGTATACTGCCTTGCGGGACCCCTGCATGTATAGTTCTGGTAGTCGATAAGCTAGTGTGTATTTTGACCGCAAATGTGCGATCTTCAAGGAACGAAAATAATACAGACTTGATATACTCGGGTAATTGTAGATGTGTTATTTTGTATTTTACGCCTTCTGTCCAAACGCGGTCGAAAGCTTGTGCTATATCTAAAAACAGGGTGGTAACGTATTGTTTGCTTTCAAAACCTCGTTCAATGGTCTCGGTCATACGCTGAAGTTGGTGGCAGGTGGAGTGGCCTTCTTTAAATCCAAATTGAAAAGTGGGAAGAATACTCAGTTTTGTGATTTTCTCGTTGAGTCGGAGATAAATGATCTTCTCGAAGAGCTTCGAGGTTGTTGTTAATAAACTGATTGGTCGATAGCTGGTGATTTCTTTCTTATTTTTGCCTGGTTTGGGAAACATTAGAATAATTGCATGTTTCCATACATTCGGAAAGTATCCTATTCTTAGGCAGGCATTAAAAGTACTTGCTAGGTATGCTAGCGCTTTTTTAGACAGCTTCTTCAGTATTATATTTGGTATTTTGTCGCATCCAGGTGATTTATTTATCGGGAGAGTTTTAATTATAGACGCAAGTTCCTAGGTGACGTTGGTTTAAAGTTAGCTTCAGCAATTGGTTGATGTGTTTCTATATAATTTATCATTATATTTTTAAATACTGGGTCTGCGTGATTTGCAGAAGTGAATGTTTGGTCTAAATAGTTTGCGAAGGCTTCACATTTTCTTCATCCGAGTTGTATATTTGTGTTCCTGAAGAGATTGGAGGTATCTCGTTTGGTTGGCGCAGAATGCGTTTGGTTGTGTTCCACAAGCCCGGGTCGCTTGGTTCAAGGTTGCTGATATGTCTTTGATATGTCTCGATTCGGTAGGTGTCAAGTTCCTTTTAATACGATGTGATAGATTGTTCACCATGTTTTTGGTTGAGGATTCCTTGTTCTCTGCACTCTTCGCAGAGTGCTTTTTGTTTAATTAGGCTCACTATATGTTTGGGTGAATAGTGATCGATATTTACTTTGTGTTTATGGGTAGCTATGGTCGTCGCGTTTACACTGTCGGAGATGGTTTCGGTTATGTGTGTGATCGTTTCATCGATTTGGTTTGAGAATTGAAGATCGTTGGGATACTTAAGCTGTTGATCGAGTGTAGCACTAAAGATGTCCCAGTTTACTGGACCATTTATTAATCTCGGGTCTGGAATGTGTTTAGCAGGCGATAGTATAAACGAGATTATAACGGGTTTGTGGTCTGAATCGAGTTCGGAGAGCGCTTCTTGAAAGATTTGTTTGTTGAAGTTTTTGTGGGTGACGATGTCCAATATGTCTGGTTCATGGTCGCTTCTATATGGGTAGTATGTAGGTCCATCTGGGGCTTCTATTTGGAAAGCGTGTGTAGATGCTAAGTCATAAAGTTTATTTCCAGCTGGGTTTGTTGTTCTACATCCCCATATCGTATTTTTGGCGTTCAAGTCTCCTATAAGGAATGTGGGTTCACTGGTATTGAATATGATGGAGATGTCTTTTCAAGAAGTTGTTTCTTTGGTTGTTTATAAACACATACTACGGTTATATTAGTACCATTGTTAAGTTTGATTTTGGCTCCGATAGTCTCGAGGTTAGTGGTATTAATTTTTTGGCATTCATGATGAATTATATTGCGTTTTATGATTATGGCTACTCCGCCAGATGCAAATGTAGCCTCTCTGTCAGCTCGGTAGATCAGATATCCAGAAATTTTGAGTTTGTCTAAATTAGTTAGATGAGTTTCTGAAACGCACGCTATGCCAATGGAATGTCTCATAAGGAATGTCTTAAATAAGGTTATTTGTTTTGTAATGCCATTGGCATTCCAGTTAAGGAGTTTTAATTGAGAGAGAGTTTTAGTGTTGTTGTCCATTGAAAAGGGAATGAAGGAGATTTGATAATATGAATTGTTTGATTTGTTCTATGTAGAGCTGGATGAGATTTAGGAGGGTTGATAGAATAGTGTTGATTATGGGGGAAGTTTCGGGTGATGCAGAATTATTTTTTGGTAACCAGGATGGGTTAGGTAAGGATGTGTTGTTTGTATTGTTTGAAAGGGGAGGAAAGTTTCTCATATTGTTAGTAGGTGCTGGCTTGTTATCTAGTTTTCTTGTTGTAGGAGTTGCGTTCTGAGGTCGTTTGCCTTGGTGATTTATTGATTCATGGAAGTATTTGCATCCCCTGAAATTAGCGGGGTGGTTTTCTCCGCAATTAATGCATATTGGGGTATCACTTCGAGGTTTATCACAGTTAGTATACAAGTGATTTCCTTGGCATCGTACACATCGTGGTTCTAATCTACAGTAGTTTTTGGTGTGCCCTATGCGTTGACATCTGTGACACTGGGGTGTTTTACGATTAATTGTTCGTGGCTCTATAGTTACTACGGTGTGATATAGATTTTTGACGTTGAAAATTTCGTTTGCCTTTGCATTTGCGGTGAGGAGTACTGCACAAACGGGCATAGGCGTTTTATCTTTATTTGAAAGCCTTGTAATTCGTGTTATAGGGAGGTTGAGAGGCGCTAGTTCAGCATGAATGTCTTCTTCAGTTAGCGAAGGAGGAACATTCTTTATAACTACCGATAGGGGTTTGTTGTTGGGATTTTGGTAAGTATGAAATTCGATCTTATTTGTTAAGTAATGTTTCGCTAATTTTCTATAATCGCTGTCGCTTGATAATGTGCTTTTCAGTGATGATGAATTGAGAGCCGTCGAAAACTCACCCTCGATAATAGTTTTGATATCATTTACAACTTCTTTATGGTTGACTGGGCCGTGAAGAAAGATAGGTGGTATTTTAATTTGAGGTGATACATTGACCTCTGCTTCTTTTGAGGCAGACGGCTCGAGATGTTCGGGTAAGTAATATTTATTTCCTTCGAGTAATGATTCAGGATTCCATTGTTATTTCTTTTGTAAATCGGTGATAGGCAGAGAAAGGTGATCGGAATTTCTTTTGTGAACAGACATGATAGCACACTCAATTCATCCCCGTAGGGGGTGATAGTTAAAAGCAGACGAATTTACTGCTAAATATAAATAAAATTTGTTACCAGAATTAAATAAACGATTGCTGGTTATCGCAGGCACCAAATGTTGATTATTCGTACTCGCACTTTCGGGTCACGGAGTGAACGCTCGCACGTCCTTGCGGTTCGAAAGTAAAGCGCGAACTCGTATTTTCCTTTTTAGATACTAAAACAATACTTTTGGATGCATTTGTGGTACACAAACTCACGCATGCGCGCACGCACGTACGTACCTGTGATCTTTACAACCAACAATAACACAACTGATTTTACTGAATGACTCAAGGACCACCGCGCTAGCGATTGTGGAAGAGTATATAAAATACAGCGTGAAAACTACTAAAAAAAAAATCTGGTGTGAACATCACACGACTTTCCTTATCCTATTATTATATATTATACCAGGTCCATCGTCTCGGCCCTGCGCTGCTCTCGTCCCGGAACTTGTTATTTTAAAAAAGGACGAGGCGCGAGTCCAACACTCGAAAGCTGATTAAAATAAACAGTACAAGACAATAATTGACTTGTACTTAAAATTTTGCTACGTCACTGAAGGTAACCGTGCGAGCTCGGTCGCACGGCCTTCTCCATTATCGCCTGCGTGCTCCCTCCCAGCGGCCAAGATCTCCCCCCCGTCCTCCCGCAGTCGGCCCGGAAGCTCTCCGAGCGCGGTGTGATTGGTCCGTTTAATTAATTTTTAATCGGCTATAACTTATTTATTTGACTTCGGATCAAAAAATTTCATTGTAATTTTTTGTTCGCCTCGGTCTGATCTATCCGGTAATATAAATTTCCCGAAACATTTTATGAACACCCGGTATATTAAAAATCCTGAGCTTCAATTTTTTTTCGAGTTCTTATTTTACCAACTTTTATTTTAAATTCATGTTTATCTCATGATAACAAATAATTTTTATTCTCATGAATTTTTTGTATCTTCAACCGTTTATATTCGCGACGGCTTTGCGATCGATTTTGCGACCTTGCAACCAAACGACTATGCCGATTTTTACCAAAAGCTTCGCACTGCGTCCCCTACCTACAAGTAACTTGCATACCAAATTTAAAGTCTCTAGCTCTTACGGTTCTCGAGATATCCTGTTTACTGACAGACCGACAGACACACACACACACACGAACCAATGGCTAAAACCAACTTTTTTTGTGTCCTGAGGCTATATTTCGTCCAGAAATGTGAAAAACTGGGTAGGTCAAATTTCCGCCGATGACATTACTTTCCTTATTATAGGGTAAGGAAAGTAAAAACGAAAATACTGAGCCAAATATATGAACATTCTCTGGCCGTACATAAAGGCGATGGTTGTTTGGCATTTGAGAAACACCATATAGAAACAGGCCACATGATCAGTTTTTCCCATACAAAACAATTGCTTTCATTTTCATCTCACCTACAGAATTTTTTGTGAGGTACTTGAAATAGAGAAACGCCTTCAATGTCTGAACACAGACACACAACACTTATTATCCTGCACTATTATTTATGCAACGCCTCTAATATTACCCTATTATCTCCTACTATTTGTTTTATTAAATCTTTTAGTATAAATTAAAAAAAATGTTTCTTTCCCTGCTTTAAACCCGTTTTGTGTTTCATATAGACTTTTTTCTATTTTTGGTTTCAAAGATTAGAATCGTAGTTATAAATTTTATAGTTTATTTTTAAAGTACTCGTGAAATTATAGTCAGTTTGCAATTTGTTGCTATTTCTTTCCTGGTTTTTATTTTATTGAAATCTTTTAACAGCTCTTTTCCGCAGGTTTCATACTTTCTATCATTTTAGTAATGGTTTTGTTATATTCAGCAGCTTTTCTCATTTATTAGTGTTTTCTTTCCTGCTTATTACTTTCTTAACACTTTTCTTATTCTACTATATTTGTTACAAGGAACACGGTATGATGCAAATTGCGTCCTATTTAAAGTCGAACAATTTATTAACTTAATGAATTCCACGCATCACTCATAGTGCGTAACGACACTCAATTGCTTCAAGGTGATACTTTTCTTGGTAAGGGCAGTAATTTTCTGGTCATGTTAATTGTTCTTGCTTGGCTAAATTATTTAAATAATATCATTGAACACATATGCAAACCTTAAATGATAGAAGAGTTATCGTTGGTTTTATGAAAATGAATGTTTCCACTTTATCACGCACAAAACACTGTTACAATGCTTATGAAAATAAATGACACACAGCACTTAATTAGATTACAGCGGTGGAGATTAATCAGATTAGCCGGAAAATGACACGACAGTGCATGTTGTTATCGATTAAAATGTTGCAAATAAAATGAACATCGAATAGATGTCTAGCACTTTTGCGCGCGCTTCCCTCGCAATACCTACCACCCTTTTTCTGCTATTATCTGACCACGGTTAATTCAGATTGCATTCAAAACTATAACTCTCACCCCATCTCTTAAAGGCAAATCTAAAAAAACCCCAACCATTAAAATCGGGTGCTTCTTGGATTCACAATGTGTGTTTTTCCTTTGCGCTTTAATAATATAGAATATCTTCGGTTTTATTGTTTTTTTATTTTTTAACTTCTAATAGTATTTAAAACACTTTATTAATTATTTTAACTGGCTCTTTATACTGTTTTACAATGGTCTTTTTCCATATGGTCTTTTATCTAAATACCCCAGTGCAGCTTGTTCTTCATAATTTTGTTTTATCACAATTTTATTCCTGATAAAAATTTAAGTTATCAATAATTATAAAAAAAAAATTATATCTTACAGTCTACAATCACATAAACAAATGTTTAATTTTTGTTAAAATCTACAAAAGTTGTAACAAAATTTTGTGTAAAATACTCGCAAATATTAATTGGTTATTAATACATGTAATGATTAAGAAATAGTGATACTCAAGATTTGACTGCTAACAAACCACAAGTAAGAAATAAGTACACGTGTTCTATGCGAAAGTAAACAAAAATACGACAGCAAACAAAATGGTTCATCATTAAACCTCTAAAAAGAAAGTTAAGTATAAAATATAACAAATTAGAATTATACGTATCATGACAAAGCCAATACATTTGCAGAACATGTTAGTAATATATTTCAACCCCTCCCGAGGGAGATATCGCTAAAAGAGGAAGTTCCTATCCATCAACTATTAGATGCCCCATATCAAATGGATACTCCTACAACCAAATTCAAGATTTCTGAAGTAAAAGATGTCATAACCACCAACCTCAAACCCAACAAAGCACCGGGCTACGACTTGGTAACAGTTGAAATCCTAAAAGTGCTTTCACAAGAAGGCTACAGAGTAATTACCTACATATTCAATGCGATAATAAGAAATCTTGGAAAATTGCGCAGATCATAATGATACAGAAACCTGGCAAAAAGCAGTTGAGGTAGCATCTTATCGCCCCATCAGCATTTTATCCATAATATCTAAGGTGTTCGAGAAACTCTTCTTAAAGAAATTAAAACCCATTATTGAAGAAAGAAGCCTGATACCCAGCTTTCAATTTGGATTTCGTTAAAAGCATGCGACAATCGAACAGGTGCACCGAGTAACTAGAAATATAAAAGATAGTCTCGAAAGCAAGACACACTGCTCTACTGCCTTTCTGGATATATCACAAGCATTTGACAAGGTGTGGCATGAACTACAAGATGAAGATCAATTTACCTAATACATTCTATAAAGTGTTCAAATCCTCTCTAACAGAACGGCACTTCCTAGTAAAGCACGGAGAAATGTAAACCCAACTGTTCCCAATTACATCAGGGGTTCCACAAGGGAGTATCCTTGGCCCTATTTAATATACATAGTCGACCTGCCAACTACCACCAATACTCAAATTGCCACCTTTGCAGATGACACTGCAGTAACGCCCGATTTCTACAAAATCATCTTAACAAGTACTAGTTAAAAAATTGGCGTATCAAAGTGAACAACACGAAGTCAACACACACCACCTTTACCCTTCCTAGAGAGATATGTCCAACCGTGCACTTGTGCAAACTCCACTCCCACAAAAGGACAAGGTGAGATACCTCGGAATCTACCTGGACAAACGATTAAACTGGTCAAAACATATATGGAGTAAAAGTATCCAGCTAAGCCCTCAACTATCGCAAGATGTATTGGTTGATAGGTCGTAATTCTCACCCGACGCTGGACAACAAACTCCTCCTCTATAAGGCGATATTAAAACCCATTTGGACTTACGGAATCCAAATATGGGGCACTAGCAGTGACACAAACAACCTGAACGCACCATGGTACGTACCAAATCACGTTATTTATCGAGATCTTCAAAAAAAAACCGCCAAAGAAGAAATCGCCACCCAGAGTGTAAGATACCAGAGCCGCCTAAGAGATCATCCGAACACCTTGGCCAAGGACCTACTTATCGCTCCCAGGGTGAAGAGACTCAAGCGACATGACCCACTAGAACTTTCGCAAAAAACTTAAGTACTATTATTGTCATTAAGTAATTTAATTTAATCTAATAAATTCCATGTAGTCATAAAACTTTTTAAAAAAGTTTGGTAAAAGAGCATCTATTGTTTGCATCTTGTAAAAAGAATAGATAATGTAGGGTATAAACTATATTTTGACAATTTCTTTTCATCATATCAGCTGTTAAAAAGTCTCCAAGCAAATAAAATATTTGCGGAAGGAACAATAACAATTAACAGGTTTGTTAATACTTCTGTATTAATAGACAAAAACCTGAAAACAATGGGGAAAGGGGTTTATGACGAAGTCAAAAAAGACAAAGACATCGATTTGGTGAAGTAGCTGGACAACTGTTTTGTTATATTAGCTTTAAACTTCATCTGATTTGGGAATATTGATGAAGTTTTTAGATGACACAATAGTGAGAAAAAATATACGTGTTACTCGTCCAGAAATAGTTACATTGTATAAACATTATATGAATGGTGTAGACCTACTCTATCAAATGATAGGTTTATACCAAATATATACATACATATATATATATATATATATATATGTATATACACGTTTATGAAAATAAATGCTGCGTCTCATATTTCATGCAATTGACTTTGCCGCAGTGAACAGTTGGCTTGAATATCAGCGGAACTGTGATAGACTCCAAGTTCCTCAAAATAAATGTCTAGAACTAATGGATGTTCGTTTATACATTGCCGATTTTCTTTGTAAAGTTGGCAAACAAGTAGTTGTTACTAAAAGAGAGCGGCCAAGTAGCACACCTGTATCCAGTTAGAAAGAAGTTAGCGAAAAGAAATGAAGAAAATCGCCCACTAACAAATGTTCAACATGATTCAGTTAACCACTTGCCATTTTTACATGAAAATTAAGAAAGGAAGCGCTACAAATGTAATAAATGCAACAAAAAAGTATTTTTATTTGCAAAAAGTGACAGAAACTGTTTCGTTGGTTTTCACACAGACGGAAAGTAATAAAACTTGTTTTATGTTATAACAATAGCTATGCTTATATTTCTCTTTTATTTTTTTATCCATAACATTGTTTTGAATTAACATATTTTGTAGTAAGAGAAAAATAAACTTTGATATTGCTTTATTAACTTTTCTTTATCATTCAATTCAATGATCGTGTAAAACCTGTAATTTTAAGTGAGGGATATCAAATATAGGACCGATGGTGACAACTTTTAACAAAAAATTTTTTTTATAAAAATAAATTGGGTCTGAAGAGATTAAATAATGTTTTAAGCTAACATCGCAAATGTTTGGAAAGTGCAAAATGAGTACAAAAACAATCTACAGGACCTCAATAAGTTTCTTTATCTAATTATATATATAAAAAAAATTATGAGTGCTGCTGCTGCTGCTGCTGCTGCTGCTGTCACACAGGTCAAAGGTCAAATCGTTCGTGCCTTTCCGTGCCGACCCGAGCGCCTCCGAAGGACAAATTACGGTCCGGCGACAGGCGCGACCGAGGTAATATATTTCCGGAACCGCAAGCGATGGAAAATTTTCGTTTGAGAGCGGGTAATAAAGCACTTTTTATATGAAAATTATAAATTACATATATAAAAAAAATTATGAGTGCTGTCACACAGGTCAAAGGTCAAAGGTCAAAGTTCAACTCTAACTGGGTAAAAACTGGGGTAAATGCGTTGTCATGGCAACGGCGTACGTCAATTATGTCAAACAGAGCTTTTTAATCGTGTTTTTATTATTTTTAAAAACTACTATGCGAAGGGGCTCAAGCATGTCGGAGTTGGACAAGCTCTCCTTAGGGCCGCTGCCAGTACTAAAAAAAAAATATTCTGCCTATAAAGACACATCATATATAATGCGAAATTTGTTGAATGTGCACCATGTGGTAAACCGAGAAGATTGCGGCTTCTAAGCATTGTAGGTAGAGATATCTAAAGGGGATTGCCCTCGTTATATATATATAAAAAAAATTATGAGTGCTGCTGATGCTGTCATACAATTGTTCGTGCCTTTGCGTGCCGACCCGAACGCCTCCGAATGATAAATTCTATCTTGGTGGCAGGCGCGGCCAAGGTATTATATTTCCGGAACCGCAAGCGATAGAAAATTTTCGTTTGAGAGCGGGTAATAAAGCACTCGTACTTTTGAAAAGTAATAATTACTACAAACCTGCTTGATGCTCTGGATAAAGAAAAATACCAACCAATTTTTCATAATGTAAGTTTTTATGTTTATGGTTTTAATACAATGTGCATTATGTTAAAAAAAATCAATAAAATAATTACTTCAAACGCGTTAAGGCACTACATAATGTTACCACTATTAATCTGAAGCATCCTATATCGTAACTTCAAGTGTATTTAATAACGCTTACATTGGCAACAGTGCAACTATTCGTTGTAGTTCGACAGTTAGCCAAACATAACCTGCGTTTTCAAATAAAAATGTGACTAACATAGCAAACACGCCCCATGTTTTGGCAAACGATAAATGAGTACAGTAAATCCTACCCAACATGCACATTAACGGAAAGTATGTGTACAGCAATTGTAGTGAAAACTTAAGCGGCAAACCGATCCTGATGACTGTCGTCAAATACGATAACAGAACTGTCGAAATTACGATTAATTACGCTTCCAGGAATAATTTGCGCGCAAAAAAAGCGCTTATATTGCTTATCTTCCTCTTGAATTTAATATGTTGCGGGATAGGAGTTCTTGGTATAAATTACTTTATTGCTGTTGTAGTGCTTCTGCTGTATGTTGCATATAGCATTGCGTTTAGTGTGAAACAGGGTAAGTCTTGGCTTTTATTATTCACTATGAGCGTTTGTATATTTTTTCTTTTAGAAAGGATTATAGTCGTGGAGTCATTAGGATACCAAATAGAGGAACAATACATTGTAGGCCATGTGACACGCTTCATAGCGTGGGAGCACATCAAGTCAGTCATCATTAACGAGTTAGTCTCTAAGGTTTGTATTTTTATTGTGCATTGCTAAATTATGTTTTAAATTCTCCTGTTACAGCAAAGAGTCGTATTTGTATTGACCCTACTTACCAAAGATACTGCCAAAGGTACAAGTGCAATTATTCCTTTATTTACAGTGAGTATAGTTTGGCGGTGAGTGATGCGTTTTTAAAATGTGCACATTTGCAGAACACAATGCCCAGACTCAGGTGTTTAGAAAGGATATTTCAGTGTATCGAGAGCTGTCATGCCTAAGTTAATGTTCTGCATGTTGTTTTTGTTTTTGTTTGGTGTTAATTTATGATTAACACTTTGACTGCCATATGTTTTGCCTAAAATCTTCCAATGCACTGATTATTATTTAGGAAAGATACTTCACAAGTAAATATTGGTGAATTCTTATTTTATAATGAAAATATAGAGAAAATTAAATGTAATATAAAATTCCAATTACAGTGGGGTTAAACATATAAAATTCCACTCTATTATGGTCTATTTCTTTGCATCTCTAGTTTACCATTCTGACTACACGTTTTCTTACACAATAGTTGCTTTAACATATGGTTTATAGTTATTAATTTTAGGTATTTTGTCTAAAATTATTTTTGTACCATTTCCATGAAAAAATAGTATAAATGACTACTACATAAAGATTTCCTAGTTTAAGGCAAGCTAGTTGTGGGATTCAAACTACTGTATAGCAGTTCCCAAATATTTTATTTTTTTATTTGCTTGCTCTTATCAGGACAAGCTTTTTTTCATTTGAGATAGTTACTCTTAGTCTTCATATTATGTGATAAGAATTATGGTACCACAGGTTTATTTTCAGCTGAAATACTATCATTAGTTTTAAATTTTCCGAGAGATTGTTCACTGTCCGTCTAAAGAAAGATCAGTAAAACTAAAATAAATATGAAAACGTTCTGAAGCCCAGAATGCACTGTTTCTCCGTAAAACTATTGTTTTTACATTCTGATTTAGTATAATGTACCCTTCATTAATTATAAATCACAGGGGCAGATTGTGCTGTTCATATTAAGAAAGATTGCATATAAAAATTCCTAACCAAAAATTAATATTTTGTCAGACAATCTGTATAGATGATAATACAGAGTTCGGCAAGAAGGTGGTTTTTAAAATACTGTTAATACATTTTTTTAACAAATTCAATTTTTATTTTTTTAAAGGTTACATATATAATGCCATTTAAGAAACAAAAAGAATCAATTCAGGTGTGAGAAATGATGCCATCCAAGTAGCGACCACTCTTTTCCAGGCATTTCTCAAATTTCTCGAGTTATGGCTTACAAAAGAGCTTTAAGAGTCTGTAGTTTTTCAATGTTACCTGAGCTTTCAGGTAGTCCATAAGAAATAATCACATGGTGAAAGATGTGATTGAGGAGGCTATTCCACATCTCCACACACTGAATTGAGGCTCCCTGGAAAATGTTTCCTTAAAAAAGCCATAGTTTGTCTTGAGATATGACAAGTAGCCTTATTCTGGCGATCCGATGTCTTCTCAATTCAGGCATCAAAAATTCTCGCAACATCATAAGGTAACGTTGTGAGTTGACCGTGTCATTAAGTCCGTTTTGTGTGTCAAATCGGGCTATTCTGCATCACACAGTTATTCTCTCACTATGTGGAGGCCTTTGATAGACTTTCTGTGGATTATTTTCCGATCAGTACCAGCAATTTTGTTTGTTTACAGCATCCGACAAATGAGTCTTGTCACTTACCATTTTCCAAGGTTTCCAGCATGGTTTCTACAAATGTAAATTGCCATACATTTCTTTTAGTTCTTGAACCACCATGATTTTGTAAGAATGAAAGTACAAAATTCGACGAACTGGCCTGTCTGAAATGCATAAAGTATGAGCGTGTTGTTCTGCTAAACGGTGAGGGCTGGTCTTCTCAGCCTGTCAAACTTTTTTGATGTTTTCTGGTGTTTTAATAGTCTGATCACCTCCCAGAGCTGTTTCAGGTCTCACACTTCCTCTTGGTCTGAAGTTGTTAAACCATTTCAGTGTTGTTGGACGAGATGGGACAGCACTGCATTGACCAACAATGAAGTGAGTTTGAAATCTTTGCTGTTTCTGCAACATCAAATGATCAGTTGCAACAAAGGCGTCGTAAACATCATCTAGGGCGCCATGGTTACTGAAATGACAATTAACAAGTATTTATCAGCTATTGCGCATGCGTTAGTTCACTTACTACCAATGTTATAGTCATCTCAAAAACGTAACACCTCCCTGCTGGACACTGTGTAATAATAAATATAATTAGACTATACCATTTTGCCAAAATTACAAACATACCATGTTAAGATATTTAGGAACTGCTGTGGAAATTGCTAGATCTGCTTGAATTGGTCAACCAAAGTATTTTCTGGCAATCTTTATGTAATGTGATCTTAAAAACATTTCACTATGTGCCATTAGGTATTTATTTTTATGGTGAGGTATATGTATTTTTTGACTTCTAAGAGTTTCATTTGTTATTTTTGTGTTATATTGTATGTTGTGGCTGAGGCTGCATTTTTTTATGCATATAGGATTACAGAAAATGTTTGATTTTGTTCTACCATTTAAAAAATAGTTGAATACAACCTTTGTTTATAAAGTTCTAATTCTTTGTGACAATACAATACAAAAGCGAACATTGCCAATTAATGGTGCCTGTTTTTTTCAAAGTAGGACTCTCGATAGTCAATAGACCATTATTAATGTTCCTGCACGTTCTAGAAGCAGTTGGTCAACATCTCTAGAAATTCTTGCGGGTTATGATGTTATCGTTGGTTAAATATTCGCAATATTTTCTTCTTTTTTTATTTTTTAAAAAGGAGAATTGCACAGTGAGGGGTTGGATATGTAAAAGCATATTATTATTGTTTCATGAAAAATTTGTTGACACTGAATGTCATGCAGTGGGGTATTGTCGTACAACATATTTTCCTGTTTAGATACCCACAAATTAAGATGCTAACATTGCAGTGTTTTGTGTGTATGTCTGCACATAGAGATGTTAACTTTTGGTTTGACTGTTGTCTTAGCAGGACAAATTTGTGGCGAACAATATCTGTGACATCGAAAAATGTGGCTTTGTTGTCTTTATTTTGATGGCCGTCGTCTCTTTTTCTTGGACACTGGAGAATCTGTTGACTATCACTCAGCGTTGTGCTTCTTGATTTGAGGGTCATACTGGAAATATGATTCACCCTCAACAATGATACCATTGAGTGTGCCTCATGTAACAAATTGGCAGAAATTGAAACCTGCGTTTTATTTTATTGTTTTAAAAGTGTAGGATTAACCTAGTATTGAGTTTCAATTTACCGAAATTCTGCAAAATTTGGTGGTAAGTTAATTTATTGCTGATATGTGCACTGGAACAGATCTTCCAGCACAATAATTGATATGAATCCCCTGCTTTCATTATGTGAAGTTGAAAGCCAGTCAGATTGTGCCTATCAGATGCAAATTACCTGTGCCATTTGTGCATGGAGCACTGTTTCAGTACCATAAACATCGTACAGTATTTCTATAGTCTTATCTTGTTCAATTGCCCATACATAGTGCCTGGAATTTTAATTTAATCTCTGAACTTTTTGAACAAGAAATGTGTAAGTTCTGAACTAAAGAGGCAAAATGCATTCTCACTTTACTTTGAATATTTTTTGGGCTTTATATTTTTATCTATGGTGGAGTTAATAAGCAGAAAGTTTCTAGTCTATAAAATACAAATGAAATCATTTACATTTCTGTATTTTTTTTGGGGATTATATATTTTAACATATATTTTAGATTTTTTTTTTTATTAAAAACAGTAATCAGAAATTACATATTCTATAAGCTATTTGGCTAACTTAGAATTCATTTATTATACTGAATTCACTAGTGTCCTGATGAGGTCTTCTTCAGTAGTCAGACTCCTGCTACCTTACTTCAGGTCTATTGGCCAGTGTCGTTTTAGTCGTCTGTTGCTCCGATCCAGCAATAGTGGTTGTATGAGGGGATTTGCGTGAGTTGCTAGTCTGCTGTGGTGTTTATTACTTCTCTCTTGAATGACGTCCGTGATGAATGGTATTCGTAAGTCTTGATGGAACATTTGGTTACTTACATACCATGGTGCGTCAACCATTGTTATCTTTGGATTATAGCAGTGTTTAATTTGCTGACATCCCCATAGTTCGATGCCATATGTCCATATCGGCTTGATAACAACTTTATATAATAGAATTTCATTCTCTAGTGCCAGCTTAGCTATTTTTCCAAAAAGTCAATATAATTCCTTAACACGTAAGTCCATTTGTTTTCTTTTCTTCTGCATGTGTTCCCTCCATGTAAGTTTCGCAACTAGGTGAATTCCAAGGTATTTTACACTTGTTGTTACCGGGAGCTGTATATTGTTGATGGTGACTCGTGGACATTGTTTCTGTAATTTTAGTATGTACAATAATATTCATTGTAGTACAAGTTTTGTTAGTAATATGAGGGAAGGAGATTTAATTTTTTGTATTATAATATCTTGTTTAAAATAATGTAAAGCAACTAAAGTCTCCAGTATTCTCTTTTGTTATAACATCACAAATGTTGACGTAATCTTACTTCACTTAACAACTTGTAATTTTTCTGCAGTTAGTAGCTTTATGTATTTTATTATGAATTAATGGAAAGTTGTTCTTGATAATTTCCAAATGTTTGTCTGCTCTTCTTCTACATTTCGGAAATGATCAGGAACTTTATTTTTGTTGATCGATCCCTTGTTGCAAAATTTTAACTGGCCCTAATTAAGAATAGTAAGGTTAGCATGTACGCATGCTTACCACTATATCTCAGTATGTCATCGTCTACCACAATCAAAGCTCGAAAGCGGATAGTTTATTTAGATGTATTTGCTGTAGTGTCTAAGTTTCTAAGCTATATAGAATAGTGAAAAACACGTAATACTAGAGCATTCTCAAACGAAGTGATAGGCTTATATCATGGCAGAATTCGAATTTTCTAAGCCTGACACGATGTATGTGCTATTTCAATAGGTCTTCTGATCTCTTTGGTTTGATGTTATAAGAGATTCCTAAATACTTGTATACATTCATTCTTTCAATTGCTGTTTTCAAAGTTCATTTGGGTTTGTACAATTCTTAATTTAGTAATAAACATATATTTGTTTTTGGTTAGATTAATCTTGAGCCTATATTTGCTACAATATACATTAAGACGTTATATTACATTCTGCAGATCATTGATATTGTCTGTTATTATTACCGTATCTGCAAAACGCAAATTGTTGAAAATTTTTCCACTTATACCTTCTATAGAATCTAATAAAATTTTTGAAATATTTCTATGCTATAGACATTAGAAGGTAATAGACACACACACACACCCATGGCGAATCCCTCTGAATATCAATGTTCTTGGTAAATTAATTGCCAACTTTAACTTTGGCAGTTTGATTCCAGTATAAATGATATATTGCTTTAAATAATTGACTCATATCTGTAGTTTTTGCTTAATAGTCTGTTATGATTTATCATAGACTTTGTCACAGAAGATGATAATGGATTATCTTGTATTATATAGTCATCAATGATATCGTCTTTTTGATAAAATGAGTTTTCACATATCTTCTTACTATGATTTGTTATAAAACATTTTTATACCTAGAATTATTCTGTCAGGTGATTATGTAACGATTGATTTGACATTTCCATTTCCAATCTTATACAAAAAAGTGTATATTTTGCATGTTAAAATTGAGACTGTAAAGTTATACAGATACATTATTTAAAATATCCTTAAATGCTATTTATATGGTTTTCAAGTACAATAATAAGATTTAGAGAAATAATACTGGCTCAGATATGATTCTAGGATAATTTGACAGTGATTCCAACACCATACTGAAACTGCACAACCGTAATGTGAAGGGCTGAGTTTTCATTTTATATACATTTGTTTTTATGTCTGGATTTTGTGCATTTTTTCTACCACTGTAAATATAACATATAAATAGCATGTCCCAAATTATTTAGAATTTATTTCACTATGATTGGTCAAAAATGTTTGGTCCTTTATACATTACAATATGAACATCCGGTTAAATGTATGTTTTTATACTTCAGGTTATTACAGGTTAAATTTAATATAGAAAAACTAGTAAATATTATGCATAACTAGATTTTGTTGTTGTGTATATTTTTATATATAGGATGCTGAAGATTATCATTTTTAAAATTTGAATCATATGAAAAGAAATTTTTGGAGTTAAACTGGGCTGAAGGAGGTCATATTTTTTGAGATTTCAATTTGAAGTAATTGGAAGAAAATCTTTCAGTGTTTTATGTTTATATTAATTTTGGCGACGTTGGCTGATTTGCTTGAATTGATTTCATGTCGAAAATTTCATTAATTCTTCGCGCATTTTTTGCTATGTATTTTGATCATTATTTATACAAAAGTGCAACCCGTAATTACCAAATTGATGTATTTATTAAATACTAGTATGCACTTTGGTCTGTAAAATGATTTGTAATGACTAATGTCAAAGAGCATACATATTAAACTTTATTGTGGATATTGCCTCATTTAATTATGGTATTGTTAGAATTGCTAGCTCATGACACATTTGATCTGAAATTTGTTGGACAATACACTGAATTTGAATCATATTTACGCGAAATTCTATCATTTTGCTTAATCACTCCATTTCCATGTGTTGATATTTAGTGTAGTTGCTTTAAGGTATTAACTAACACACTAAATTCTTGATATTAGGGACTTGTTACCAGTTATCTGTAATTATATATATTATGTAAGTTTCTAATATTCAGCCTTTCTAATGTTCAGACAGTTTCACCAAGCTGGCATCTTCACACTTTTAACAATTATTGACTAACAAAGACATGAAAATTTTCAAAAAGTTGAAACATTGATAGTTAAAAGGTTTTTTTTTTGATTAGGTCAGAAATTTGAATATACACAAGTTGCATTTTTGTAGATTTTCTTTTATTAAAAAACTTTTATATTATTTCACTGTAATTTATCGTTCTTTTTTGATCACAAAAGTGACTTATGGGTTGCGTTGATGGTTCTTTTTTTATCCTTACCATAATTAACTGTCCTATTTTTGAATGATAGAATTGTAGACTGCCTTTTATAGCCTGTGGAAAAAAATTAAATTTTTAAAATTAACACACCTTCAAAATTGTTTTAACAGGTATAACATCCTATTTACAGTTTCATGAAAATTGAGTATTTAGAGGTGGTTCAGAGCCATGAACCTCAACAATTTGTTGTAGTGTGCAGTATAATTCTGTTCTATAAAAAAAGCATTGCCATATTATGAAACAATAGAAATGTAGAGTATTTATTCAACTTTTGATGCAAATTATTGTTTATAAAATTAGTGTTACTATGTCTACTTTTTATTTATTGATAATATAAATACTAAATAGTCGATATGCAACAGTTACCATTTTTATTGTTTACAATATTTTGTTTTAGCTCTCATTATTCGTTTTTTTTTGATGGAGCCCCTAAAACAAGTATCTCATCATCTGCGTCTTTCTGCAAGAGGAATAGTAGCTGGATTTCTTTCTTGGTTAGTAATTTGGTCAGTTTTTAAATCAGAGCAACTCTTTTTTTGCCCTATCATTTGTCTCTTCTGAAATATCACTACCTTGCTTCATTATCTTCCCACTCTGCTGGAAGAACTGTTCCGAGCTTCTGTTATATAAGAATGGAGATAACTGTACTTTGAGTTGTTTTGGTAATGGTTCATGTCCGTAATTATTACACTCTTTGATTGAAGAATTCTGGAATTGAACATAGTGTAATAACGAGCTTTTCAGACAGATGCCGTAAGTGGAGATCAAATTTCTTGTTGGATATTATGAAAATTGATTGTGCTCTTATGAGCAGAAAGTCATTAAAAGGTGCTTCAACAGCTAATAGTGCTCTATCCAGGCCCTTCAGGCAATAATTGCGAAAACGACCAGATTATGATTTTCTTTCAGGCCTGGGACCATTATTTTCAATTGGTCACAATCTAGTTTCATTTGTGATGACATACTACCAAGAAAAATGATCTGTTCCTCAGAGAATTCTCAGTAGTCGCTCATTGATATTAAAATTGTATGGTTGATTCCAATGCAACAACGCTATTCAATATATTTTAATATAATATAAAATTTTAACCTTCAGGGGCACTACTTAAATATTATTTGATTTCAATAGCTTTAACATTTTTTATAAATGGAATGTTATTATGAAGTGAGAGGTTAAAATTCCTTACTAGCTATGTTACAATTCAACGTTTTTGCGTGAATGTAGTCATGGAAGTTTTTAATGTAATGTTTAATCTGACTGAATTGTATGGGACTAATTTATTGAAGGCTGACAATAGTAATAGATTTGATAGTCCAAAGCCCATATAAATACTATGGCTATGGTACCGATAATTTCAATTGGTCATGGCATTAATAGAAGTCTAGATTATTTAGATAGGCTTTTCTAACATTTTTATTTAAGTTTTTGTAATACATCACCTAATTTGATTCTTTGCGATACATTTTTTTTTATAAATTAGTTTTGAAAAGTTACATATACATGCTACTGGCCATCAAAGTGTTAACATGGGAGGGTATTTATTGTGATAAAATGTGCTTTGTCAGGGACTAAAAATCAGTAAAGCACTACAGGGTGTTGCTTTTTCCATATACTTAATCCTGTGAAATTTGTTAACAGCGATACTTTTAAAGTTGTTTACATTATTAGACCACCTTTTTGAAATATATTATCAATCCTAATTTCGGTAGCTCTAGAATATTTAGAGGTATTTAATTTTGTGCTAGTTGAAGCAATAAGAGTTTCAAAAAGCTGGTCTTAACAAAATATTTTCAGAATATTCAAGTACAACTACTTTTTAATTTTGTACAATCATTAAATGTGGTAATAAAATCTATATTTTTCCTATTTTGTGTTTTTATTAGTGAATAAGTGGGACATTGGCGGTATTTCAAATATTCTTTGTGGATGAAAATGTGATATGATCAAAAAGTCTTGTTTCAAGTTATTCATGGTTGATGACATCATGCTATAGCTACTGAATTATTTGCTGTTTACATAGGACATGAAGGTACGTAGTAGTTTTGTATAGTAAGGATAAAATAGGAGTATATTACTATACCAGGTGGTCCACTTAGTCACTAAAAGAAATACAGTACCTGTGTTCACTCGAACAAGGGGTAATAATGGTGGTCGTCTAAGGCGCGGTGCTTGCCATATCGCTCCGCATCAGAGATGGTGCGTGATGACTGGGTAAAGAGAGCATATGAGAACATATGAGAGCCTTAACCTCTCAGTTCGCAGGCCGTGTTCTCACATGGAGCGTTAGAGCGTTACCATTATTATTATATTACAATATATTTATTTACAATAAGACATATTACTTGAAAAATTTTCATCATTCACTCTCTAGGACTGGTATTCAAATTTTCCATTTTGAAATGGTTTACTAGCCACAGAAATCAAGATATATAATATGGTGTAAAACTAAATTATATTAACACTAATCTACAAAATCTAAGACATGTTTTATAATTGCAGTATGTTATTGTTTATTTCTTCATTTAGTTGTCATAAACATTTATGCATTTATTTGAGCATATCACAAGTTTAAAGTATTGCTCTTTGGAATGTAAGCTATTAGTGATTTCATGAACCTCGAGTTAATAATCTTTCATTATCAAAGTCTCAGCAGCACAATTGTCATCAGTATGTAGGGTTCTTGATCTGCCTTTATTTTCTTTTGGATCGTTTAAAGTTTTGTCAAAAAATATTTAACTTACAAAACTTGAGATTCATTAAAAATATAGTTATGTTCTTTAAGCATTTTTACATCACCATCTAGGGCAACTGTTTGATTTGGTGACACATTATGACAAGCTTCAATTATGCTTTTTTGACATTTATAAGCATTTTAATGATTACTGCATAAGTAGGGCAGTATGTACTATAATCTATATATAATATATAATCAGTAAACCCTGTATACCTTTCGTTGTAGGGTATACTATAATCTAACTATGTATTAATTGTCTGCTACATGTTAGCACATGTTATTTTCTTACTAATTATCCATTATTTTATTAACAACCCTTGTATATTTCCATTGTACAGGAGATACAAAATTTTAAGTTCAAAATCCCTGCGGAAGAATAGGAAAGTTTGTTGGTGTTTATCGTTATGTAAATATGATAACCTTTAAGAATCTTGGCGACAATGCGACAAAACACGCTGAGAAGTTTTTTAAATGGCAAAATAATCAGTTAATTTGATATAAACAACGATCTCTTAATCTCAACCTGAGTTCATGCTTTGGAATTCAGATCCTGAAAGTGAAAGTTCTGAGACAATTCAAAATATTTGACAAAGAATAACATATTTCTGGTAAGAAAATTAAGATGGCTTTTATGCATGAAGAAAACAGGGAAGATCTATTGGTGCTATTCTACAATAGAGAAGTGATTAAAAGCAGATGAGTTTTGATAATTTTTATCTATTAGACAATTTTATATCCAATTTATGAGGGACATAATATTTTACTGCAATTTTTTATGGTTGTGACTTTAGCTACCTGGAATGTACAAAAAATTGTTTCTAACTAATGAAAAGTAATTGAATAAGGGAAGAAAATTAAAAAATATAAGATCCATTTCTACAGTAAAGAGAAGTCTGTAGTTATCTATAATAAATTTAAGAATATAAAAGCTTAGGAAGAAATTACTGGTTTACCACAAATTATACATGAGAATGTTATTGTATGCTATACAGTCCAACCAACGACGCTGATTTCAAAATAAAACAGAAATTTTACGATGAACTAACGATGATCTTAAAACAAACCAAAAAAATAAGTGATTTTAATGGGTTAATATTTGCTTACGAAGAGCGAAAATGAGTGAAATCATAGGTTAAGTGAGGTCATCAGAAACGATATGCTTAATCTGTATGAAAATTTCTATAAGAATAGTTAATAGGTGTCTCTGATATAAATCTATACACAAATCCATATAGCATCAACTGATTAGAAACTTCACAAGTATAATTGAATATGTTCTACATCAGTTGAGTCAGTTGAAGCTAAACGATGTAAAGGTGTGTAGAAGGCCCCCCAGAATGTGGATCTGTTGGTTCATTTTGTAGTGAACGCAAAAGTCTTCATTCTACATAGGAGGGAAGGAATGTATTAATAAAAGAAGAAAGAATAGAACATTCAGATTACAACCCAGACTTTTCAACGGGAATTAATCCGACTGCTGTATGGATGAAGATTAACTGAAAAACTACAGAAGCTTAGAGAGGGATCAGTTGAAAATATATCGATGGGACAATTAAGGAGAGTTTAGGAATGAAAGAGAACTTGAACAGAAAATATCCCTACTGGTGGTTCCCCAAAATAGAAACCTTAATCCATTCACCAAAATTGAATTTCTATAAAAGATAGTGAAGATTGGGAACGTTATGCATGCTTGCATAGACATAAGCAAATTATTGCTTAAAATAAGAATGGAGAAACTTAATAGACACATAAGTACTGGAGCCATGGAAAACCTTGTTTTGCACCTATAAAGGGATGCAAAATATACAAACATGAATATGCTTATAACGAGTGACTGGAAAAACCATTACAAGGCTTTGTTCATGGAGAGTCGGACAGAGTTCTGTAAATCCGAAATCAGATGATCAACAAATGAATTTCTTCAGTTTACAAGAACCAAAAGACATTAAAAAAATGAAAATCATAAGATAGTAAGACCAAGAGGAATTTTTGTATAATTAGTCAAACATGGAACTGCTACAATAAATTCCAAAGACTGTAATTTGGTATATATCAGTTCTGTACCTGCAAGAGGATATCAAAAAGTGGGCATCAATAATAAAGGAATAAGGGTGATTGACTCTATAGGAAGGCTATGTGAGTTTTAAAGACAAAAATAGAACACCACTTTCTAGGCATAGAACAAAGTGGTTTTCGCGTTGGTTATTCCTGTATAGTCAATATTTTTACCCCCAATAAATTATTGAAAAACAACTGGGGAGAAACATGATGATTCACTTGATGTTCAGCGACTTAGAAATATATATGATACTATACCAATAAGTAAATTATTTGAAGCATTGAAAAACATGAAAATACAATTTGAATGCAAAAGCGTTTTGTGGTTAGAGAAAGATTGTCTTTATACTTTCTTATTTGTTGATGGCCAGGTCTTGCTTATAAATTATAAAGAGAACCTATTTTTTTATGACAAGAAAATCAATGGAAAACTACAATAAATGGAGTTTAAAAATAAATTTGAATAAAACTAAATATTTAGTATTGGCGATAAATCTGAAGACACAAAACTAGTCATACAGTGTTTCACTAAATACAAATATCTTGGCAGCCTGTTTATAAGCAACAGTACCAGTGATGGCAGAATAACCTAGATATATGGCGATCTAATAACTTAATGATATTCTATGAATATCAATATATAATTTCTCACTGCTCCCTTACTGACGAATGACATATAATTTCCATTTTATGTGTAGAAGTCAGTTTACATGATACTCTCATTGTGACATATGCTTTACTTAGATGCTGTAAGTTTTGATGATGTGTGGCACTTGATAGTTTTTTGATCAAACAATGTAGTTAAAAAAAAGTATATTTCTGTTCTATTTGAATTTTATTCTATTTTCACTTATAACTTGCAAGTGTTTAACTGTCCAACATGAAAGCCAGGTGGAGGGCGGCATGAGACTTAATATATTTTTATGTTATTTTTTGCAAGTTAAAATCTAGAATAACTAGGCTATTAATGCTATGTTAAAGGATAATTGTAGCACACATCAAATTTTTAAAACAAAATGACTAAGACTATTAAAATGTATTTCTCTATTATACTTAAAGGTAATTATTTTACCTAAATAAGTGGCTTAATTTATTTTTAATTTTGGTTAGAAGGACAACTGCCAATATGTTGATGAAAACAGCCACCAACACATGGAAATGCATAGAATTAGTCTTTGGATACATTTTTCTATTTAATTGAAACTAAACCCACTTCATGTAAATGGTAAGATATTTAATATAAGCTTTGGTGGAAATTTAAACAAATACTTTAGTGAAGTGCCAGTGTGCTGTGCAGTTGACATGCGTGGCTGCAGTGTGGATGGACCCAGGTTCTATCGTGGCGTCTCAGATGCCTGACGGGTGCCCTGCTCAGTCACTAGAAATAATTGAATACTTGCCTTCTATAACGGATCCAGAAAAAATACTGCAATTTTTCAGTAAGGGACTGGTACAAGAAACGAGGTTAATGGAAAAGCGCTGTAAAGAAAATGAGAGAATTAAAATAGGTTCTTGAGGCCACAATGCTACCGGAAACAGCTCTCGAAAGAAAAAAGCAATACTGTAATGACAAATTAACACAGCTTTTAATAAAGGACCTTTAATGTGATTGCATTTGTTTGTTATAGATACACTTGATTTTTCATTTTTATCAGTAAGTGTTTCATCTTTTGTTGCAAAGTTTTAGTGGCTTGCTCACTAAAATTACCAATAGTAAATTAATAGTTGTAATAAATACGAAAAACATTAAGGACAGTAACTAGCAACCTAATTTTGATTATTGCATAAGTTATTCACATAAGTTCTAACACAAGGGTCACAATTTTATCTATTAATTATACAAAATAATGGCAAGTGATATTGTAAGCTGCTGTTTGGGCTCATATGGACACAAGTACTGCTCCTCCATGTGAGCTGGTAAAGATAAGTTAGTCTTGCTCACCCATTGGTGCATGTGAGGTCCTAATATTAAGTTAGTTAAAGTAGTGCACATTAGTAGGAACAATAAGTCCTTGAGGCAGTGGTGGTAAGTACATCCCAACGAAGAAAAGGTGCGATTATGCAGGTATCACATACATTAAATGTATTTGTTCACTACCCAATTTGGATTTTTTTGGAACGTTACGTATTATTTTGATGAAAGGCATAAAATGCAGATCAAAACAATTGATGTAGTGAAGAAGTGCAAGAAATTGGAATGGAAATGGGTTGGCTTATTTGCAGGATCGGCGACAGATAGACACAGAGGGAAACAAAATGAAACTAAGACCAAGTACCAGTAACAAATGAAAACTGGTGGGAACAAGGAGAAAATTGGGAGAAATGGAAATCTCTGGAGGGCCTTTACCTAATAATTGGGTCATATATACTACGATGGTGATAATTCAATTTGGCTTTTGGAACAGACAGACTTTAAATAACTAGAGTGTAGTGAAAGAACTTTAATAAAGCACTCTTGTGTTATATGATTGTTAAGTTGGTTGCTTCAGTTTATATTGTTCTTCACAAACATGTTTTTAATACTTGTGCCTTATTCACATATATTGTTCAGTAGCGCACAATTAATATAAAAATAGTTATAAGTTTGCTATTAGCTTAGATTATATATTTTTTAGTAAAATACTAATAACTACACTAACATTTATTGTGCTAGGTTGTCCTAAGAATTGTTCGTGTTGTTAATTTTTACCAAGTTGATACGATTTTAGGCTTACTAGAATATTCTGTCAAGAATTTTGATATATAATATTTATTCCTCAAATCACAGCTCATCTGCATCACCACACTTCATTCGATGATGAGTAAGTTACTCGATTCCCCTGCGAAACCAATCATGATCTTTTAAGGTCAAAAGCTCCTGGATGCCATCCTTAGCCTCGCTCACAAAGTTGAACCAACACCCATGTAGGAGGTAGGACATGAAGTGGAAAAGGTGGTGATAGTCATGGCATCCAGGAGTTCTTCGTCTCAAAACATTGAGATTGATTTTGCAGAGGCATTGAGCAATCATGTGTTACATATCAAAATCTTGGCAGAAATTTAGCCTTCTAATGAGCCAAAATAATAAACACTAAAAATGGAAGTTTCAGGACAATCTAGTAAATGAAAACTATTCTACATCCAGATTATAAACACCTTGATGTTTCAAAAAGGTTATTAGTAAATGAAATAAATATACACAATTCTAAACTTAACAGTCACAACTGATCCATTTTCTGGGAAATGGGGCATTTGGATTTCTTATTAAGCATTTCCATTATGTAGCTCTGCTCTTTGAATTTGTTTTTCAGTTCCGTGCTCTGAAATAAGGAAATATTCAATTTTAAGAGGGTTGCAAACGCCACTTACTACTTTTTTCTTATTTGAACAGTCCAATTTGATGTCCTTTGTGGTGACTGCCACTTCAGGCACTGTTATTGCGTTTTCAATGGTATTGTTTTGTTCTGCATTTCCCTGAAAAGAACATAAATAGTGTAGCTATGTTTCTTAAAGATTACTTAATTGCATTGTAAATGATAAATATTATTTTACAAATAATGAAACAATACTCCAAGTTGTCAATTGATTTTCATGTCACTTAATGATTAGATAATTAGGAGCTTCAAATTTCACAGTTTTATTGTAATGATTACTAATGTTACCAAATGGATGTCTCTAATGAATATAATATATCTACTTATAACTTTCAGAAGACCATTATATGGTATAACAAAGATCTTACAGTAGATAACGGGATACAAATTTTAGGTAAATTGTTGTTTGATGACTGCGGGTACATAATCTATATGTCTACAAGATGTATTTTATCAATATGAAGAAGAGCCCTTTTAGCATGACCAATAATTAACGGTGCTATGTATTGTTCAAGGACAAATTCAGGTTTCTTTTATATAGTGAATACAGCATGTTTACTTTTGGTGAACTTGTGGAAGTCAATATAACCAAGACAACATCTGTGAATAAGATTATTTCAGAGATACAAGTGTTCTGGTGTAAGTTGACATTTTGTCAGACTTTCCTGTTTTTAACAAAGATATTGTTATTAACCAGATATGCTGCAAAATAATCATTTAATAATATATCTATTTTCTAGATAGGTAACAGAACCAGCTCTCTTGTTTTTTGAAAATTATTATGAGGGTAAATCTATTTTCACTGATATAAAACAAATGCACATGTCCCTTTTCGCCAGTTCTCCTATGATGATACATTTCTGGTATCATTTAACAAACTTGTTCACTCTTTTTGAAAAAAATTTAAGGTTGCTCATAAGTTTTTGTCTGCAGTGGTAGCTGAATGTCACTATCTGAGCTAAACTTTTAAGGAGCCGAAGATGTGGTAATCAAATGGAGCTAGATCAAGGCATCCATCATTTAGATGTGTTGGTCATTGGGGAGCAGGTCGGCTTTCATCAGTTACACTTGTTCTTCCCTCCTTAAAGCTTTCTATCTATCCATAGAACTTTCGTTGATGCATAGTGCATACTTTATACTGTACCAATATCCGGCACTGGAGTGCAATCACTGAGAAAAGTGACCATACTTCTGCCCTTGTTGCTTTGTCCTATATAACCGAATGATCGGATGCCATGCACGGCTAGCTGTCTTCATCCCTTGCGCACATGTGGTGTTGCGCATTAGCGCTACTTTCTTGTTTTTTAAAATTGTGTTTACTTTTAGTAGCCTCTGAAAATAGAGAAACTGGCACATATATTGATTGGTGACATTCCTCGTCTAAACTTAGAAATAGTTCTTCTTCTTCTTCTTCTACTCTTATATAGGCTATTAGCCTGTTTCTAACTACACATTTCGTGTAGTACTATGAGCCATGTTGGGCGTACCTCGGGCAAGTGGCTAGTCTGACCTGTTAGAAGAAGGAGAATGTACTTTACGACCGCCAAAGGTGTTTGTATGATGGCCGGAGAGCAGTCGATGTTTGCTGTTATTTTTGACCTGGGAGTCGAACCCAGGGCCCGCCGCGCGTTAGTCTGGCAGGCCGAAGCCTTTACGTCGCGGCTGTCGTGCTCTCTTAGAGAAATAGTTCGGTACACTTATTGTCTGTAAAGAACAGGACTTTTTCTAGGCATTATATCCAAATCATGCCTAATGCATTTATCTTTCATGTCTACATTTTTTGTTATAATTTCCAGTTATATCACATATTTATACCAATTTTGTTTATATTAAATAGCTGTATGGGTCTGAATTGCCCTGATTCTTCATTTATGATCATGAATGTAGTGTAACAGCGTGGTAGAGCATCAAGATTTCAAAAACATAGCTAGAAGTTGTATTAAATGTTATCTGCATATTAATATAACTTTGTCATTATTCAAATTCAGATGTGTACACTTTGTTAGGTCAAATCATCAACTGATAATGCAATCCCTTACCAAATGCTTAATCCAGAGTCTGTTGTATTTATGTAACACCCACTGTATGGCACTGGAGTATATTTTACGAGCATTGACCACATCGTAAAGTAGTTCAATTACATCTACATCGGTTTCGTTTTCTTCTACAACACAAAGAGCATATTACAAATTATTTGCTTAGTATTCCAACTCTTACCCATTTTTTTGACATGCATACCATAAACGAACGACCATAAATTTGAAAAATAAGTTAGGTTAGAAATTTGAATAGCTACTTAGCAGTGTTGCCAAGTATCCAATCTGTAAATGTTACAAAACTGTTATTGACACAAATTATTAAATACTAATTTTAAGGATAATAATTTATTATGCATTGATTAAAAATCTAACAACTCTTTTTTAAATATATATAGGTGTACATTGCAACATCAAATTGGCAATATTGCATAACAGATTGCACTACCTCAATCCCCCTAGATGCATTAGTTTGTAACGACTATTTTATATAGGGTAATTAGCATTTAGATATCGTGTGGTATAAAATATATCGTAGTTATGCTACTTCGAAGGTATTTTGTAGAACTCGAATTAAAATTTAATATTGTTTTTGCATCAATAAGTTATTTCTTTTAAATATTTAAATAAAATAATATTTTAAAATAAAACCTTTAAAAAATTAAAAAAAAATGTTATAGTTCTGTTTAAATTTTTTGCTACTATTTTTTTATATTTTATTTTTGTCTTTACATTTGTTGCTCGTGTTAATTTAAATTTAATAGCTTTGCTAACTTTTAAAATTTTGAGAGAGACAATAGGCATTATATGTGTTTAAAGTCTAAACTGCCTCACAAGAGTCTTGGGGAGGAAGGTTCCAGTCAGCCTCCTCTATAAAAAAGGTTTTTACGTAACTCAACAAAATTAACATTAAGAAGTTTGACATATTAGTGAAATATATTATAATTTATAACGTCTTAACATTCTAAGTTGCTACTCTAAGTAGGTGTTTTATACTTTATTTTGTTTTTTCCGTACTTTTTCCTTTTTAATAGGGGTTTTATATATTTGTAAGTTTTTCAACCTCTTTATTGTTACTTCTGTTGGTGGTATTATTTTAATTGTATTTAGCATTTTTAGCTCATCTACTGTATATTTATTTTTATTTGATTCGGTCTCTTCTTGCTTCGCATTCTCATCCAATTTGTTTACTTGTCCTGTTTTTTGTTTGTCGTCATCAGTTCTTCCGTCCGGTTTCTTATTTTTATTAGTTTTTGGCAGTTGCTGTTGAGATCGTTTATTGCTTGTAATTCTACTCATTTCCTTTTTAAAGCTTCCTCTTCCGTTGTCGTCTTACCCGCTATACTTTCTTCAGCTGACTTTTTTTTCTTTCTTCTATTTTCTTATAAGGCGCTAATACTGTTTGCGCCCAGTACTTGTTTTTCTTTGGAACTGCTTATGTAGATACTATTTCCTTTTGGGTATTTCCGTTTTCTTCATCGGTGGGTCTTCTTCTTTTTTGGCGTCTTTACCTTAATCTAAGTTAGTAATATCTTCCTTGTCTGTTTCTTCCTCACTCTGTTTCTGTACTTGAACTGCTTGCTTTACGTTTAACTGCTTTATTTGCTGTCTACACCTTTTTTCATCTCCTCTCTTGATTTCTGTTCTGTTAGTTGTTCTATTGTATATGATTCACCATTGACAATTAATTTATTATATGCTAGATTTGCCTTGTACCCCTCTTCTCTAGCTTGCTTCATATGTTTTAATAATTCCTTGCGTTTTTCTATTATTGGCTTTAGGAAGTTATCTGTGATTTATACTTTCATATTCTTTAAAGATCTTTTGTTACACATCACTTTATTTTTCTTTTTCAGGGATCCAAACTCTACTAAAATAGGTCTACTTCCCCTTTTATTTCTATCTTTTCTGCCTAATCTTCTTATTTCTTTAGTTTCCTCTTCTATGTTAATATTAATACCAATTTTCCCCATCAATATTCTCATCTTTTCATTTAATTTTAAACTTGGTTCATCTTTTTCCTCGGTAATTACTTGTATCGCAATTTTTCTTTTCCTTATCTCCCTTTCCATATCTGCCATGTTCTTTTCCTGCATTCTTATCTTTATTTTTATCATTTTATTTTGCTTCTATAACTCGTTGTATTCGCGTCTAGTTTCACCTAATTCTGCGTGTAATTTATCTATTTTTGCTTCTGTGTTTCCAATCCGTTCTGTCTTCTTATCCATTCTAGTTAGTTTATCTTGTATATCCTCCAGTATTGTTTCCATATTTGTACTTCACCCTTGCTGATTATTTAGTGTCGTTCTTCGGTGTCTAATAAGTTGCCTATCCTTTCTTGTGCAAAATATTTTCTGGTTGATTGCTCAAAGGTCACAGCCTTATCAATATTTATTTTAGGTTAGTTATTAATTAAATGTAATTTGAAGCACTCAGCCTGTATGTCCTGCTTATCTGGTCTTCTTACTTTGCACTAGATCCTTAACTAGGTCCATTTATTTTATTGTGTATAATTTATTTCATATTTCGCCTTAAACTTGAGCATCATTTATCACAAACCCAGTAATAAAATATAATGGTTTTTTTAGGTAGGACTTAATGATAACATATATTTGGTGTGGAAAGAGCTTTTCTATATGTAACATAATCTTTGGTGCCATACCTTATCAAATGCCAGAAAGGAGTTTAAAAACACAGCGGAGCAGAATCTGTTTCTCTCAAAATCGTAGGATATTTTGCTAACCAGACGGTGTATTTGTTCAATTGTTCTATGTTAATTACCGAAGCCCAACTGATGATCTGGGATCATCTCTTGCTCTTCTATTATAGGTTGTATTCTCAGTAGGATAAGATCTTCAAACTTTTTCGACAGTATAGGAAGAAGACTAATAGATCTATATTAGATCATAACTATCTGGGCTATTTTCCACAGGCTTGACTAATGTCCTATTCTTACTGTAGTATTATAGATTAGTGTAAGACTGCGAATCGATTTTTGGGATAATTGTTCGATAAGTTTTTCAGTTATTATATCGTATACTGGAGCTTGGTTGGCGTTGGTTCTATTGTATATTACTTCTAGGACTCATTGTACTATAAACGATTTCAGCGGCAAACATTTGGAATGGAAGATTGAGGAAGTTGTAGTAAATTTTAGATTTTTTTTAAATTGAGGTAATTCTGTAGGCGTGTGTTACATTTTCTAATATTTGTAAATTCTGTTGGCTACTATGTAAGACTTTCCTTATTTCTTTTTGTTATTTTTGAGCTAAACTTTACTTCTCTTAACCCGTAACAACTATTATACAAAATTTGCATCATAAGTACTACTAGTGGGTCTCTATGATCCAGTTGTAATACAATAAATAAATAAATAAATAATAAAACAATGTTTTTTAAGAAAATTTAGAATAATTTTAAATCGAATCTTACCTACATAACCCATTCAGAGAAACAAAAAACATTATATGCATTTTCGTCAGGTTCGCAGACGCACATGTTAAACATATAGGTATTTTGCACCTGGCGTTGATGGTTTTGTGATGTTTTCCAAGCGGACACACGCAACATCTTAGTCTCTCTGACTTTACAGGTTTTTCTTTAAGTACAAGAGTTTCCTCCATGGCAATTCCTAATATATCTGCTGCTATTGAGCGAAGTTTGCGAGGTACATTTGAATTATATATTTGAGAAGTCATATATGGAGTGTACAGTTTCCGCTTTAGCTTTTTCAAAAAATTGTACCTGAAAATTTCTTTTCCTTGTTGGGTAAATTGGTACAGAATTCTACTATTTACTCTAGTAGTATTTATTATGGCATGAAATGGGACATCTGTGAATTCTTCATGAAGATGAATAATTGGCGCATTTTTCATCAAGCACGTCAATTCCTGGTGTTGATGTCTACAAAATTATCATGGTGCATGCTGGAAACTAGAAGAACAGATTTTGTATATAAGAAACAATCGTGGTTTTTGATGAAAATCCGAATAATGACGAATCAACAGCTTTTCACCGATTACGTCGAAATTTTTTGGGAATCTGCCTTTTATTCTTCTTTAAAGTGCCGATGTAGGTGAGAATACATCTTTTTAATTCAATAACCAATTGAGGAGTACCATCTGTCTGTTGTAGTGTTACGGTTACTTTTTACAATAAGTTCAATCAAGCGTAACACTACTGATGTTGGATGCGAAAGCTTGCAGAATTTACCATATAATGGATTTTATAGTCTGCTAGTATTTGTACCTTCAACCCGTACCTAGTGGGTTTGTTAGAAATGTACATCCGAAATGAACATCTTCCGCGAAAAGGTACCAGCGTTCATCTATTGTGAGATTGGATCCAGGGGAATAATTTTGTTTAGATTTTACAGTTTAAATAATTCTGAAATTACAGCAGTCTTTTTCTTGTTTGTTCTTTCGCATTCTGTTTGAGCATTATCAAAACGAAGAAGTGCCAATAACAATGAAAAACGTATTAGTGACATTGTGCAATGGGATAGGAGCCGACCTGTACCATCAGTTGCCCATAGACACTTTAGATCTTTATGACCTGACTTGAATAACCCTTGCATATATAAAAGTCACAAAAAGCTCTTATCACACATCAGTGTTCTTCACAAAAGTCGGTAAATATTTTCTTCTGCTGTTTCTACGCGTTTGGAATTGATTATATTTAGTTTTTATTTCACCAATTTTTACATTGGCGTTTTCAGTAATAAGGTTGAGAATATCATCTGTAAATAACAATTTACAGACTTCTAAGGGAGTAGACGGGTGATTTTGGCGAGCTGCGCCTTTGAGATCCTCCTGCTTTCAATATGAAATTCCTTATAACTTTTGATCAAGGCAGCTTCCAAGCTGGAGATCATTTCTGACATCTGTCACGACTTATAATTTTTGATCTGTAATAGATAGAGACATAACGTTTTCAGTATTTAACTGGGGACCATAAGTCAAGTCCAGAGGACAAAAATTAGCCTGATTTTACACACCAATAAGTTAATAATCTTTGAACCTGTCATAAGAAATCAACGATTTTTTTAATTGTTGTAAAATACCATGTTTATTTGGATAATTATATATTTATTTTGGTGTCTCGGTCGTTATTGACGTAGTGGTTTATAAAATATATTTTACAAAATTGTTTTTTCATTATTTTTAGTATTTTTAGATTTCAAAAAAATTCCTAAACATTTGAAGAAGGTTATATAGTTTTTTTTGTGAATTATATTTTATGATTATACTTTTCCCATTTATTAATAAGAATTTTAGTTAAAATTCCTCAAAAGAAGTTAAAGAAAGATGAAAGGCTGCAGCGCTTGAGAGAAAGAAAGATAATGATCGGAATAGGAATATTAAAAAAAGATCGGACAAGGAATACAGACAAAAAGAGCAAGAAAGGAACACAGAAGCACACAGACTTTTTCGGATTGATAAAGATTACAAAGAAATTTTATTCGGCACAAGACCCAATCGAATGAAAATGCACGTCTATGGGACAAAATAGCTGCTGCTTTTAATAACGCAATTAAAATGGACTAATAGATATATGTGTTTGTTGTGGAGGTTTATTATTTATGCGATCTTTAATTCAAAGTGATCCAGTTTTGGAGAAGTTATCTGGAAATTAAGATTTCATAAAGTCTGTTACAATTGCTAAAACTTATGTTCCAAACGCAAATCACTTTTGCAGAACATGTGCACAATATATCAAAAAGTCGGCCTTGATTATTCTCCGATTTCGCCTATTCTGGGTATACTTACAAAACTTGAAGCAAGACTGATATCACCATGTTATGTGTTTCAGTCTATTTGGACTGTATATGGGTTACTTGGGTAGTATAAAACTAAAGGTGGAATAGTTATTATATCTGTCGACATTGATACTACTGTAAACATGCTTCCGAGGTGTATATCTGACACAAATATTATTGATGTTCGGCTAGCACACATACTTAATTTTAAACAGAATTATGCTTCAGGTATTTTTTTCAACATTAAATTTCCCACATTCCAAATTATGTAATTTGTTTATTTATAAGGAACATTTGATCTTATGTGGTTAAACAAGCAGCAGAATTTCTTGTACAACAAGATTTATTTAAAGAAAAAAATAGTTCTTACAAATAATTGGTTAAATAAGAATCCAGATGAAGCATCTGAAATTAATCTCGAGATTTCTGGTCAGGATGAAGAGTAAGATGTAGAGGAAATAGATCATTTGGAAACATTAGTTAGCAGTGAAGAAGGAATGAGATTAGTGCCAGGAGAAGGGTCTATACCACTATACATTCCCCAAAATTTTCTTCGGCAAAGAAATTGTTCCGACGTATAATGGAAAGCAATTAAGCTGGAGCGATATGGTGAAATCGATAGCAATGCGTTTTTACAGGCGAGCGGTTAGTGACGCCGCTTTTCTTCTCTTTATGGATAAACGAACAGAGCTATTGAAAATAAGAAATAATCATTGATATGTTTGAGAAAACGCAAAGACAAAGGAGACCGTAAAATTACAGCAGGGGATGTAACAGATAATGATTTCAATGATGCCTTAGTACAAGAAGATAATGGCTACAAAGTATTACAAGGTGTGAGAAACTCAAATCACTACTGGCATAACGAGGGTCTGAAGGTTCGTTCAATTTGGTGTACCAACACTTTTTGTAACACTAAGTGCAGCCGAAATGAAATGGTTAGAGCTACTTGTAATTTTGAAGAAGATTGATGACAACCAAATTATTACTGAGGCTGAAGCGAAATGTCATGGTGGCATTATAGCAAATTTGCACAAATTAAAATTAATGCAAAATATGATGACGAATGTGAGCGGCCATGTGAATACGAAAAAATGTTTAAAACTTGGGAGCAATGGCTTCTGGCTATATTAGAAATAGAACACAGTCAAGTGTAATCAGATATAGATCATACGATTTTGTAAAAAAAGATGACTACTTTCGAGAATTAGTAATGTTATATCTATCCTGGCGAAATGAGAAAGCAGATATTCTTCAAAAAGGTTGTCAAGAAACATGCAATGAATATAAAGAAATTATTATAGGAAATCGGAAAGAGTTCAACGCATTTGAAGATGGTATTTTTGAAGCAGCAATGTCTGAGGCTGAAAAAAATAATTGCATGAATGAAGATGACGAAGAGGATCCGAGTAGGTTAGTACAATATTTATTAGTGTATTAAAGATGAAATTTTACTTGTAAAAACGTCTTAAAAACCGATTACAGAAATTTTGTAGATTACAAGCAAAACAATTTAAATTTTTGTACTTTTGTTTAGGCCTGATATTGACGTTCATAAAGACTACGAATTGGATGATCCAGTTTTGAAAACCGTAATTGGAAGTGATATCGGTGATTATGAGAAGAAGCCGTATTCTGAAAAAGTTACCAGCAAGCTTAAAAAAGTAGAATTTCACCAATTAATATTTAGTCTTAACAAAGAGCGCAGGGAGTTTTTAATCCATGTTGTCGACCACTTTCGTTCCCCTATTTATGAACCGATTTATCATTTCTTCACTAGTGGTGCAGGAGTGGGAAAATCTCAAGTCATAAAGCGATTTATCAATCTTTATTAAGAGATTTTACAAATTCGCATCTTAATGATCCAGACAAACCGGTGATTCTTTTGTGTGCTCCTGCTGGAAAAGCGGCGTTTAATATCTTAGGACAAACACTTCAGACAGCTTTTCAATTGCCTGTAAATAGAAACACATTAACCGATTTATCTGCCTATGTTGGTAATACAATATCTCGCACGTTACACCAATTAAAACTTATTATTATAGATGAAGTTAACCAGTCTAGTGGAAGATAAAGTGTGTGTCTAAGTGTAGATCGAACGAAAAACCTATTAATAAATGGTGAAGAAATAGAAAGAGTTGATGAATTCGTCTACCTAGGGAGTGTAATGGCGGCGCTGGATGGAGGGCTCAAAGACGTAAAAAGTAGACTAAATAAAGCAAGGGGGCATATATAAATTAGAGTGTCGTATGGACAGCAATGGCAAGCAATTTAAATACCAAAACTAAAATACAAGTGTTTGATGCAATGGTGAAGCCGGTTCTGTTATACGGGTCAGAATCGTGGGCGGTTACGGGAGTGATAAAACAAAAGCTGCGGGTGTTTGTAAACAGATGCCTGAGGGGTATACTGAAAGTGTGGTGGCTAGAGACCATTAGTAATGATGAGCTGTGGAGAAGGACAAATCAGGTGGACATAAATAAGGAGATAAAAAAGAGAAAATATGGATGGCTGGGGCATACCTTGCGAAGAAGTGGTGGTGAAATTAGTAAGAGGATATTAAAATGGAATCCAGAAGGGAAAAGAAAAAGAGGGCATCCAAAAAATACATGCAGAAGTACGATAGAGGTGGAAACAAAAAGTCATTTCTAGGGTTGGCACAAATAGCTATGGATAGGAAAAAGTGGAATAATTACATCAAAACCCTATGACCCATAAGGGTATAATGGGACTTATATTATTATAGATGAAATATGAATGGTTAGTAAAGCTATATTAAGAATGATGGACAAATGATTACGTGATATGTTTTCGAGTAAACTTCCTTTTGGTGGAATCTTTGTAATTACAGTTGGCGATTTCTTGCAGCTTGCACCAGTAATGGGATTTCCAGTTTATTCAGAGGAATCAACTGATAAGATATCCGAAGTACTTTTGAAAAATAAACTTTGGAATTTATTCAAAGTGTTCAAATTAGACGAAGTAATGCGGCAGAAAGAGGACAAACTTTTTGCAATAGCTCTAAATAACATGGCTTGCGGACAAATGAAGAACGATGATATTGATCTGTTAAGGAGTCGATGCTTTGACTCTGTTCCATCAACAGTTTCCGAACAAGACCCAATTTATTTATTCTTTCGAAACAAAGATGTGCAAAATTTTAATTTTGGAAAATTGAGGTCCATGAAATCACAAGGTGATGGATCAAAATATACGAAGCAAAATATTTTGAAAGCTATGTCAAAAGTATCATTAAAATTGGCTGATATAATGGGATTAGCTTACAAGCTTATTTTAAGAATCGGAGCGCGATATAAGTATGCTTACATTTAACATTGCGTGTAGTGATGGACTGGTAAATGGAATTACTGGAAGACTTCGGCGAATACACTATGAAACAAATAAAAGAGACTCCAGTGATAAAATTGCTATGAGAGTTTGGATTCAATTTGACGATTTGCGATGCGGCTGCGAGTTACGAAAGTCTCGAAAACTTCTTATTGAAAACCTTAAAGTAATAGTACATGGACTTTAATAGAACCGATATCACTCTGCATAAAGCGCAGTGCAAACAGTAATTTACAGGGTTATCGCAAACAGTTGCCTTTAACACCGGCTGAAGCGATAATTATTCACAAATCTCAAGGTCCAACTTATGATACTGTCGTTCTCAATTTACAACATGTAAACAAGCGCTCATTGCTAGGCACGCTACTAGAAGTTATTTTGATTGGAGGACTGAGTTTACCTTCTTTTATTTTCTCTTCTTGTTTATCTATCACAACCTTTGCTTCATTAATTTGGCGTTTGTTTTCTTTTGTGACCTCATTCATTCGTTTGTTGTCCAATGTTCTGGAAAATTTTTCTTTCAGGCCATCAGTGTTTAAATTTTTTTAGAGCTCTTTATATTTGTGTCGAAATCTGTTTTTTTATTATTTATATTTGAGTTTAGTTTTTTTATATTCTAACTCAAATTTGCTTTTAATCTACTCAGCATGGCGCTCATATCAGGCAATCCGCAATTTCAAAATGAAAACTCTGGATCCTCACAAACGTCTAGTAAGGCTTGCTTAAGTCGAAGCTGCAATACGGCCTTATTTCAAAAAATTTCTAAATCTCTTTTTCTCAGCTCACGTTTGAGGTCGGCAACTTTAAGGTCAAATAGCATTACTTTCTTCTTTGCCTGTTTTGCTTTATTTTATATTTAATTTTATTTACCATTTATGTTACAAATGTAAAAACCCTACACCTGACACCTATTGCAATACACTAGAATTTACTTAACTACTTATTTACTTTATTTATAGATAATTAAACTGTTTCTTAACATTTGTGGGTACAACACAAAGAATTACTAACGTAAATTGCACTTTATAGTTGTACTTACGTATAACATTATTTATATATTGAATTAGCACTAGTTGCTTTGCTTATGGCACTTGACTTCCTCTGGCTGCTTCTCTGCGTGATATTTCAGCAGTCAGGACTGGTTCTGGTGCCTACAGGAACCATCTGGTGAACATCTGAAATTTTCCCGCATTGTTCTAGTCCTCGCACGTGCGTGGTTGCATTTTTGGAAGGCATTATGTTTCGGATAGCAAAAATACAGCGAAACCGGCATAAGCTGCGAGCGTTTAACCCAAATTATTGTAACAATAAATAAAAGAAATCTAAGAATTTGTAAATATTTTTATGTAATAAAATGTTCATTTTTAAATCGTCTCACTGATTTGGAGTGCCTCTTATCGTCCAAAAATCCACTTCTATATTCAATTTTATAGATAATAATTTCCATCCAAAATAAAGATTCCTAAATTTTCTGATCATCCCGGTTCTTATAGAAAAGCTGATAAATCGGAGGTTTGCCTACTAATAAAGTAAAAACAGATCGAAGCGCGAGGGAACTTCAAGGACTATATTTCTAATGCGGCAAAATCCTGCAGGAAACTGTGACAAATTGTGCGAAAATGTAGATTGAAGGCGAATTGAGGTAGCGACAAAGAAGTCGGATACGCGGATGATATATACGGAAAGGTTTTACGGCGAAATTGAATTACCTGCAACCGTGCCTGGAGCGCATTTGGAATAGAAGCTCAAAAATCAAGATAACAATATGACGAAATTCTTATATTCTAAAATATCCTGATAGGATGCTCTTTGTTGGTTAACTCTGAAAAGCCGCTCCGCACAAAGGAAACTCTTGCCGAGAAAATCCATTCTTCTCTTGCGAAGTACGTTTATTGTAACTGTATTTATTCAGAACACCGAAATAATAATAATAGAACATACGCGCATGCAAAAACGTTTTATTGTGAATTAATATAATTTTTATCTTTTAATTAAATCGTTGAGCAGTTTCGGCTTACCTTTAATCGATTTCCCAGTGAATTGAGTGAAATTAACGTTCATTATAAATTTACCGAGTTCCAAATCTACACTGGTAAATCCAAAGAACAAAGCAACCAAAACCCACGAGCCGAATCCGGTTAGCTCTGGGTTCACGTAGACTTCGTATGTACATTTCGCTATTTATTCAGCTTTGGGTGTGCCTCAAATAAACTGCGGCGCTGCAGCTTTTAAAATTTAAAAAAGCCACTGTAATGCCGGAATGCCTCAGATCCGCAGAATGTAAATACGCGCCGCGCGCTTCTGTCCGACTTCCTCAAATGACGCTAAATTCTGAGGGCCACCGTCATCCCTTGATAAATAAAGCGACCGGCCCGATCCCTTATTTAAATAAGCTCGCTAAATCCTCCGAACAGACGTTTCGCTAGCTGTCCGTCTCAAATGACCACTTCAGTTGCAAATGAGATCATCGGATTTGTAGATTGGGGCCGGCTCACTCACTTTACCTTGGTGATGTAGTGCTTTTATGGCTAATAAACAGGATTTATTCGGCTAGGCTCTGAAAAATGGCTACATCCGAAGGCTAGCTTGCTGCGTCTTAAGTAGTTGCGCGCTTTTTACGATTCAGAACAATGCTAATGCAGGTAATGTCTACAAAATACATTCTATTAATTATAGAGCATCACATAGTGCTTATAAATGGGTTTTGAAAATGTAATTCACTTAAATTTTTATATACGAAGGCGTATCAAATATAAATTTGAATTATTTTTGTAAATTTAATGAAGCATCAAATAAGTAAAAACATACAGTGTGTTTCGGAATTGTACGGCACTGTGTTACCGATGTAACATACGATGTATTCTGCAGCACAAAATATACAGAAAATTTATATAAACATGTTTTGAATTAATTTATTCCCGAGATGTTGAAAATGAAATTTATTTATTTAACAATAAAACATTTGGAGTAACTGTTCAAAGTGTTTGTTGAATGCAGCATTCAGCACGACGAATCAATACTTCTGGCAAGTCTTATAACATCAGGATGACCTTTAATAGTTACTGCAGCTTCCACGATGCGATTTCTCAGCTTTTCTTGCGTGCCAATAGATGTAGAATAAACAGAATTCATTCAGCCCCACATAAAATAATGTAACAAGTTCGTTTCGGCCAATTTATCGGTTACCATATGCTGTGTTTAAATAAGCAGTGACAATATGAGAAAAGTGAACAGGGGCACCGTCATGCATAAACCACGTCCTCTGCCTATTGGTAATCGGAATGTCTTCTAGGAGCTTATACAGATTATTTTGCAAAAAATGCAAGAAAGATATCCCTGAAAGCTTTGTTGATAAAAAGAATGGGTCGATGAAATTGTCACCAAGAAGACTACACCAGACGTGTAATGAAAAGGTATGTTGCTAATGCGTAGTAGCAGCCGTATGAGGGTTTTCGTTCCAAGTATAGATGTTTCGAAAATTAGTAATCCCATTTCAGGCAGCTTAGCAAGTTTCAGATCTTGCTATAATCTTCTGGTAACAAATCTTGCACACACGTAACCTGAAATAGATATAATCGATGCTCGCGCAATGTTCCCCATACGCTTGTACATGAAGCATCGAAACCAAGTGACAATATTCTTGTGTTAGTACTAGGAGATAATTGAACAGCATGGAGTATGCCTTCCTCAATGATAGCAGTTCGAAATCTTTATCAATCAGCGTTTAGTCGTTGAGGGTTTAGCGTGCCAGTTTTCCCAAGACGTCTTGCAGTGGCTTCAAACGTTTTACGATTTGGTATCCTTCTAGTGGGAAATGTTTCATAATGTCTTCGAACAGCAGCAGCGCCATTTTATGTACTTTGTCATGGATTAAAAGTATGAATGTTTTTTCTGCAAAAGTGAACAAATTTGTGGTGTCTCCCATAAAAATTGAAGAATCTTCAAAGTATTAACTCACACGTTACTTACTTGCACAAGCAGTGTTTAATACTAATCAACACATTTAATAACAAATTAATTATCTGTCAAACAAATAATCGATATACATTAACTATTTTAAACATTTATTTTTACTTTTAACATTTCGGTAATAAATTAATTTTAAGCATGTGTTTATATAAACTTTTCTCTGTATTTCGTGCTGGGGAACACATCGGTAACATAATGCCTTACAATTCCGGAACACCTTGTATAATTTTCTGACTTAAAAACACATATTTTCAACGGATAAGTAGTTTTTTGATCTCGCCATTGTAAAATGAAAGTGTTTGTGACACGAACAGACAGAAACTTCGACAGCAACATCATCGTCAAATCTCCGTCCTTTAAATGCTTCATTTAGTGGTTCAAATAAGTGATAGTAGCAATGGTAAGTAAAGAAAGTGTTCTGGTTTAACTCGGAATAAATTCACAATTTCTTGTTGCATTTTGGTAGATGTATGGGGCCGAGCGTAGGCAGAATTGTCAGTTATGATTTCAATAGTTCCAGCAACTCTAATCGGCGGTCATTCTTATTGTCTTTTAAAATTGTTCATGGCGCGCGCACATTAGAGCCTGTTTAAATATGCTATTTTGTTCACTACACGGTGCGCAAAATGAAATTCTGGTTGAAATTCAATTTACCCTTGTATACCTAATATAAATATGTTTCTTATTACAAAAATTATTAAAATTATAAATATAGCCGTACATTTTATTTGCAGGAAGCACTTTTAATAACGTCGCAGAATTGAGACAAAATAGACTTAACTTTATGATGGAAGAGGACAATTACAAAAGATTTGGATATTGTGGTTGGATAATGAAAAGTATTTTAAAGGCCCCTTACAAGCTTAAAATTTCCAAAAAGATTATGTATTCAGAGCCTGATTAAGGTTTTTAGCATCATAGGTTGACAAATTCTTGCATGTTTGGACCTTTATTAATAAATTAAAAAATTTGTTGTTTATATAAAATATTTATTTGATTTTCCAATTTTCGTTACATGCATACGGCTATCGCCGTAGCTTTGTGTTCAAGATCATTTTTAAACTAACAATGAATGTTAGTTAGTAGGCACAATAAGCCATAGAGCTGCAGTGCTGATAAGTGCGTCCAATAATAAACCATAAAATAATTTAATGTTTACATCCATCTCCACATTAATGGGAAAAAACATACATTTCATCTAAAAACTATTATTTTAAAAATTTTTCTTTTCCTGGATTTAGAATTAGCAAACCTCTGGACTATGTCATTAAAAGAAAGACTCTGTAGAAACTCACTCTCAATAAATAAAAGCGCAAGACTTTATTTCCTTCTAACGGCGATCTCAAAAAGTTTTTTACTCTCTTAAGATCAGAAAAGGATCGTTCTTCAGTGCAGTTAGTCACTATCATACTTAAAATATGCTTAAAACGATGTCAGATGTCAGATATTGGGAAAAGTAGATTACACGATTCATAATTTTAATGAGGCTAGAACTCTTTGTAGTTCTGATTGTAGTTTTTATTTGGTACTCTTATCTTAGCTATCTCTCTTTTTTTTGGTATCCCATATACCCTTACGGGTGTTGGATAATCTTCTCTATCAACATTTTTATTAATTTTTAAAAATGCTGCTAAATGCACATAGTCCTAAGGGAATGCTTTATCTAAATCAGAAATCTAGTTTTTCCACAGCTAATACGCTCTCTGTCGTATTCTATCAATTTTTTATTTAAGTGATTTCTCATAGAAATAACAAAATTCTTATGTAATTTTGTATAGATTATTCTTTTCATACTAAGTTTAGCTTCAGAAAATAATTCCAGCACAATATGTTTCTCTCACATAACTAGAGAGCGGATTTTATGCACTAAAAAATGACAAAATATGTGCATAAATATGCACTAAAATATAATCAAAATATGCATTATTAAAAAATGTATTTTATTACTTTTTTATTATTATAACCAGATAATTTTTCTATCAAAAATAGAATTGTATGAAATGTAAGCATCAATTTATTAAACAAACTATACAATAAATTTTACAAAACATTAAAAACAAACTTAAATATATATATTATTAAAATTATTTACATCTAGAAGCAAAACAATATATAATTAGATGTTTCTCAATATTTTCTGGTAAGAAGTTTTGACGCTTGTCAGATAATATATGTTTGTACGCAGAAAAACTTCTTTCTACGTTTACAGATGTTATAGGGTCACTTTTTAAAACACACATGATAGGTATTTTTATATCAATATCAACATATACAGTGATGTTAAAATTGAGAATATCATTTACCTTCGCTAGCAATTGATAACCTACGTTTATTTTCTAAAATGTCGTTAAATTTCAGAAAAAATTTATTGTCGATATTTCCTGGAACGGCTGTTATTAATTTTTGGAAATTGTTTATCAAATGCATAAATTCATTTCATGGCATTCGTTCTTCTTCCAGTGCTGTAATTTATTTGCTTACAAATGAATAATGAGCCCTAATAAATGCTAACTGATCGCGTAGTTCTAGTTTTCTTAAAATAGACTGAGATTTTTTAATAAAGGTACTAGAACTATTGGAAATTTAAAAATGAGAGTCTTTATCTTCTCAAAACACTCGCCATAAAAAAGAGCTGCGTTAAGTTAAGCACCCTATCGCGTGATTACAGGCTTAGAAAGCAACGGAACGTCAGGTAATTTTTCTCTATATAACTGCACTCTCAATGGGGCCTTTATAAACATTTTATTTATGCTACTTATTAATGAATTTACTCAGGAAAATTCGTTTTGAATTGCTAGGTATGTAACATGAACTAGATTTTTATATAAAACCGTTAATTGTTGCCCAGCTTTTGTTGTGTATGGTGCTGCGTCGAACATCATCAAAATAATTTTTTCTGTCATTACATTAAAGATTCATTAATAAATATAACTATTTTTAAATGATTGGTTTTATCAAGAACCTAAATTACATAAGACGTCTTCTTTCAAACAACCGACTAGAAGGTCAGCAACATATCTTCCGCGAGTATCTGTGGTTTCGTCTAATATAAAATATATTTACTGTTTTTTTACAATTACATTTATATTTTTAATGGTTTCAAGATGCAGTTTGTTGATGTATTTTTTTCTCAGTGTACTTTTGTCCTGCATTTTTTTGTTATCAAGTTTTTCTAGAAATGACAAAACTATTTGAAGTTTTTTTAAGGGGAATGTTGGACTTAATAAGATCCATTTAGATATTTCGGCAGCTAGAGATTGCCGCAAAAGCATTTGAGATTGGCTAGTTTTTTTTTATTCTATCCACGTTTCCTTTATGCCCAGCCGTATTAATGTGTTACGTGATCTGAGACTTTCCTTCTCATGTAATCTGTAATTTGAAATATATATTGTAATGGTTATTTTTTACATACGTTTTAAAAGGTTTGTGTTTTTTTAACGAGTTGCAAATTTGTTTAGCAAGACTTGTCAATTTTCACAATTATGAAGAGTTAAAAAAAAACATATTTTACACGTGTATTGTTTTTGGACAAAAATAAATAATCAAAAATTTGACTTAACATTTTTCCACAGCCTTTTCAAAATACTTTATCACCTTTATCGCCATCAATACGAAATTCGGGTAAATTTTTTATCCAAGCGCGCGCTAAGTTATTTTTCACTTTCGGCATCTTCAAAATTTAATATATTCACGTTCTCTTCATAAGTAAATGTATCGTAACGAACTATTTATCTGTTTAATAATACCGTCATAAATACGCCTGCTAAAGGAAATGCACCTAAAATAATAAGCGGGGGGTTTTAAATCCTTTTATTCAATGTGCTCAAGTTAGTTATGTATTAGTCACTAGCCAGTAACAATAACAACTGTACATTATTATTAGCATTAGCGATTACTCAGCAATAACTGTTTATCAGATAGCTATTATTTTGCTAAAAGCAAAATCTTTAGACATATAAATACAGTTGTAACAAAGCCGACAGCATTATTAAATTGACAACAGTCAAAGGCTCTGCCCGAGACGTGTCTTAGTTTAATCAATCAAGTATTGTAACCAAATTCTTGAATAAAGTGTTTTTTTATTCAAATGTATATTTCGAGTAATATAATTAGTTATTGAGAAACCATAATGAAACTATTTATTTTGGAAATTTCCAGGTATATTATAATATTTTTTACAAACATTCTTACTAAAAACAATGTACATAATCACAACTTTAGATAATTAGAAGGGGTTTTAATCCTTCTTTTGTCCACTTTATTATCAAACCGCAATAAAACTATTTAGTATAGGAAATTAAGAAATAAACCCGTTGAAAACAAAAAATATGTTGTTATGCAGGAAATAACAAAATATTTCCTTTAGCATAAAATATGCACTATTTGGCTAAATATGCAAAATTATGCATTTTGTATAAAATCCGCTTTTTAGACAACACTGTCGTTCAGAGAAATCGCAATTTCCATTTTTTTTCTTACTAAAGGGAACTTTTGGCTTCCTCTTTTTTGTTTATTTCGTAGACGTTAATTGCATGAATCAATGTTGTTTTGTTTACTAGCCTCGAAAATCTATCTTCTTTACGAAGAGTGTTTATAAAGGCTTCTAAAGTACTATATAGAGTAATGACTTTCGTTTAGTTTGTATTCTCCTTGAAGTCTTTTATTTCCTTCTTTATTGCTTTCAAAGCATAAACAAGTGCTAGAAAGTGCAAGTTTCAACGCTTATTATTAGATTTATCAATAATATTATTTATGTATTTACCTATGCATTCATAAATTAATACAGCTTACAATTGCTATTATAAACAAAAACTATTGACAAGAACTCCTGCGGAGGGGTTCATCAATCAAAATGAATAACTTCAGTCTTAAACGAACCAGCTCTACTCTCTCGCCGCCCACATCAGAACCGAATAAAAGGTATCTCTTTGAACCACAAAATGGAATCGCCAAGCAATAAGTGCTATAAATACCTTCGACGCCACAATACAGTAAGCTGTAGATGCTACTAATTTATCTGCATAATGCATATAAATTAAAATATCAAGAAATTATTTTTGACCTCAGGGAAAAATCCAAGAGTGAATTCACTACTGTAATTAAAAATAAACAATTACAAATAAATTTTACTAGTATAGAACATTTCTGAGCAATGACTAAGCATTAATACGAGAACAAACTTAACTATCACACATTTAAAAGTCCGGAAGTTAACAACCTATCTGTAATAATTCGAAATGTCCTCGTTTTATTTGCGGCAGACGAAGTTAAAAATGAACTAACAGCCTTAAATTATCTAGTACTGAAAATTGCCAGATTTTACAATAAAGACAAATACCCGATTCTACTATGTGCAGTGAACTTTAGCAATACCCTACAAGGCAAGGAAATATTTAACTTAACAAAGCTAAAATATAGCATCGTAGAAGTGGAAACAAAAAAAAAAACTCACAACTACTGCCATTTGCAAGCACGTTGTGTGAAACGTACAGGCAATCATCTATATAGAACGTAAGCTGCCTGAAAAAGCATCCGGTAAACTACAAAGAATGTAGTTAGTTATTATGTTAAGATAAACTAAAATCAAACAAAAAGCTCTGGTTATCGAACACAAAATAGATTATATTCCCAAGCAGTAAACAATAGACAAGAAATTTTGGCAAATAAGTCATCGTCCCCTGGACGCTTTATACCCAAACCCAACACGGAAACATCTCATGGACAACAAGAATTAGCTGACTACATCTTCACTTTCAATTTTCACTTTTCAATTAGATAAAATAATACCATTTTAACAACATTACTTTAACATTACCAGGCAATGGATCAAAATAATGCCCCATTAATAAATAATAGTGACTAATTGGAATGCCAGTAGTCTTAAACTTAACAATTTTTATCGAATTCATGACACAGCACAATGTAAATATAGCGTGTGTCACAGAGACTCATTTTGTCACCAGAGAAAAGCTCAGAATCCTTGGATATTATGTGTACTGGAAAGATAGAGAAGCAGTAATCGCATCAGATGGAGTTGCGATCGTAATCAAAAAGAAAATCAACCATCACCTCCTTCATATGAATGATCTCCAAATATATAGAAGCTATCACTATAAAAATACTTATGGAAAATAATAGCTCTGTAATTATCATATCAAACCACCAAATAAACGGCTTCTTGAAGATGAAATTAGTAAACTTTTCAATAGCGATGAGCTTACGCTACTCGTAGAAGGCCTAAATGCAAAGAACACCATATGGGGATGCCGTGCTAGTAACTTCGACGGAATCAAGTTACATAACATTGTGACTATATTCTTATATCAGCTCCAGATGATTTTACTTACTATCCATTTGGAGTAGATCATAAACTTGATATTTTAGATGTAATATTATATAAAAATGTTATTAATTCAATATACTAAACAGTAACATCTCAACTGGACTTGAACCATCTACCTGTCATTATCAGCTTCTACAACACTTCATAAACAACACCTCCAGTTTCTAAATTTTCCTACGGAAAAATAGATTGGGAAAATTTCCAAGTGACCCTCAATGAAAACCTAAGACTGATAGGGCCACTTGAAACACCCTCGGATATAGACGATGCAGAGTTCGACAGTACACATCTGCAGGTCAAGAAAGTATACAAGAATCTACCAAACACCCAAACACATACTCAACTCAATTAAACTGAAGAATAGATACAAAAATACTATATAATCGGCTATGTCATTTAGTAAAGCAATGTACTGTGCTCATTTATAAAGGTATCCTCCGACCAATATTTACCTATGCATGTCCATTCTGGTTCAAAACATCAAAAACCCCAATGAAGAAACTCCAAACAATGCAGAACAAAGTGCTCAGAATTGCAATAAAGTGCCCGTGGTTCGTTCGTGATACTCAAACACAAGACGAACTAAGTGTTTTATTAATATCTGAGTTTATCAAGAAAACTACTGTAAAGTGTTTTCAACACTTAGTTTTATGTTGCAGTGCTACTAAAATCTATCTCGGACAAAAAGACATCCATATAGCATAAAAATTAATGTTTAACGCATAAACTGAACGGCATAGGTGTGATTAGTCACTTAAGCCTCACATGATTATAAGTTAGAGTAGCAGCTAGTTGTAATGTATCATATAACCAAGTCATGTATTGCATATAATATTGCAGAACCAGTTATAACACATTAAAAAAACTTTAAGACTTTATAAAAAATTGTTACAGAAACAAATTATTAAAGTCATTTAAGGTTTTTTCAATATTGCATTTGCTTCATACTGTGCGTCTGACCACTATTACGGATAATATGTGTCAAGGCGTTTAGAATCTCTTGTACGATTTGCATCTTACTTGTATCAGCACGAGTACTTACTTCATTGGGTTGTTGACAAAGTGTTAAAAGATAAAAACTCTTTTCTAAAGCGAGATTGCCCATCTTTGGATTGAAGAACTAAAAAAGTCATACAGTTCCGGTCAAAAATATATCAATCTTTACTATTTTGCCATAATTCTTTTGTTTCATTATATTTTTTGCTGAAAACTTTAAGAAATGTTTTTCTAGGTATTTAACATGGCTTTACAAAAAGAAAACACAACTTAACTGAAAAGCACTTTATTAGCACAACAAAGTGACACACAGCAACAAAACAAAGATCAAATAGAAACTGCATATTACCGGAAATCAACTAAAACTGAACAACAGCCTAATACTTAGTAACATAACCCTTGGTATCAATGACGACCTGGTACCTGTAATGCATGGTTGAAGGAGTGGGAAATGTTCTTATATTCCTCCTCGAGTTGGGAATACCTCTGATATGCATTCTTGGCATTACTGCCACCCAGACTATGTTACAGTTCTGCCTAGAGGCTCTTGATGATACTGAGGTTGGGGGATTGGCTGAGTCAGTCGAGAAGAATCACACGACGGCGAGCAAACCAGTTCTGGGAATGTTTTGAACGATGTTTAGTATCATTGCCCTGTTGGAAAATGAAACCTTTGCCGATGTTCTACATGACATACGGACGCTTCTTATTCTTGAGGATGTCCTCATACATTTAGATAACGATTTGTAATGTGTAATTGAGGAGACCCGTGCCAAACCATAATACTTTCGTCACCTCGCTTCATCATGTGAATTTGGAACTCGGTATTGAATCGAGTGAATCCATTGAATCTCGCCCGTTCCGAACAACATGTACTTGCTTTCGTCATTCCAGAACATGTTTTACCACCCTCTTCTCGTCTAGTTCTTGTGTGCTTATGTTCACTTCTTGACCGGATAACGTTTATTAAGTCCAACTTGCGAGAAATATTGGCTTCCGTGAGGCTAAGGCGATCGCGGGACATGTGGATGATGTTTCTGTTAAAAATTCTCGATTTAGTCGACCGTCCTTGTACTTCTTTACAACACTACCTTGGATCCTCCAGCGCTTCAGAAAATGGAAAATTATGCTCTTGTGGAGATTAAACTGTACTGCAAACTCACGGAAAGTTCGACTTTGGGCACGACCATTGGCAATCGCCTTTTGAATATCTGGGGATATGTTTCGGGAAGCAAATTGTTTACTAATACCTGACACGATCATTGTTATTTAAAAAATGCAAAAAAGTCACAAAAAAACTATGAAAACGACGCAAAATAGGAGTTCTTCAAAAGTCAATAAAATGGTAATTTTCACCGATTGTATAAATTCATCAGCACATAAAAAAGTTATGGAGGAAATACTAAAAATTGATATTTTTAGATCGGTACTGCAAATTTGTTGGTCAAAATAAGATAATCAACAGAGCGCTTGCTGTTCACTTCACCTGCAGAACCGACTAATTGTAAAGAGTGGCCCGCAAAAGCAATGTAACATATGTGTCCAAAGGATTTACTTAATTTATTTTAACCTGAAGACCTTTGTAGTGCCCATACATATTGGTGGCATTGTTATAGCTCTGTCCTCTACAGTTATTTAGATCATGACTTACAAAATATATGATCGACATTACGGCATTCACTTTTATGGCCACAGTTGGGAGTAAATGTCAAAAATCATTCAACAGGAGTTCCCGTAGGTAGCACATAGCGTAACACAAAAGTTGCCTAGTCTATGTACCGTATGTGATAAATCTGGCGTTGAGTTTACAATTATAGAATATTTCCCATTATCAATTTCTTGTAGAATCCCCGTTTTAACAAGGATCGAGTTTTACACTCTTATAGAGTGTAACATTCAACGAACTTAAAAAGTTCGTTACTGAATTCTATATGTCTGTCTGTCGGTCTGTCGGTTCGTCACAAAATCTGAGATTTTTTAAAATTTGAAAATGGATTCTTATAGGAAATTTTACGCTGATTTCGAATTCGAAATTAAAAAATTTCTATTTCGAATAATTTTCGAGATATTCGATTTCGAATTTTCCCGAAATTCGAAATCGAAATCGAAAGGTCTTTTTAAGTTCGTTCTGGGATTGCTTACAGAGCAATATCTTCGCCGGCCCCATGTTTTATTATTGCCACAAATTTTCAGCCCATATGAAGTTAAAAACTTCACAACTTCAACAACACTTAAGAGAATACTTAGTTAATACAACGGTTCCTTTTTGTACTGTTCTGCTACGTTATCGTCCAGTCTTTATAAAACTTGAATTTTACTAATAAATTTTGAAATGCAGTCTTTGTGTTCACAGTTTTTGTCATTATTGTTTAATGTATGGTTATTTTTCTAATTATAAGACCTCTTAGTTGCCAAGAATCTCTATTTAACTAAACTAATTAATCTTGCTTGATGTCTTCTTCATTCATTAATTTCTTATAAAACCACTGATTGCTACAAAATCTTTTTTGAGTGGCATACTGTCTTTCAGTTTCTTTAAATCCATAGTTAGCGTTCCGTTGAATGCTGTTGTAAGCTACCAACTCACAAAGTTTATCATTTACGCTCCACAATGTCGAGTTATTGAGCGATATAATTGGGTTTACTATTTTGATAATATTTTTAGAGCTCTGTAAATTTAAAGCTTTTTGCAGTTGTACATTTAATGTACTATAATTTGGGCTTGAAGTATTTAAAGTCGACGACGATGCTTGTGATTGCTGTACACTACGAAGGTGAGAAAAAAGTGGTCAGTTTTGGCATTTTCTTAGTCACAGCATCCTGCCATCTATGACTACCTTTAGAACTTTTTTTAGTACTGTTTTATTTGTTTTTTTTAAGCAAACCTCGACCATATTTGCCACTTTCTATATTGTTTAGCTTTTGTGATAAATGAAATGTAAATTGAACGACGATTCAATTTAAAATTAAACTTTACTAAGAAGGACTCCATAATAATCAGCATACTAATAATGCAACGGCCAACGGTTATTATAATAACAATAATATATTTGCACCACTGTTGTTTCCTGTATGACTTTTCTTATTTGACTGCCACGAATGCCCATCTGCTCCGTTTTATATTTAAACGCGCGGTTCTAGAACGAATCAGAAGGTTCTGGAATTAGAATTCTAGAGCGTCGCCATAAATGAAACGAATGGTGGTCGTCCATTTTGGAAAGTTTATGAATAATTTCTTTGCGATATGCTATTTCTGCCATAATGTAAATATTTTAAAATATTTATCATACGTAGATGAATAATGAATTTACGATAAAAGTTCAAAGTTTAATAGTTATAGCACACTCAAAGCTTTTCTGATTAAGCTCACTGTTGTTTACTCAATTTAAAATTTTGCACCTCTCAAATGCTGCAGCTTACTCATCTTATGGGTTAATCAGGATATGATCGTAGGAATGTTTATTAATTAGGGAGCTGTAGAATATCATCAATGTTTCATGACTGTATTGCATTACGCAAACATTTTTAAATCTTGATTATTAGTTGCTACATGCATTCATGTTTACGAAAACAACAAATTAGCTGTTTTAAAAGCATCGTGTGCAGAAATTTTGTTTGAAACATTGCAAAACTTGTTAGTCTTCTTTATCATTTTGATCGCATTTAATTTTTTTATTTCGGTGTAGAAAAACGATCTAGCGATTTAGGTTGGGAGATTAATAAGGAGGGAGAGGTAGAAAACGGTGTTTATAGAGACCGAATGTTGGCGCAGGTTCTCCCGAAAAAAATAGCTGGCAAGTTCCATATGATAAATCTAAAGCTGTACCAATATCGTAAATTGTTTGTCGACGACTTATTTATAGTATCATATGTTTGTTGCCTTGGCATATTTTTACCCTTTGGAGTTGTTTTTTACAACTGTTTTTACAACCTTTCAAAATTTGCATTGTGATTTGCATTAACTAATACACAACAAATAATGTGGAATTTGTTGCACTAGAGCAGTTTGCATGCTGTTTTTGCGACACCGTTATTTTTCAGTTGCTAGCAACTTTTGCATGCCATATAATTTATCGACCGTATAGTCAAGCTGCAAATTTAAATTTTCTCTCGACATTTCCGTTTCCGTGTTATTTGAAAGATTCGCTTCTCTCGTCATAATGAAAAGCATTATTTAGATCCAGCTCTTACAATTTAACTTTCAAAAACAGAAAGAGAAATACACAGTATTACAAATAAAATCTATTTGTAATTTCAGGTTGCACAAATGTAGGATTGATTTTCAGATGAAACAACATCCTCGAGCAGCACCGCGGGAAGCTCTAAATCGCAGGATCGAGAGCCAAGAAAATACAGAAATCTTTTTAGTTTAAATTACACCGAGAGTGGCAATCTCGATCTCCATACTTTCCATTTAATAAGTAACTTGAACTTAACACAAGAATGCACTTATTCCGCTAACTTCTTTAATTAAGTCCGCTGTTGACATGTAAATGGAAATTGCAGTTTACTCCAAAATAATGAGCCATCCCATCTTAAAGTTTTCTTTATAGTTTTAAAGCAATTACAAAAACTTTTAAAGTTTCTTAATTACGTTTCATGTATCTCCGGCGGCGCTTATCTGTTGTAGGAATTAAATAGATAAAAAAGCAAATACAAAATTTATTCAAATAAAATGGTTGGAAAAAATGGGTTTTAAGCAAAATAGAAACGATTAAAGGGCATAACAGGGCGTAAAGCTATAATTTTCTCTGCTTTTCAGTCCAACTATTTCTGCTTGAAAACTGTCGGCACTTTGAAGCAAAGGGAATAAGTTTGGAGGCAATAAAATAGGTTTTCATCGCTTAAGCTGTGTCTATAATCCCCTTGTGTGCCGTAAAAAAGGAGACCCACACGCCATTTTCCGGCATTAGTCGTATGTGATGGTGGAAAATAGCGGGTCATGGCGCCAGTTTGCAAACAAGAAGAATCATTTTATAATGCTGTTTGTTTATGTCGCCCTCATAACCATAAACTGCCCTGAATTAAATTGTCGGCCAGATTTCTGAGATTGTCGTCACGTTGTAAACTTTCCCCATAAATCTTATATAAACGGAAACATGTGTAAATTAAATTCATATTTTGTTGCAGCGTTCTTTCGCTGCTATGATTCATACACACATTTTGAAAGTTTTGAGCGTTTTAAATTAAATATATTATTAACTTTAGAAACATGACTAACAATAATAAGGAGAGTTTTGAGTTACAAAATTTATTGCCGTATTTGTTATTATTAAAAATTAAAAAAATAAATGAGTCGCGGAAAGTTAAAACATTTTCTGCACGAAACAAGATTTAAGATTTAAATTATATCGTGCCGTCTCGTTTCTTTGCAAGTTAAAATAAACAAAACTGACGGTTATACTTATTACTCTAATGTTGTAAAACAAAAATAAACATGGGGCCGGCGAGGAGATTGCTCTGTAAGCAATCCCAGAACGAACTTAAAAAGACCTTTCGATTTCGATTTCGAATTTCGGGAAAATTCGAAGTTGAATATACCGAAAATTATTCGACATAGAATTTTTTCGACTTCATTTTCGAATTCAGCGTAAAATTTCCTATAAGAATCCATTTTCAAATTTTAAAAATCTCAAATAGTCAGACATATAGAATTCAGTAACGAACTTTTTAAGTTCGTTGAGAATGCAAATGTCATAAAATGAATAAAATTGCTTGGTTGCTTGGTTCAGGTAATAAATCCCAGAAGGAAACGAATAAATTAAAATTCCAGAATTTAATTAAATGGTATACGACAGTATGTAATCGCTAGTTTTTTAGGCATAGTTTTTTGTATATATTACCAAAGTAGTGAGTATATGATTCTTCACAATCCCGGTGGGATACAGGTCTACTCATGCGATTATGCCGAGGCAAGCCGTCATTCTCTTACAACTTCTATTCTAGAGAAGAATATTCAAACCGTGATTTTTCCACTAACCCCCGTCCCATATTTTTAAACTATATTCAAATCCGCTTAGTCAGTGTAGAATATTGTCGCTATTCAACCTTCAAAACGTGTGAATTTTAAAATAAGCGAGAATTTACCACAAATAAGTAAATCCAACTAACAAACAAGGCTTTACCGTATATTTTAACTCCTTAAGAAATCGTTTCTTAGCAGGTGGTGAATACAATTCTAAGCACACCCTCTGGAGTTTTCGCCTCGCCCCACCTAGCAGAGAAAGGATTATACACCAGGTAATGCAAGGGTTACATCTACGTCACTTTAACCTCCGAACCTTCATACTAAACTACCGACCAAAATAAGTTTCCAGACTTTATTGACTTTTTTATTACACGCGGTATTGCTACTGACTATCTTCAAATAACATCATGCTGTAACTTATCTTCATATCACATCCTGATAATAATAAATGTGCGTCCTACGATAATAAGAACAGAAAGGTCGCTACGACTATACAACAAAAATACAAACTGGTGCCACTTCAGATACATAGTTCACCACAATCTAAACATGCAAATCCATTTAAAAACAAATGAGAAATTTGAAATGGCTGTTCTGAATTTTATTACATTACTTCAGCGTGCAGCTTGGGAAGCAACACCCTAACCTGCTAACAAGAGTGTGTAAGTAGATTTCTCCATAGTAGTTAAAAATACAATTCGATTCAATTTAAGCTTAAAAAAAACCCTGGTCATGGTGCAATTACAGGCAAACTAGTTAAGAAACTATTATGCAAAGGTCTTGTAATGTTGACTTTGTCGTATAATGCCGTTCTACGCTTGGTTGCACAGGTAATCATGATCCCTATACATAGAAAATCCCTACAAAATATCAGTTCCTACAGATTAACTAGTTTACTTTCTATATTAGGGAAATTGTTAGAAAAACTGTTACTTAAGCGAATAATACCATTAATAAAGAAAAGAGCTCCTATTCCGGACCATCAGTTTGGCTTTCAAACAGCTCATTTTACTGTACAAGTGTATAGAGTTGTAGATGCTATCAACCAAGCTTTTGAGGAAAATAAATATTGTACAGCCATTTTTCTCGACAACAGTTAAGCGTTTGACAAAGTGTGGTATACAGGCCTGCTCTTCAAACTAATAAGTTATCTCTCGCATAGTGCATTTATCATCCTTGAGTCATACCTGTCAGAACGCTATTTCCAAGAAAAATTTGATCAATACTTAACAGCCCTTCATTTAGTTAAAATAGGAATACCACGGGGCAGCGTCCTTGGTCCGCCCTCTACCTCATCTACACAGCTGATATGCTCACTAATCAACATTCCCTCACTGTTGATGACAAAGTCTTTATGGTAACAGACAACAATCGCCTTCGACAGAGTCTGGACGGTAATGGACTGTAATGGACCAAAAAATGGCGCGTAAAATTAAACGAAATCTTTCTACATAACTTTTACCATAAGTAATGGCAATACGCCGCCAGTATTTATTGATAATATCTCATTGACATAAGTAACGGATGTAAAATACCTTGGTATTCACCTTTGTCAGCGCCTGACGTGGAAGACCTACATTTCAAGAAAGCGCAAACACCTTGGGGAATTGTTTAGAAAACATTATTAGCTACTTGGCAGAACTTCCAACCTATCTCCCTCTAATAAACTTTTCATCTACAACACAGTGTTCAAACCAGTTTGGTCGTATGGCGCCCAAACTCCAACATACAGATAATTGAAAGATTTCAGTCTAAAGTCCTACGTGTTACGTATAATGTTTTCCATTTTGTAAGAAATGCGCACTTGATGATCTAAAAGTGAAACTAGTGAAAGATGCGATTATTAAATACAGTGCAAAATATTTAAGTAAATTAGAATCTCATTTGAATGCGTTGGTCCTAAATCTACTAGACAATAGTGATCATGTACAAAGACTAAATAGACATAAACCATTGCACTTGCCATATAGATTTTAAATATTCTTTTTTACACAGCTTCCATATTTGTTGTCAAGGAAACATTTTAAGTTGTCTTTATGTTGTTCCTCATTGGATGTAAGATCATGCCATTGCTTTCACGCCATCTTTTATATAGTGTCTATTATAAGTTTTGTTTATTGTAAATATTACATATTACAAATAGAAATGTTCCATACAAAGAAAAATAATAGGCAGAACTCCAAATGTCAAATTCTACACTTCCAAAGAGGTTTGCCTCGGGGATTCTGGGGGAGATAAAAAGTTGTGCATACCACTTAAAATTAAAAACCATAAAAAAGTTAAATCATGTGTGCCAACATACAATATAAAAATGTTAAATTAAATAAAACTCCAAATAGAACTAGAAGAAGAATTAAATCAGATTAAATTGGACGTTTTTGGTGTCAACGAAACAAGATTAGCTGGTACAGAAAAATGTGGAACGTTTAAATCCAAGCATATTAAAACAACATCGCGGAAAACACATTTGAGTGATGCAGGTGCCTTAATCGATGAAAATATAAAATACGTGACTATTAAAATGAAATCTATATCACCAATGGCAATCTATATCTCCCTGGAAATAAATAACACAGAATGAATTCCAAATGTCCCCCCACCAGCACATCAAACGGATAAAATAGAACAATTTTATGGGCATATTTCAATTGCATGTAGATCGAATTAAACAAAACTAACTATGATAAGCGACTTTAATGTCAAAGTATGAAGCTTCAACAAAAGTAACAGACAAAAAGGAAACTTTAGACTTGACCCTAAAAACAAAAGAGGGGACTTTTAATAAATTATCTACAAAATAAAAATTTGTACGAATACTTTTTTCGAAGTTGCCCTAGAGTCAATGGACATCGAGAAATCAGAAACGGGATCGATTACATTATATCAGACAAAGCATATGTAATAAAATCTGTCCTAGTTTTAAGCAATTTCTATACTGACATTGACCACAGAACTTTTAGCTCTGAAGAAAATAAATTAAAGTATCAATACGTCTTAAAAGCAATTAAACAAAAAACTATCACAAATTAAAAAACAATAAGAGAAATGGTAATTAACCTACTCGAAACAAAAATAAAAACGACATAAAAAGATATGCTTTAAGAGAAAGGAATTGTTAAAAATAATAAGGGAAACAGAAATATTAATCTACAAAAAAAAACTTAAAAAAGAACTCTTTGGTATATTAGAGGTGTAAGAAATTGAAATATACAAAGAATAAAGAAGTCATCAAAAATAAAAAAAGCAGTGAAACAAATTAGAGTACATCAATTAAAAACTGACCAGAAGAAATAAATCATAGTGATAATAATATTAAAATTTACGAAAATGTTTTCTGTAGCCACCAACTACTAATTCTCAACCAACAAACGTATATTTCCAAAATGTAAGAAACATCGGTTGAAAACGAATGAAATAGAGTACGTTCTAGCTCAAATGAAGAACGGATGGGCACTAGGAGATGATGGTTTAACTACCCAGATGTTCAATTAGGTGGCGCTGTCATATTTGATGCAGTGAAAATTTTATTAAACAAATGCCTCGGATAAAATCAAATATCTAAAAGCTGACAAAACAGAATAAGCTAACAGTCAACCATTACAGACCCATAAGTCATCTCCTCTTTTACAAAGGGTCCGCCAATAGGGACACAGGTAAATAAACTTCGATTTGACACAGACGCCATGTTTTTTTTATCAACCCCAGTGCCATTTTTTAGTTTAAGGTTTGCCACTTTCTGCTATAAAGCCGTATCCGATTGAAATCCGTATTAAAGTGATTAAAGAATACTAGAAAAATGGTGTAAAAATAAAAAACACCTATCGATCTATCCACGATTATTTCGGTCGTCATAATCGTGTAAATGAATCCACCATCGGTCGTTTAGTGTGAAAATTCGAGGCCACTGTTTCTGTAGGTGATATTCCAAAGAGTGGACGACCCAAAAGTATTCGCTGTGGTAAAGAAGAGTGTGAAAGAGGAACCAAAACTCTTAATAACGCATCGATAGCAAGAATTGGGCATTTCAGCGATCAGTCTACGTCATGTTATACACAAAGATTAAAATATACACTCTTAAAGATCCAACTGACACAAGAACTAAAGTCAATTGACTATTTTAACTGATGTGTGTCCTCTGATTGACTCTTCCAACGTCGTGCAATTGATCCAAATTTTTTATCGAAAATTATCTTTAGCGATGAGACGCTTTTCACATTGAATGGGACGGTGAAAAACAAAACTGTCGCATTTAGAATCTAAGGAAATATCAAGAACAATCAATGCACCCTTAAAAAATTACTGTTTGGTGTGCTCTGTTGTCAAAACGTGTCATTGGACCATTTTTTCGAAAATGAAGTTGGAAATGCGATTGCTATAAATTCTGAACGATGCCGTAGAAAGTAGCGTAGGAATATCAAAGAGATGATGAGACGATATTAATGAGAAAGCTGAAAATAATTAGCTACAAGTAACACAAAAAAAATGGAATAGAAAACAAGAGGAGATATACGTTTTCATTTTCTTAGCATTTCGGACATTTCTAACCTTGGAAATTAATATGAAAATCTTTATTTTTATTTTTGTAGGTTATATAGCTACTGTCTTTCCCTGTCTTGTCCTCTTCTACATTCTTAGCCTGCAATATTAATTGCAGTACATAATATTATTATGTGTTCAAAATACTGGAACTTAGTTGTTTGATGATCAGTACAAATTTATTTCAGTGAGGGTTTAGGCTCTATGCCTTACATCAGAATTGATAAAATGTAACAATGTAACAAGCTTTCATCTTTAGAAATGCGGACCGAAGTTTTTCTATTTGGGTACCAATTTCTATTGTTTGAATTTACTATGATACCCAGGTAAGTATATTTTTCTACACGTTCTGCAGGGGTGTTTCGTAAGATGAGTAGGTCTTGTGGTGGAAAGTTTTTGCTAACAATCATGTATTTAGTTTTGGAATGGAATATGGAAAGTCTTATCTTTAGTTTTTTTATATTTTCTGTAATAAAATGACCATTTATGTTGTATAAATTATTGGATAACAAATTTGCTTTATGTCTAGTTACCTCTTTTATCCTTTTGTACATGTTGAAATCATCGGGTTTCTATTTTAATTGCTCTATTTTATTGTATCTTTAAGACATCCACTTTTTTAACATCTTTAATGTTTCTTCTTATCTTAGCATGCAATTCACGATACTTTATTCCATGTTTATTTTTTACAAGTCTTCTTTTTGCAATAAGGGTCAGTATCTCATTGGTCATCCTTGCCTTCTTTTCATTTTCTGGTTTTTCGGATGTTTCTTTGTTGTTTCCGTTATGATTCATTATGCCATATTCCATTTATCTAAGGGATTTTTAAGTTTTTTCATATGTGCCGCACCTAACTGTAGGGATTGTCGTACATTTTCTTTTATGGGTTACTGCTTCAGTATGTTTATACGTATCCCTTTGGAATGTTTTATGTGATTTATCTTTTTTAGTTTTATATTGAACTTGCATACTATAGGGTTGTGGTCTGATGCACTTTCGCATCAGGGTATGTCTTGGCAGATTTAAGGACATTGCAATAAAGTCCACGATGCTATATGATCCCCTAGCAAAAAGAATGTCAATGAAATTTTACAGACGAGACGAAAAGCGGCCAAGGACGAAAAATCTTACGATAATGATCATTTGAGATTTAAAGGGAACTTTGTTAATTAATTTTAAGGAAAGAAACCCAGTGATAAATGGAGAATATTACACTATCTGACTACACGGGTCATGTATTTGCAATCTTAATTTTTTTTTGAATTGAGACATCAGAGGAGAATGATCCGGGACGAATTATCTTTGAGGAAGGGGTAGTGCAACAAATTTCCGAACGTCACAATGAGGGCTAATACCGGAGTCGCCGTTTTTGTTGCCGCCGAGCTGTTACGGTCGAGGGGCAAAGATAATGTTTTCAATGCGGGCAGCACGTGCCAGGGTTATAGTTATAGAGTGTAATTTTATGTTAGTAATTCCTTGTGTAAATGTACATAAATAATTAAATTTCTTGTAAGTAAATTAAATAAGTAGTGTAAAAACATTACGAGTATTATTTACTATTGTTGAGAGCTAAAACTTTATAACACTTCGTTTTCTAAAGAAATCATTTGTCAACACATTTGTTAAATACATTTTTTGAAAAGTATATTATTTCCATTAAATCATTTTCGGTCTTAAATCACTATTTCGGACTAGTGTTCTATCGATTAATTCACTGAATAGCTTCCAATTAGTGTGTTTATTACACAAAGTTTCTAGTGTTATGATAATTGGCTAATTGTTAGCTGATACGAGTTAAGCGACAAAAGTTTTCGGTCTAAATATATTTTAGTAATTATAGAAACAAAGGAGTGGTAATGTCAGATAGCGTTACCTTCGGTTGAAGGTTTGGAAAATTTTAACAACCGATTTGTCGCACTCACGTAACAACTGTCACTTAAGTTGATAGTGCCACGTGACTTTGCACAATGTTGAAAATCGACACAAAGCCGTCATAAAATTTTTTAGTTCAGTGCTACGTGATCTTCTCGATAAATTATTGTTCAATTTTAGAAATTTTTTATTGTTTTTCTAAATATTCTCCCTAACGGCCAATAGATTGTTGCATACACTGAAACAAATTTTCATAACATTTTTCCATAGCGAATCAATTATCTCTAAACATAGGTTTTGAACGCGTCAGCCACTTCGTCCCGAGTCGAAAATCGTTGTTCATTTAGTCTTCACGTGTGGGAACAAAAAAAATCGTCAAGGGGCGAAATAAGGAGTGTACAGCGGATGATGCATTAATTCGACGTTTTGAGTGCTCAAAAAGCCAATTGTTTTTTTATTTCTCCGAAGACTTCTGGCAAACAAATGGTTGTGTAACATTTAGAATTAACATTTTTACGATATTCTAAAACGACGGTTGCGACATGTCCAGTTTTTCCAAAAAACAGGTAGCCATTTGCTTTGAAGTGCTTCAAGCGCGAACATTTCAAGTATTATCGAATGTATGCTAGTCATACTAATACTTAAGAATGCCCAAATTTTACGATAAGTCACGTGACGATCTTGCTTTATTCGGGCACAGCATCGATGTTTGCTAGGCACCACATGTTATTTTGGACCAACTTCTTTAAATTCATCCGTAAGAGATTAAATTTATTGTACCGAACGATATATAGTAGGTCTGTGAGACTTCATCATCAAAAGTCAAAGTGAGTTAATCGATTGTTGTTGAGATAATCCGTCGAAAATCGTAGAAAATCATCGCACGTAAATGCTCATGAGTTAATTGCATTTTTTGGCCGAGAGGAAATTTTTAACTTAATGACGACAAAACAAATAGCGTCCGTATGACAAAACGTTCTGAGTACGTATGCCATCAAAAACTTCAAACCGAATGTTTCAAACGTGAGATCGTACTTAGATCACAGGAGGGTTGCCAATTCTCAATAGATATCGAGCACTTCACGTATTACATAATGTTTGAATGATGTATACGGTAAATCTTCTTCTTCATATTTTACTGTAAAGAAATGGGCAAAACAAGTTTGTTTAGACTAAAAAGCATCGAAGGTGATCCACGTGTAGGTCGATCAGTTGAAATGCTTTCAATAGAAAACGTCGCTCCCGTCGAGTGTGAGGTGCTGTAATAGAGCGTTTAAAATTTAAAAAAACCATCAGCAAGACTATACAGTCGTCTGACGCATTTTCTATGGGAATTTTCATATGACTTTTGTCAGCGGTTGAAAAACAGTAATGTGTGACCTGTTGCGTACAATATTTAAATCCCCATCGCAAAATTAATGAAGTTTTTCAATCTATTGTTACAGAAGGTGAAACTATGATTCTCTATTATAATCCCTTAATAAAAAGAGAATCAATGGAATGATGCAGATCGGACAAAAAACGACCAAAGAAGGAAAAACTTAACTTAATCGACAAAAAAACTTAACGTAATGATATTTTGAGATTTAGAAGAAATTATATTAATTCATTTTATGGTAAATAATGAACATTACACTAGTTACTGCATAAATTGCGTGATGTTATCAAGGAAGAGAGTAGTGGTGTGCAGAGTCGAACAGTTCTCTTTTTGTACGATAATAGTTCTGTCAATAAGGCCAAAACAAATAAGGTTGATGTAAAGATTATGGTTTTGAGGAGTTCTCCCAATCCTACACCTCAGGCCTAGCCTGAAGTGACTATTATCAATTTTCAAAATTGAAGAAAGACCTTCGAGATAGAAAATTTAACAACGGTGAATAGTTGAAGGAAGATGTTTATTATAATTTTTTAGAGTAAAATTCAGAATATCTTTTAAGGTTTGAAATGCTAATTTTTTTTTAGAGTGCCTTCTCTCTACGGAAGTTGGCGATCATTAATGCTATACGGATCATAAATGTTGCTGCTCTGAATAGATATACTTAAATGCAATTGAACCACTCTCGAAGATTTCCCAGTTAAGAGATTCGTCTTTCCAATTATTTTCCCTGTATAATTAGGCGCAATTTCTCATACTTAGGACCTCTCATGATGTGTCTTAAGTATTACAGTTTTATTTTTTGTATGGTAAAAACGAGCTCTGTTTCTTTTCCAATTCGTTGCAGTACTTCACGGTTAGTAATCTTCTCGGTCCATTGTATTTTTAAAATCTGTCGATATATATACCTATAGCTCAAACGACTCAATATTCTTTAGGTTTTGTTTTTTCAGTGTCCACATCTCACTCCCTTACATCAACAGTGGAAAGATCTAGTATCGTAATGTACGTACTCTATGCTCTATATTAAGGTTTTTATTTGATAATAGTGATCTCTATTCGTCTGTTTATTTCTATGCTGTGTTCGTTATCTATTTATTATCGTACTTCTTTACGCGTTCAATCACAGTGTTGTTAATTACCAGTTGTTGTTGAGGATTAGTTGGTTCTTTGTTTATAATCATATATTTTGTTTTCTTAAGACTTATGCTTGATCCCAAATTTATTATTGTAAGCACTAATGCGTTCCATGAGCTCTTGTAGGTCTTCCTTACCAGTTGTGATAATTATGGTATCATCTGTGTACCTAACATTATTTACACTTTTTCGTTGATTACGAGTGCATTCAAGTTACAACACCTCTGATTTTTTTCTGACAAACTAATCACATGAAGACTGTGGAACTTTTGTCACTTCTCGACCTAATCTCTCTGCAACCGTACAGATTTTTTACAACGTCAACGCCATGATTTCATAGACGCTGTAAACGCTTCTTTAGGAGTTTTCTTTAACTACTGGAAAATCGCCGATGCAACAGTGGCACGACTAGTGAAATTGCGACCACGTACAGTATCTTTCATCGTTGGAAACAGCCAAATATTGCTAGAAGCCTGGTTAAGTGAGTAGGGAGCATGAGAAATCACTTCAAAGTTGTTGTCACGAAGAAACTCTGTTAGCATTTGTGGCACCATCTGAAGAACACTTTTTGCATTTTCAGGTCTACATGCAGGATTGTGTGTACAGATCTCATGGAAATGTCAACATTGGAGGCGATTGATTCACACTCATTCGGCGATCCTCCAAAATAAGTTTATCTACTCGTTCTGCCTTTTTTGAACTGTCGCACCCACAAACGCACATTAGACACATCCATAACACCATCACCACACGTCTCACTCAACTGGCGATAAATTTCAATCGGTGTCACACCACGCGGAGAAAACGAATTATTACACGTTGTTCTTGTAAACAAAACGTCGCCATTTTAAGTACCAAAAACAGTCCTCACTCTCGCCGCTGCCGCCAGAGTCCTGTGTGCCGTGCAGTGTTGCCATCTCTGTCACGCATTCACAAAGAGTGCGCGCGTATTTTGAAACAAACCGCATGTTTCTATCTGTTCCCAATCTTGAAAACAAGTTTCGGAAGTGTTATAACTTGGACACACCTCGTACTACACTGGCTGAAGTATTGACAAGTGATCGACAAAATATTTTCTCTGAGTATAAGTTAATTAGTATCGGAAACAGGATACACCCTTGCCTAACACTTGTACAGATATTTATTTCGTTTGACACTCCTCCTTCTACTCTAATTGTTGCTTTTAGATTCCAGTATAATATTTGAATGAGATTTATTATTTTGCCATCAATTCATTTCTCTTTAAGTATGTGGATTAGTTTATGATGACGAACTCTGTCGAAAGCAGAAGGCTAATTTCGATATATAATAAATTGAAACTATATTAAAAATTATCTTTTTTAGTTTACCCGGTAAGTCAAGTTAGAACTGCAAATAATTTGAAATAAGCCTTTTCACTATTCAAAAATCAAACAAATCTTATAGTTTCTTTAGGTCTGTGGGTCGGTGCATAGGCTTGCCGATTGATAGATGTGAATAATGTTTTTAAAAATCTCCTACTTTTAGTTGTAGTAAATTTGGATCTCCAGATAAGGGAGATAGTGATACAATTAGAAATTAAAGTAATATTTATATCGACCCTTTAATTACTACGTCCAGATTTTGGAATGGCAATTATTATGTTAGACGCAACAGCGATTGCAGGCAAAGCAAGAAATAACAGCAGGTTGTGTCAACAAGTAAGGACCGACTTTATGTTCGAATTAAAATGATAATTTGCCGTAAGGGAAGCGGGCGAAATTGCCGCGCATAAAGCCAGATATTTGGCTGACGGATTCGAATTTCCATCAGTGCCGTAGCATAAACTCGCGGATCTTATTATCGAATTTATTTGCTCGCCAATAACCCGCATTCCTTATAGTGGAACTTTGCCTCGAGCAGATATAAAATTTACGAGCTTCTCTTACGATGCCTCAAGAACTCGCATAATCCGCGTCTGATTTCGGCTCCTTTTCGGGAATCGCGATGGCACTTTGCAAATCTCGTAATGAGGTTGTACGCGCGCAACGAGCCTATAAATCTGCGGCCATGGGTTTCCGCCGGCCTAATTTTTGCGTTGCGCCCCGCACGGGTCCAAATCATTTAACTTGCTCGGCAAAATGATGGCCGGCGATTTTTTGTGGTAGTAAATCAAGATTTTGTTTTGTTTGTATTTTGCTATTGTTTAGAACTAACGAGCGTTGCTTCGATAGCTAACTAGCTATACCAGTCGCGTTTAAGTTACAATTTCACTCACAAATTTGTATAAATTTATTTAATTGATAACTGAATGATTATCCATTAATGATTACATTTAATAGTTTTTATTTTATATAGCTGACAATTATCTTAAATAAATACGTTTCTTTATTCTGCAATTGCAATTTTAAAATTAATTTTTTTCTTTATAGAATATTTACTTCTCTAAGTGCAACACCCTTTCTTTTTTTTTGTTATTTCATCTTTACCATACTGCATATCATTACAAAAAATACACTATTGTTGATTTTGTGTGTTAAGATACATACTGTTATCAATCAAAAATGTACCCAAATAATTATTTCTCAAAGTTTAATAGTAGCTTAATTGAATTTATTTTATCGTTTAAACTTTTGTTTTTTCAGTTAGTAGGTGTATAAATAAGTTCTCAGCTTTAGATTTCACAGGACGCAAATCACCGTTTACATGAAACGTATTAGTTCGTCCTCTTGTGGTTTTAAAGCAATGACATTTGATCTTTCGAAACATCATGCGATTTGGCGTTTGATGCACATAACCTCAATAATCAGCTGTGTTCACGATGGCAATCACAAAAGAGCGTATTCGATTTTCTATCCACTTCGCGTTTCATCTTAAGAAAAACGCTGCTGAAGCCACCGAAATGATTTGTGCTGCATATGGTGAGAATGCTGTAAGTCATGCAACGTGCAAAAAATGGTAATAAAGATTTCGCGGAGGAGAGTTTAGTCTTGAAGATCAACCACACGCTGAACGCCCTCAAACATTTGACACGGATGAGCTGGAGACATTGCTGGATCAAAACAATGCGCAAACTAAAAATTGCAGAACAGCTTGGCGTCACTCAGCCAGCCATTTCCATACGTTTGCATGCAATGGGTAACACACAAAAGCAAGGCAGATGGGTTCCGCATAAACTGTCCGAAGACAACAGAAATCGACGGCGTGACACCGCACTCCATTTACTTTCAAGGAACCGAAAAAAGGATTTTCTGCATAAAAGTATTACGGGCGATGAAAAATGGATCTTGTACGACAATCCCAAGCGCAAAAAATCATGGGTAGACCCTGGCAAACCTTCGACATCGACTCCAAAGCCCAATATCCACGCCAAAAAGAATTTGCTCTGTATCTGGTGGAATTTGAAAGGTGTGCTGTACTATGAACTCTTGAAACCAGGTGAAACAGTTACGACGGATCGCTACCAACAGCAACTCAACAATTTGAGCGACGCAATCGAAGAAAAGAGAGATAATACCCGACCACATGTTGCGAAGGCGACGCAAGAACACATCTTCGCGTTAGGCTGGGAACTTCTCCCACAAGCGGCGTATAGCCCAGACATGGCCCCTTCCGATTATCATTTATTCGTGTCGTTACAGCATCACTTGACTGATACGCACTTCAAAACGGAAGAAGAAGTCCGAAAATGCATCGATAACTTTATCGTCTCGAAACCGGTGAGCTTCTATCACCAGGGAATTCGCAAGCTACCCGAGAGATGGCAAAAGGTCATCGATGCCAACGGAGAATACTTTGATACCTAAACTTTTTTTGTTTGTTTTTAAATAAAACTTTAATTTTGCAGAAAAAAGCTGAGAACTTATTTATACACCTACTATAATTTGCCTTTTCAATGAATATACGAAAGAAGGTAAATAAATTTTAGTTTAAATAATAATTTTAAAAATTGAGAATTAATAATAGTAATTTTTATTATAATACTGAAGAAGGCATCTTTTAGAGATTTACTTTAGATTATTTCTAAGAAGAGAAAAAGAGAAAACAATTTAAAATAAGATAGAATACGAAGAATGATTATTTTTATATTTTAATTTAGCAGCATCAACTCAATACAGAGAAAAAAATTCTTTACTGCAGTGCAAATGCGCATTTACTCCATAATTCAGGAATCGAATTATACGCTAACGTATTGGCCGATTTTCGGATATGTTTTAAGAAAATTATCGCCGGCTGATTAGACCCTGTTGGATCTTTGAAGAAAGTAACTATACGAGTATAAAAACTAGTAACTGCTATAGGACCTTCTGAACTGACGCTGGCGATTTAAGATATAAGTAACAAATTTGTTTTAACACAAGTGAGCAAATTTATAACTTGGAGGCTTAGTGTTGATTTGCAAGTACATGGTAACAACCACATTAAGTTTTTTCTGAAAGTACACATATTTATTTTTACTTTTTAATTTTTGATTTGAATTTCAAAACGTTAATATGTTCTAAGAGTGCATTGTATGATTTGTGTAGGTTAACACCAAACGTAAATTAGCAAGAAATTTTATATTTTCGTAATCTGACTTATTTAGTATTATTGCAATAGAACTATTTAATTGTGAGATCTCTGATGACAAGCAGCAGCTAAGGGAGGGACAAAAAATAAAAACCGTTTGGTGTCCAGCTAAAAAAGCTTGTCAAAGTTAGAAAGATTGTGAAAGGAATATAAATTGATAAGAAACGGCAAGAGAAAGACCCTACGGCGAGCAAATTAGAAAAAAGAAAGGTGCCAAAAGAACTCGATTGGATTCCAAATCTTCGCCTCAAACAACTAAAAAACCTAAGAATACAGCCATGTTGATAGTAGACTCAAAATGGTAGTAATTGACAAGCACCATCTTGATATAACCTAGTTTAAGAAAAATGTATTGAGGCAATGAACAATACATCTACTGGGAGCTGTAGTTTATTTCAATTTAATAAGACAACGTTTAGCAGAGGGATATTGTGAATAACTTGCGCTAAATACTAAAGACTGTCTTAGGAGGACGAACGGTAACCTGAGAGTGCGCGAATTTAACTGTGCTTGGGTTCAAGAAACTTCCGAAGAAACCCAGGGTGCTGGACTTCTTGCCTAGGCTGAAGGTACAAAAGGAACAGTCTAAAACACGCTTAGAAAAGCAAAAACCTGGACTAAGAGGAAGAGGATGGCTTCTCTTAAATGGAAAGGTAGAAAAGGAGAGGCATACTTTATTGACGAGACGTTCTTTGGCACTTTAGAAGCATCCTAGTTCAAGACTTATTGTAGGCTGGACAGAATTATCTTCAGGGTGCTAAAGGCTTTTGGCGAGAGAGACGACAATCTAAGTGCTCTTAGAACTGCATTATAATAAAAAAAGGTTCTAAAATAACACCCTTAAATTATTTGTGTTTAGAGACTTAACGGTGGTTACATTAAGGGTGGGAGACGAGAATGCGTTGAGGGAGCTATTGCTCAGATTGGAATATCTTCACTACGATGATGTCACTTTACTGTGGAGAAGCAAATTATGATCGGTTGCGACGCAATCTGACGTCACATAACCTAGGAAAGCACTAACACCAATAAACGAGGTGAGATTTTACTGCAATTTATTGCAAATAGTTTAGATGCTCTGAATGGAGGCCATAAACCTACCTTCATCAATACACAAAGAAAGGAAGTTATAGATATAACAATAGATGCAATATTTGCCAGTAGTTCTGCTAGAAATTGATATGAGTCTGAGGATGTTAAGTTGTTCCGACCACAGGCACAACTACTTTGAAATAGGGGGATCAGCTCTATACAAGAAACGTATCGTAAAGTAAAACTGGGAAACCCACCAAGGAGACTTAGAATATAGTCTTAAGGGGATTGACAGAATGATCAGGAATAATACGGAGCTGGAGATTGCTGCAGGAGAATGTCAGGATGGGGTGAATTTATCGTATAAAGATAACTGCTATCAGCTAAAAGAGATTCCAACAGGAATGTGTTCTGGTGGAATAAAGGCCTTGCTCGAATGAGAAAACAGGCAAAAAAGCTTTTTAATTCAGTAAATAATTCGGGGATATAGGATCATATAGAAAACATCCTAACTGAATACAATAAAACTCTAAGAAAATTCAAAAGAGATACGTGGAGATGAAAATCATTCAAGAAGGTGTCAGATTCCATAAAATACTTTTAGAAGATTTTTTAAGTCCAGTAACTCTGAAAACGAAGACAGTGGAATGCACTAGAACTAAAAAGGAAACGCGGGGTATACTTTCTAGGATCACAGGTTGCTAGTATATCATTGACCCGCAAAGTAGACATCTAGGAAGAATTTGCAGGACGCAAAGAAAGTGCTAGAAGTAGACAAAATTAAATGGACACTTAACTCATTTAAACCTTATAAATCTCTGGGTTCTGACGAAATGTATTCTATTTTGTTGGTAAAAGGAAGTCAACTTATGCTACAGGATGTGCAACATACTTCGGCCAAGTATTCCTTTGAAATACATATTAAGATGATGAGATTAATTAGAGTTGCGTTTACAGCAAACCAAAGGAAAATAGAATAGGTTGAGACTGACAAGTAAACTGTCACTTTGGATAAAACGAGATGTTGGCAAATAGGTATATTTTTGGAAAGAGGGCAGAGAGACGAGAGAGAGTGAAATCCCAGCGGCAGTGAGAGTCAGTAAAAGGAGCAGGAGGAGTTAGAAGCCGGAACTAAGGCTGCTTTGCGCTACACTTCAACTAAACTTTCAATAAATAGTTGAAAAAATCATACGTTTTTTTCTGTCTGTTCTCCAACTATGCTATTGATGTGATCACATTGTAAAGCTAATCCAATGATACTTAAGAAAAAAGTAAGTTTTTACATGTATAAACTTTAATTTTGACCTCCGATAACTTTAGTTCCTGTTGCTCATTGCCACTAAGATTTTTGCCATACCCTTACTACTGTCCCCTTCAAAATGCTTAGGTTAGATGAGGTTTTGCAATTCATCCAAAGTGGCAGTTTATTTGTGAGGCTCTAGTTCTATGTCTGTAGTTCTAGAAAATCTGCTTGACAGGCATAGTAGGGATGGTGTATTAGTCATTCGACCTCACATGGTAACCAGCATGGACACGAGGCAAGTGTATCTACATAAATAACGTTGCATTTACTTTTTACCAGACTAAAGAATGCTGTAGAATACGAAGAGGTACTTTTAGCTATTTTTTTGGATATTGAAGAAGCGTATGATAATATATCCTTAGATTTAACTATTAAAGCGTTGAGGAGTAAAGGACTCGATGAAACAAACTGCAAGTAGATAGACAATATGCTTAAAAAAAGGTTTGTGTATGTATCCCTGATGGATGAAACAATGATAGCTTGAGTTGCAAGGAAATGTCCGTAATTTCTTCTTCTTCTAGCGGAATATTGTAATAAACGAATTGTTAAAGTCACTTGAAGGAAATAGATACAGAGCACCAGGACTGCAGATTATTTAGTTATAAGGATTGTTTATTTTACGGACCCTAGGTGTATTGATGATGTCAATGAGTAAACGATGGCTGATGATGAAACTTTAGGGAATAGTTTTTACTTCACATACATTTACCCTATAAAATTTTATATTATTCTTTTTGGATAATTACGAGTTTTATTTGGCAATAATTTTTACTAGCTTCGTTATATTATCTTATCAACTACATTTTTTTTTCAACCCCTAATCTTTGGACGGTTGTGTGTAGAGCTCTTTTAATTTTTTTTTAAATTTCTTAAGAGTCTTGATTGAAAAATAACTGAAAAATCCACAACGTTTTATGACGCACCATCTTTAGATCTAGATATACTTTTGCAAGTAATTATTTTTACAATAACAAGTTATCAGCGTAAATTATACAACTGGAACATTGTTTAAGATTATAAGTTTCTATCTGCTAGAGTTACATATCAAGTATCGACTACTCTGTAGCTTTGTATTATTTGTTGAAGCACCGTCTATCACTACATTGTTTTTTCAGCTTGTTAGTAGCCTAGAACTTTCCAATATCTAAAGTATCTAAAAGTGTTACGGCATCTTTTAACAGTAAACTTGTCTGTCTTTTTCCCAAAGCTATAAACCGAAAATTATATAGGAAACTGAAGAAAGTTATGAGTTCAAAAATTTAAATATAAAAAGTTTTGTTAGGTGCTCTTTTGACAAAAAAAAACTACGCAGCGAATTTTACTAAGAATAAATAGATTCAATGTTCCTATTGCAAATTATAAGTTACTATCATTATCATTATCTGCCTATGTCTATCTGTTGTTGGATGTAGGCCTCTCAAAGGATTTGAAATTGCTCTTTCTGTTTTGTGGCGTTTGCAACCAATTATAATTTCTATCTGTCTATTTGAGTGGGGGCCTTTCTCTGTTTCTTTTCCCCATTCTAGGTCTCCATTACCATCTGGTATCTCTTGTTTGTCTTTTGCCTGATTCGTTTGTTCAAAGTTGTTCCCACCATTTAACGCTTCTTTTACCTGTGCGCTATTCTCAATTTTTATATATTCTTTGCCGTTAACATCCATATTTCTGGCGAGTAAGTTAGTATAGGGAGTATGTTTTGGTTGAATAATTTTGTTTTTAGTTTTCGGTTAATTTTTTTTTTTTGTAGAATATTTTCCCATCTTTCAGATACGACCCAACCCTTTGGGCCACCCTTTTATCTATTTTACTTTGTTCGAGTGTCTGTATAATATGCAATAAGTTGTCTAAGATAAATATAACTGGTGTGGCGGCCTTTTCGCCCTTGAACCGCTTTATATCGCAGCGGCATGCGGGCCTTTGATATCTGCTACGTTTTGCCGTCGCACGCAAACGGCATCTGGGCTTTTGCTCAGCCGACAAGTCTGCATACGCCGTCGGCGGCACCTTTTGATATGAAAGGTGCTGGCGAATGAAAATTGCCCGCAAAGACCTACCGCCAAGCCAGGCGCGAAGCCCGGGAACATTTACGCATCGCAGCTCGGCCAATTTGGTCGTGTCTCAACACCCCGCAAACACTCGTCATCCGCAGCGCGACCAGTCCGGTCGTGTCTTCACCCCGCAAGAAACATTCGCAACCCGCAGCGCGGCCAATTCGGTCGCGTCTTATCATCCCGCAGATACCAGATCCGCAGCGCAGAGGTGGCCACCTTGGAATCGCCGACGAAGCCGAAGCCGAAGCCGATTCAGGTGAGCGATTTGGCAATATTCGTTGGTTGATATCGGTAGCCGCCCCCATCCGCTTACGCGACGGCCGTTTAAGGGACGATTTGGGCCTTCTCGGTTGACGTTCCAAACGGGCCGTACTACGTTTCCACACCGCACCACGAGAGCGGCTATTTACACACCTGCCTCTCCAATAACTATCAGCTATTTCTATAGCTTTGTCCTCCAATTGTATACAAATTTTTTTCACTAAGTCATTTATTGTCATCTTGTTTGTATCTTTATTTATATTTAAGTCAATTTATTTTGGAAAACATTTATATTTGTTAACATTCCTTCTAGATACTGTAGGATACTGGATATTAGTGGGTGTGACTCGCAAATTGTAAATGACCCCATCTCTTTCTTTGTTTTCTAGGCACGTTTTCTAAATACTTCTTGTATTATATGTATTATAAGAAATTGTGTCGCCTTGCCTTACTTCACGTTTTATTTTGATCGCGTTCATATTGTTTTGGAATTTTATTCTACATGCGGTGTTTCCATAAATATTATCAAATCTGGAATTAACTTTGCTATTTTGTAGAGATTTTGTTATAGTTCAATGTTCTACTTTTCATAATATATAATAGCAAGACACATGAGTAAGTTATAGATTTTTGTCTAGATTTTTGTTTTTCCTTCATTTTAAATGCTTATTAGATTTTTATCCCATGACACTTTTTATATTGTTTATGTTATTTTTATTGGTTTATTATGTTCTCCAAGAGCTTTTAAACTTTCTTCTCTATTTTTAGTAAATTGTCTTCTCTCTTCCATTACTCTCTTTATATTATTGGAAATTTTAATATTTCTGCTCTTTGTTCCTTAGGTTTTGATTGCTGTTATTATTTTTTGTTCCGATTTCTAGATTATCTACTATTGCTACTTATATTATTTTACTTAATTATATTTCGCAATTTTTCTCGTTTTCCGTTATATAGTTTTATTTTGCCCTCTCACTTAATTTTTGTATATTTTTTATTCTTGTAATTTTGATATTGATAACTATTTTACTTCTCACTAACCCGTGGTCGTTTCCTTATTGCTGACCACGTTTCTCTAGATGCTTGTGTGGTATTATGATAAAGTATTGACTTTGTTATTTAACCGAAACTTATCCAAGCCCACTTGTTTTACCTTTCTTTTTGAAGAAAGTTTTCGTAGCAAACATTTGCTGTTGTCTTAGAAAATTTATTAATATATCACCTCTTTCATTTCTTTTTTCTATTCTATGTTTACCAATATCCTTTTCTTCTTCCTGGTCTTGTCCTACTCTTGCATTAAAATATTCTATAATTAACATATATTTTGAATTGTCATATTCTTTGATAGTAGTTTGATTGTAGTTGTCCATTGTGTATGTGATTTCTTGTTGGTTTAGATTTTCAGAGTATAGTTGATCGCAGTATTGTTTCCATGTTTCTGTTATGTCATATATGTCTGTTTTAGTTTGCCCCTTTTGATCTTCGATCGCCCAGGTTTTGGGTTTGAAATCGCGAGTTAAAAATTTTATTTTTTGAAAGAGGTCTGCAGGTTTATTTGTGATTGCATGGTTTTCGATTTATTTGCATATCTCAGAGTAGTAGTTGTTTTTGTCTTTGCCAGTTGTTCTTGTCTTCGTCTTTATGTAATCCGGTTTTTGCTGTTTCTTTACGTTCTTCTATTAGTTTGAGCGTGTTGTCGGATATTCAGTGTTTTCGTCTGGGTTGCACTCTGGCCATGTTTGTATTGGCTGCTTTCAGAAGCCTGTTCTTAATATAGTGCCATATTTCTTCGGTGGATGAGTTGGTATTACATTTTGACTCACTCTGTTTTGATTGGGAAATTAATCTTTGTTGTTTATCCGTAAAACTTTCTTATGTTGCTGTTCAGTAGCATCTCTAAGTTTAATACGTATCGTTGCTACTAGTAGTTGGTGGTTTGAGCCGCATATTGCACCCGGATATGTTTTTGTGTCAATGCAGGAAGACCTCCATCGAGTTTTTGTTAAGAGATAATCTGGTTTCTTGTTCTATCTCTTGGGCTTTTCTATGTGTAAAATCTTCTGATGTAATGATTACATACAGTGTTCGTAATAGTACAGCCGTTTTCCGTTGCGAATTCTAGTAAGCGTTCTCGTCTGTCGTTCCTCTGTCCGATACGGAATTTACCTACTATATGTCTAATGGGGTCGTCTTGTTTCGTTTCTCTTACCTTGGCGTTGAAATGGTAAGGTGTTTGCTAAGAATGCTTTGGATAGTTGCTTCAAGTTTTTCATAGAAATCTTTAATTTCAGCATCTGTGGATCGTGCGGTAAGTGCGTATATCTGAATTATATTTATGTTTTATGGTTTTACATTTAGTTTTATCCGGATAAGCAGGTCGTTTATTTCTTGGAAATCAATTACGGTCTTTTGTAGTTTTGTGAAGACTATTATGGCTACTCCAGCATAGTTGTTTGGTGCGTCTCCACCTGAAAAGTATATGTAGTTATTATTGCTCGTTTTGAAGTATCCATCTCCTGTCCAATGTGTCTCTGCGAGGCCTGCTATTTTAAGTTTGTATTTCGATATTTCTCTTTCTATGATGGCTAGTTTTCCGGTGTGAGTTATTAAGCCTTGAATGTTCCACGTGTCTACGCGTATTATTTCCTGAGTTGTACAGATGAAGGTATATTAGTTGCGGTAACATAGTTTCCACCTGTAGCCTGGTTTTCTACATTTGTGTGGCCGGTAGCATTCTTTTCGCTGTTCAACCCGGACTTGGAGCAGCGCCGGTTGTCAGCCGGGTCGCATGACGTTGTCCGAGGCAATTCCGTTTGTGACATCATCATGCGCAGTGGTTTTCATGAGAAGTAATGCAGTGGATTCCCGTCCCCTTCTGCATCGCAGTATTATGGCCGTGCCTAGAATATTTCTATATCGCCCACAATAATCTGTCAATAGACCGATTCGAAGTCCATCTTCTGGTGCTCTATTTTAGTATTGATGGTTACTGGTTACGGGGACGCGCTTGTTAGGGGTTGCAGGCTCCCCCGAGAGATTTGTTACAGCTTACCTCAAATAGTGCTACAACTTAACGCGTACACGGGAGAGGCTGAAACTAGACTACGTGTAACAATGCTTGTTTTAATGTTTTACATAATATTTTTGTGATAAAAGCAAAAAATTAAATTTTGTTACAACCAGCCCCGGTCTTTCCTACTCAATTTGTGTTTGTATACATCACGTAAAATAGCAATTTTTTGACTAATATTATGACTGTTTACTTACTTGGCCTATACTACGACCCATAAAATATTATTCATAGTATTGGCGAAATGAAACTCGTCACAGGGTAGTGGTGTAATAATGTGCATTTGTATCAAATTTAAATATTTAAATTTGATTTATCTCTGCACAATATGAAAAAGTAATTATAACACCACAAAAATTTTGCACTGATATTCTTATAATTAACTATACTGTTTTATAAAAATTTAATTATTTTAATAAGGAATACTCATGCATAAATAACTGTAAAAGCACGTTCGTCTGTTTTCATCTAATAAGCGCAGAAGCAATTTATCGAAACTTAAAAAGCTAAAGAACTTCAGAGATAAAACTATTGTAGTGACCGAAACATACAAGAACGGAAAACTTTCATGGACGCGAATCGGGAACAAAACGTTCCAAAACAAAGTGTTCAGGAAATAGGGATGAGTATCCGCTTCCCCATAAATCATAAAGGACAAATTGCCGGCGGGTCGTTTTTTAGCCTTAAAAGTTTTCTTTGTACAATTGTGATTTCATTTCTCATTTAGTGCGCGACAAGGTGTCCTTTCAAGTTGCAAAATTTGCCGGTCCTGTAATGTCGTTAATCTGATAAATACAAGTGCTCGCATCTTGCCCACTTGCTCTTTCATTTAGCAAAGAAGCCAAGAAAAGAACTTTTTCAGAATACAGATTTGTTGCGTTATTTATCAAGTTGATAATTTATCAGTTTTAAATAATTATTGTAAAAATAATTAACATAACTTGGATATTGCATATTGATGTTATTTTTAAATTTATACATAAGTTATATAAATTTAATATCATATTAACTTTTATCCCATATGCCTAAACCCGTATATTACAGGCATAATAATCTCTTTTCTAAACAGAGATAAAAAGAATAACAGATTCTGTCCAATGTTTTATTGTATAGTCATGAACAATGCTTGCCATTTAAAGGTGTTATTGCAAGAGGACAGGTGTGGTAATCCTACCTGCCATGGGATGTCACCATGTAATAATAAGAAGAGGGTTGAAACTTAACAAGAAATTCTCACCATGTGTGCGGTAGCGTCTTTTTGTTGGAACTACAGTGGTGTATTTCAAAGTTTGTTGAGTCTAAGCTTCAGTAAATTGCGGAACATCACAGCATAGTTTGTAGATGTGACAGTTACTACTGTATCCTCAAAAATACTGCCTTACAATCCCAAATTTTGTAACATCACACTGACTGCAGAAAGGTCGCTAGAGTTGTCAAGGATTTTATGGGGACAAATACTAAAAATTCTGCTTATTCACGCAGACCGATAAGTGAAACTGAGCACTAGTGAGCACAACAAATTATTAGCTGGAACATTTGCCAATATGTCCTCGGGAGCAGCCTGCGAGCAGTTTTAAGTTTCTGGACCACTATCAGTTTGTACAAGGTGCGTTGAAGTTCTAAGGTCTCTAATTTGTTTTCTGAAAAAGTACTTACGCAAGAAAATTGAAAATTCTGTTACTTCTCAATGTAATTTTCGTTTAGACGTACACATTTTTCATAATGTCGTTACCACGATTCTATGGTTGCTGAAAACACTTCTTTAGGAGTGTGTTTTATCTACTGGAAAATCGCGGATTCAACAGCAGCTCGATTGAAAAATGTGCGGTCACGGAGAGTGTCCTTCATAGTCGGAAATTCATGTCGGTATCACGTGTCAACATGTCCTGAGACATTGCCACCTGCGCAGCTTTGTATTCATCGGTCAGCATTCGTGAGATCCACCTTAAAGAAACTTTACTCATTTTTACGTCATCTTTCAAAATGGACTCCACTGATCATACGGAAATGCCAAGTTTAGAGGCAATATCACGCACACTTAATGGAAGGTCTTCCATACCAACTTGCCGCAATCTCGACTTTATGGTTCGGCTGGTTAGTGGCCGAGACTGCTTCGGTTTATTGTCACACAACCCTCGACTTTCTTTAAATTTTTACATCCACGAACGCTCCACCTGCTGATAAAGATCAGGTTTGTATTTTTAATTTTACTAAATGGAGTTATCCTTGGCTTTTTCTGCAGCGGGACAGTCAATTTCACTCAAGATGGAAGGCGCTACATAAAGCAAGTCATTTAAAAAAGACTTTCACTGGTTAACGATTTTTGTAAAAATTATATTGTATTAAATCATCACTACTAACTAAAAACCAATATTATTTATCCGACAATTTTGAGAAACAGTTGACAGAAAATGACACTAATAAACCAGAACAGCCAAAAATTCCACCCATATTTTTACTTGAAGTAAATAACTATCAGGTAATTGTTAACGATATTAAAACTCTAATCTTCAACAAATTTACAATTCAACATATAATGAATGTTTTAAAAATAAATTTAATTTTGATAGACGACTATCGTGTTTTATCAAAATATTACACAGACAACAACTTTTCATTCCACACTTATTACAATCCCGCACAAGAAACTAAATGTTGTACTACGTAATGTTACAACCTCATTAACAGTTTAAGAATTTTATAATAAACTTATAAAAACTTACCCAGTTCACGAAATTGCCCACCAAATCTACAAATTAATGCACTCGGTAATTAGTGTTGAACCTAGAAGAAATCCCAAAACAGTTTCCAATGCACACGATGCCAACAGAGAACCTTTATTCTAATTGTACCAACCGAATACAAAAAATCCAACTTATGGTAACTGCAGGGAATCACATTCTGCCAACAATAAAGGCTGCTATTACTATCAAATTATCTAAATAGGAGCTATAATGACAACAACACTCGCTCTTCGCTACTCAAATAAGCTAACATAACGTATACTTCCCCTGCCACCCTACAACTTAGATTCTCTCAAGTGGCTCTACATTCAAGGCTCTCAGTTTAGCAAATCATCATAAACATATTAATTATGCACTAATTAACACTATCCTAAATCAATAAAGCCTCCTATATTCGAACTTATAACATTTGATATTCTTCAATAATGGCCAATAACTCTCAAAAACCAGTTTACCAGTTAACTCTTAGCGACTTCAATTCAAGTGGTATTAAAAGACAACAAAACTTATTTACCCTAAACATTACTTACCAGCTAATTATTACATGTGGAAACAAAGCTTTCCATATACAATTAAACAATGGAGACCTTACAAACTTGTTTTCAGTTCATGTGTCTAACGTACTACTTGGAGATCTTAATTGTAAAAATAGATACTTGGGATGCAGATCAAACAACCCCAACGGACTTCGATTTCATCAATTTGCTGCAAAATTAAAAAAATAGGGCTCCAAATTATGGCCCGCACAGAACCCATGCATATCCCTTAAAAATCTCACAAAATTTAGATATACTGGACATTGTTTTACTCAAAAATATTGCAAACTTGATTCTGACCATCTACTAATAATAATATCTTTTAACAACTTGTATACTTCTAATACTCAGATTCCAAGGCTAATTACTAGGAAAGTAAAGTAGGAATCATTTCAAACTGTTGAAAAACTTGAACATAAACAAAATAGAAACGAACGACAGCTGAATAATACTACTCGTTTATCTACGATTCCAAACAAAGCAAATCACATCTTAAACATAATTAAGGAGAAAGACAGAATCAAATGCCAATAGAATAAAATATGAGACGAACAATACAAACAAATGTTTAACAGATTCTCTCATCAAATTAAAAATGAGCTTGATAACTTCCGATTAACATCGTACCAACATTACATTGCAGAAATAAATTTAAACAACTCTTTGTGGATATCCACGAAAAGAATATTATGGAAACGCGAGAAAATCTCTTTATTAAAACATAATGCAATAATCTGCGAGAATGACGAAGAAAAATGTAATCTATTCGTTAAAACATTTTGAAGAGGTTTTCAAACCCCATTCTTCTCAACCTCAACACAATCATCAGCAACAGGAAATAGTATTAACAGCTCGACGTAACTTACCCACAACCTCCAGAGATTTCGAACCTATTTCTCCTAGAAAACTTCAATTTTCCATAAAAAAAACTCTCAAGCAGACATATTGGTAGGAGTACCTCAGGTATCAATCTTTGGTCCAGCATTATACAACACGACGTACTACACTTCGACACCATTTAAGTTGCCATGTACGCATATGACACTTATACGTCATAATTTTTACATCAACTCAGCCACGCATGATCTTCAAAATGCAATCGGTACTTAGCATGAAAAATACAACTGAATACCTCGAAGTGTTAAGCGAAAATATTTACCACCCAAATTGCATTTGAATGTTATTCACTATACCTTAGAATCCGAACGACGAATAGGTGAAATACTTGGGCCTTTATCTGGACCGAAAATTGGCAGGAGGATTTCACATTAATAAAAAATTAAACTAATCTTACATTAGACTCAATCTTCTTTAACTATTAATAAACAGAAAATTTGCATTAAAATTAAATGTGCAAACCTTATCATACAAAAGTCTTATACGCCCCATTATTATGTATGGTGGTATAATCTGGGGAACGGCAGCTAACACACACATTCAGAAAATACAAATAATGCAGAACAAGATTGGTTTGTGCAAAAAAATCAGCTACATAAAGAACTCTATATAGTAAATGTTAAAAATCTAATACATCTAACAGCCAAAAACTTCTTTAATTCTATGCACCATTATTTTAGTGCGGAAATACGTCCCCTCGCTATACCACCATCCATTCCAAAGCGCAAGAGTGCCGGTCGACTTAATTGTTAACAGTGATAATTCTTCGAACGACGTGTAAAATATAGTGTTAGTGTAACAAATAAGTTCTACTCTACAAGCCCACTAACTTTGAAACAGTTCTTGTCAGTTTCAACCTTTTGTGTACACAATACTAACTTCCTGATGTCATTTTTTTGTCATACTTACCATGTGTAGCAATGTATAATGATGATCTGGTATAATAAACTTAGTTAAAATATTATTAAAATTTTTTGATAATCCCAAACAAGCAAAAGTTTGAGGGACGGCGGGTGAAAAATTGACATTTTACGGCCTCAAAACCTCGGTCAGGCCCTGATCTCTTCTTTCAACAAATTGAAATATACTGATTAAAATACTAGATATTAGCGAGAAAATATTTTAGGTAATAATTGGCACACTAGCCGAAAGATTCTGTAATATAGTTTTCTCAAACACAAATGACTATTTTCTGCTAACCTAAGATTAGTAGAATACAAGGCTGTAAATTTATATTATACATCAAGGTAAAATTTTCGAAAAATAATTTAAACTAAAAATTATCCCTACAAAAACCTATTTAAATCAGCCGCTTGATTGAAGCAACAATTCAAATTATCCGTTAGGCGTTTGGACGATTCTATTACGTCAATTGAATTTAGAATTTTATCTCGAGGCAATGGCTTTAACACAAATTGCCTTATAAACCCTGTTTTCCCTCCTTTGTTAGTATAATTTGGTATTCACTGTACATGAGCAGCTAATTGAGTGAAAAATCGGAAAACTATTCAGGTCCAGTAGAGGTATGTTTCAAATTCGATATAAGCGACAGCTGAACAACTGACTGCTCTAATAACGCTTCATTAGGAAAGCTCTGCTTTGATCTCTATATTATGATTGGGACTTTGTAGAGTAATTGTACTTTCATAAGATTTAAAAGTAGTTATTTGTTTTGTTTTCTATTTGTTATAAAAACCTACATATCTCGGTTGTTCGGAAAGTTCGTATCGATTTTTACTAGATAATATTGGAAAATGTCTGAATACGTTATAATTATAGAAAACGAACGAGTTGTGTATATATGGGTACTCTTAAAGCTAACAACAAATTTTTAGAAAAAAAGTAGCAATAAATTGATTTTTTTATTTTTGTATGCTTTTGAAGATGGGAGAAAATAAAGTGCATTTTAAAAACGTAATGATTTTCTATTATAGGAAAGACAAAAATATGTGCTGTTTGCGGAGAAAGTTGTTTATGTGAAAAAACTGTTTGAATGTGGCTTACTATGTTCAGAGTGGGCGATTTCGACCTTGAAGACCATTGACGCTCGAATAGACCCTCCACTACTAACGATGAGCAAATCAAGACGCTGATCTAGCATAAGTGATACATGACACGAGATTTAGCAGTGATCCTAAAATACTTAAAACTACTGCCCAAAAGTATTTGGTAAAGTGTGGTTACTTAAATCACTACGATATTTGAGTTGCGGACAATTTTATCAAGAGAAATTTAATAAATTGCGTTTTCATCTGTAACGTGCTGTACAAACTCGATGAAAACGCACCGTTTCTAAAGTAATCAGTGATGTCGTGTGGTTGAGGCACAGGCCACAATGTGGACAGACCCGGGTTCATTTCTAAAGCTCTCTGATGTCTGGCGGGTGGCCTACTCGGTCACTAAAAATAATTAAGTACCTGTGTTCACTTCGAACAAGATCTAATACTGGTGGTTGTCCTAAATGGGGCGTTAAAGTCTTACCCTCATTATTTTTAAACGAGAAAAAGGTTCTGGAGTAAGCGAAATAAACAATCATTAGCTACCACCAAAGCTAGTGTCTATCCGAAGAAAGTCATTCTTTGTATATGGAAGGTTTGGAAAGGAATCATGCATTACGAAGTTTTACCAAATGACCAGTTGATAAATTCAAATAAGTACTGCTCCTAAATAGATGGATTAAAGATAGCAGTTTTGGAAAAGGTCCAAAGTTAGCTAATAGCAAAGATGTCGTGTTTCATCAGACTAATGCTAGATCTTCTCTTTTTGACTACCTGACAAAAATTGTTGAAGTTTAGGTGGATGTACTACCCTACCCGTTATATTCACCAAATTTTTATTTTATTAAGTATTGGCAAAATTTTCTTATCGACAAGAACTTCAACTCTTTAGAATTTTTGAAATCTATAAAAAAACACCTAAGAAGTTTTTCATTTAGAGAATTGTGAATACGTAATTGAGACAGCGACACATAAAAATTTTGTTTTTGAATTTTGCTTAAAATCGGAACGAAATTCTTAAATAACCTATAATATGGTACAGCAATCGTCTGCTTTTCTCATAACATTTTATATTCTCAGAGACGTCGTATGTGAATGCGTAAATGCATTAGTAGTGGTAATTGTAGTTAAAGGTACATTCTGCCTTTAATTCTAATGCTAGTACAATAAACGATAAGTAATAAATAAGTTATAGCTTTGCAGGGTTTGCTAATGGGGCTTTTTTTATATGAATCTGAATAGAAGAAAAATTAACTTAATATTACTATTTAGATGCTACCTTAACTACTCAACGAGTTTAAATAGAATAATGGAAAGGATAATTGTTTAAATAAAATCTTACTCGAGTATATTTCCAAATATATATTGCCACACATCGTTGATTTAGCTTGTTTAGGTGCAAAAGCTTCTAGAACGGATACGTCAAATTTCCAGCTTTCGGGGAAATCGCGGAGGCGCCAGACCGTCGACCCAAACTTCGGGATAAGTCCAGACGGGCCGCTATCGAACAGTGACCACGGCGCTGCACTTAGCCGTGTTTCGGCGAGAAGACAATAATTTATTTTGCACGCGACGCTCTAAAAGGCTTTTTTGCGGATGCTGATGTTCGGCGGGCGAAAAAATTAAAACTCCAGGGAAGTTCCGAAGTCCGAAAGATCAATAATAAAGTTCGGGATTCTTCCAGTCAAACATTCGTGACTCTAAATTATTGCAATTAAGGGAGGGCAAACTCTGGGAACGAGCTAAAGTTTAGCAGCATCGGGACGTCGTGCAAATGTTTAATGATTTAGCAGCGGAAAGAAAAGAGATAATGATAAATAAATTGGAAGATGGCCTCAACCGCCAAAGCAATGAATGTTACTAATTTAAATTGTAGCTGGGTCTTGGAATTCCTTCTTTTGAATATTGCCGATTACATTAAAGGAAGGAAGTTTTAAGAATGTGGGGGTAGCGCTTATGCCGCTACAACGCACACATAAAATTTTAAGGCGCTTGAACACAGTGAAAAAGTAATAAGTTTGTGGGTAGGTAATTTTGGAAGTGTGAAATTGTAAATAAGGTAAGCTTAGTAAGCAAACTCAAATATAAATGCATAAATTAATAAATAGTGGGACAGCAAGGAGGCTACTATTTTAAACAAAGTATATTTATCAAACTTTGATGTTTTTTTCTGCCTTTTACTGAAGTATACATTATGGGCTATTGAGCGATTATCTAACATCTGGTCCAATCATCTTCATTAATAATTATAGTTTCATAACTTTTTTACATGCTTCCCACGAGGTTTTCTGCATAATTATTTATTAAATATTCATCGTATACAACATAACTCTTTTGAAATTCTTTTTTATGTACCACACATTTCCAATGGGATTATCATATGGGGACATTGTCGGTCATTCCATAAGAAGTGACGTTATTTTGTATTTCCACGCATTGTACAGTTTTCTATAATGTTTAGGGTTATTTTCTTCCCATAGCAGCCAACTTGTTCTGCAGAAACAAAAAAAAAAAATTTACTAGACATTTTGGTAGACAATGGACATTTTCTGGGCATTTGAATTGTCCCTAAATAAAAAAGCAATCAAAATCGTGTTACAGAACCATATTTAAACTTGAATTTTTACAGAGTATTTTACTGGGTATTGAAAAATCCTGTTACCATTCGCTAATCACGCTTTCAATAAGGCAGACCATGTACAAATAGAAAACTTGCCCGTGATGATGTGGAACCAATCTCGATCCAAAGTTTTCTCTACTCACGGCAATCGTTTTTCCCTGTGGTTTTCTGATAATAAAAGTTTCCTCAAAGTTAATCGAAAAGAAAGTTTGTTTTTTAACAAGTTGCTTCAAATCGTATTAGAGAAACCTGACTTTCTTTCTTGTGGAGTTTTATTTGGTAACAACGCAGTGAAAGCAATGGGTTGTCTTCAAAGAGACCCAAGATTTTTTAATTCTTTTGCGTTGTTGTGACGCTGGATATTCTCATTTTCGGCAGATTTTTTACATTTCCAACCTCTAAATACCGTTTTACCCACCTCTTAATGAATACCTCTGATTTTTGCACACATTTTGCAGCCACTTTATACGTCAGTATAAAACACTGCCTTTATCGTTTAGCAATTTTGCACTCATTCTGAAGATAACGAATTTACTGACATCAATAATACAGTATGCCAGATGACTATGTACTGCGAAAAAGAGCACAAATAAATTAACATAGATGGTGTCTTATCATATAAATTGTAAATTACATTGACATTAAGATTGTTTTAATAACTTTCGAAAGCCTGCGAGGCGTAGGCGAAAGCTAATGTGATCACTATTTTGTCTATCTGTCTGTGTATGTTTGGGTGCGTATGTCTGTCGACACAATATCCCCGGGACTACTTGACCGATTTACTTCATATTTTGTCAGTAGATACCTTAGCTGGGTATTTTTCTTAGTATTGAAGACCTGTAGCTTTTATTTGAGCCGAGATACGAGGGTCATAAAGTTACATGCATGACTTTGCTTTCGAAAGTTGCTCTTCCAGATTTTACATCCGTCTCTTTTCTTTATAAAAAAAGTTCAGTGGATCAAAATTATATTAATATTTTTAGTTCTGTTTTATAAAATAGCTCAACAAAATATTTTTTTGTTTCGCTTTGTTTATTAATTGTAACAGTTATATACACAATTATTACTAACTTCATGTTGTCCGTCTGTCCGTCCGTCCGTCCGAGCAAAAACTCGAGAACGGCTGGGAATTTACAAATTCTGTTTTCACCAATCGACAGGTGGCCAAAAAGGCTTGTTTGCTAGTGATTTTGAAACTGATTGGTGAAAGGTCAGCGTCAGTGACCTTTACGATTTCAAATTTTCAAAATAGCAACATAGGACATGTAGCATATCATTCAACTCGTCTTTGAACACTGATTAAATTAAGCATAAAACTTTGAAATACTACGTGACCTTTAACCCGAAAACGCGGTTTCTCAAATTTGGTTTATTGCTATTATATACTCAATTATTACTACCCATGAGTGCAACATTGTGTTTTAGTGCTTCGATGTTAAAGTCTAATCGAGGCTGTATCGAGCTGATTAAAACTCAAGAAAGTAATCAGATAGGAAATCTAAGGGATGGTTCTGTAGAAAACTGAAAGACTAAACCGAACATTAACAGGGAATTGAGTAAATTTAATACTAATTAAGAATTAGTTGAGATTAAGAAAGATGTAAATAAAGATGAGAATTGCATGCTTAAAAATGGATAAATGAAATAAACAGCTAGTCAAAAATTTTTATAGGATAGGCAACACTTTATATGGCAAAGAAGTAGCATACAAAATAAAAGAAATAAAAGAAAATTATTAAATTAAATTAAATTACAATATTAAAAGGAGCTAAAGGCGATTAATAAAAAGCTAAATTAATATAATGGTGGGAAACCGGTAAAAAACATTGTTAGGCTACAAACAACAGCAAAATAAATAATACAAATAAAACGCAAGGCCAGCTGATACGTGATCAACTAACAGCAATTAAGAGCGAATTCCGGGCTAAGTTTAAATCGGTAGCAATAAGATTGTGAGAGCGGTAGATTAAGTACAAAAGCTAGTGGGTTAAAGATCGATAAAAGCTAGACTTCTGACGGGTTGTCAGGGGTCTGCTTTTTGCGCGATCATAGATTTGTAGAACTAGTTGGAAATAATGGAGATGGAAAAAATAAAAAAAGCTTAATAAAATATGTCTAAACATAAAGAAAATTAACGGGAACTAGAAGTTTTAGTAACAGATATAAAACATATACAGGAAAAAAATACAAAACTGAAAGAAGAGCTGGTAGAACAAGAAGAAAAGCTTGAAAGAGAACTGCGCAAAAAACATAATAGTAAAAGCATTTGTCAATACCGAAAATGAGAGCAAGACAGAAACAAAGATAGATGATTATGATATTAAAAACCCCCAAAAAGTTAAAAGGTTTAGATATGTGGATAGACGAAGATTACCCTAAGATCGTCCGACAAGAAAGAAATGTTCTAATACCAAAACTGAAAGAAGTTAGAGGAAAAAGCCACAGAGCATACATACAATATAACAACTTAATAATAGACAAAGAAAACTGCACAGCAGAGGATATTGGACAAAAAGATCAAAAGAAAGATAATGAACGAAGTAAGGCAAGTTCCAATCAAAAGCAACTACGAAACATAACTAAAACAGAAAGACAAAAACTAGTAAATAAAAATAAGAAGAATTGAAATAACAATTAAGAATTGAGTAAAGAAAAAATGAAAAGGGAAACAAAAAGATCAAAAAGAATAACAAATAGAATACACTAATGGGAAGGAACAAATAGTGTCTAAAGTAAAGGTAAAAGAGTTGAAGGAGAAGTACACAATTATGAGAATAGAGTCATGGAACGTTCAAGAAATATTTGAGTCAGGAGCAGTAAAAATTTTAAAATGGGAGCAAAGAATTATAATAAATTGCTGTAGAAGAAACGCATATAAAGAAAACCAAAATAATGAAATTGGACGAGTATATATTTTTTACAAGTGATTGAGAAACTAGCAGGTATGGAGTAGGTTTCCTAGTAAAAGATAATTTGAAAGAAAAATTCGTCTATATTAGACAGCACTTGCTATATAGAATCAACGGAACCGAATGTCCCCATACTAAATTTGTAAGCACCGACAGAAGACAAAACAGAAGAAGGAGAAGATAAATTCTATGAGCACATGGAAGAAGTATACAGAAAATTATTAAAAAAAATGTTACGCTAAAGTGGACAAAGAAGAAATGTACAGACTAATTAGAGAAAGCAAACATTTATGTACCAACGATAATGGCAAGAGACTCATAGAACTAGCGGAGGAGAATTTTATGAAGATAATGAGTACATACTTTAAGAGGAAGGAAAAGGAAGAGAAACGTGGAAATCGTCGGATGGAACATATACAAACTGGATATGTCACATTATTATTGAGAAACAACATCAGAACATGATAAAAAAGACTAGGTCTTGTAGAGTAGCGGATATAGATTTGGGTCATTTCCTCTTGAAAGTGTATATAAAAGTGAAAAACAAAGCAAGGAGAAAAATAAAGATACAATACGAGAGCCAATACAGAGAAGCAATAGCAAGAGAATATAGAAAACAAAAACAATAAGCTTTCCAGCAAGTGGAAGAAAAGCGGAAAAGGATAGAAACGGTCATAAAATAGCATTAAAGGAGACGATACAAAAGAAATTAAATCAGGGAAGGAAAAGTGATTTGACAAAGATTGTAAGAAGAAAATTGAATTGAGAAACAAAGTATGTATGAAAGCGTTACAGTCTCAAATAGAAGAAGACAAAAACAAATATAAAAGGCAGAGAGCAAGAGCCAAACAGATAAAAAAAAACAAGAACAAAAAGTTGCAGAAATAGAGGACTATTATAAAAAAGAAGAAATTTGAAATTTCTATAGAGAAGTGAAGAAAGTAAAAAAGAACTACAAAAAATAGTGCACATTAAAGATAAAAAAGGAAACCTAATAGGGGAGGGAAAAAATTATAGAAAGATGGCAAGGGTATTTCGAGAAGATGCTAAATGAAGGAACAGAAGAAGGAGAATTAACGGTGAGAACACAAGATATTAGATAGGTAGAAGAACCAACCAAAGATCAAATTACAGAGATAACAAAAATGGAAAAAAGGCTGAAAACCTAAAATATGGAGAAGTATTGAATAAAAAGATACATGAGCTGGTGCACAGAATATGTCAGAAAGAGCGAATGCCGAAAGATTGGGAAAACGTCACCATCATCTCGCTACTCAAAAACAGACAGAAAACAGAATGCCACAACTATAAGTAAAGGCATATTCCTAGTGGATGTGACATACAAAGTTATAGGAACATTTATTAAGAAAAGGTTGTTGAGCCACAACTAGGAGAATACCAGAAAGGTTTTAAGAAAGGAAGAGGAACAACAAATCAAATATTCATCATGAAGGAAGTTTTAACAACCTGCTTTAAATATAAAATCCCTGCGATGGTATTATTCATAGACTTCAAGGAAGGGTAAAGTGATAGAAACCTTAGCAGACTAATAAATATCTCCAAAACTACTAAGATTGATCATAATGACACTGAGTAGAACAACAAGTAATGTGAGAGCGCAAGAGCAAATATCAAAGGACAAGGAAATCCTTTGTCAACCTTATTATTTAATATGGTCGTGTCACGTATACATTTAAATATTTATGCACGATTTTTGGATCCTTCATGGCTCTGCGTCGATGCACTGAACATATTATTGGAACTTTCATTTATATCGCATCGAGAATACTTCGAATGTTTTTTTTTGTTGTTCTGTCGCTACGGTTAGATATTACATGTACTCATAAAACCATAACATTTCTTGTATTGAGTATTTGTATTTATCATGTTATCCTAAATTAAGTAAAACATGATACTTTCTCACATATTTATTTGTTTCAGTCTAAACTAATAGTATAGCCTTTTGGTGTTTGTTCGACAAATCTGTTTGTCAATAAGATAAGCTTTTTTGAAACCTAAAAATTAGGTAGAATACGATTAATTTTAAAGCCTATAAGTTCAGGGATGATTCTTTTTGGAAAAGCAGACAATTTTCTATTTTCTTTGGATAATGTAAAACGTATGAATTACAATAATAAGTCAGTAAAACTTCAATTTCAATTTATCTGTTAATTTTAACGATTTTTTATGTATAAACTTGAAAGTATTTTTAAAATATATTTGCACTTATATACAGGGTCTGGCAAGGAGGTGTGGTATTTCTGAAAAGACTGCTGTACACTTAGTTTCAAACAAATGCAATATTATTTTTAATACGTTCTAGTATCCGTGCGGGGTTGCTAGTCCTTCATCGAGCACCTCCTCTGGTAGCGTATAGGGGAATGCTTACAATATATGGTGGGTACCGGGGAAATAAAATAACCGGTGCGGACCAAAACTTGATTCAACAGGGTAGATTGGACTTGTTAGTCCAGGAAGGCATAAGGCATCAGTTATGTCTTTACTGAATCGAGGCTATCGAAGAATTACTTCCCTAAAGACTCGATCTCAGATTCGCCCAGTCAAAAATCTCAACGGACTTTGCGGACTGTAACACTGCGACCTGACGAAAGGCAGCAGTTTTGTCAAAATCAAGCTACGGTGTGGGAAGAATGACTTCGAAACAACGTAGTATTGGATAGAGGAAGGCACAGCTGTAACAGCATCAATGGCTTCCGTACTGCGGTACAGAAAGCAAGCGGAGTTACTACTGTACTACTACTATTATTATTATTCCATTGTACCTTTATGGCTGTCGAAAATATAAAATTGGCATTCAGTCCGGGGTATCTCTTAAGTGAGGAGATCGTGCGAAGAATTTCCACGTCGTTCACCAATAAAGATATGAACAAACTACAAATTTATAACAACATTGTGCAAATTGCCACCTGGAATATACGCAGCCTGTATATGGCAGGCAAACTTGCAAACGTGGATTTAGAAAGATGTAGATTAAAGATTGACATTCTAGGCCTCAGCGAAGTTATATGGCCCGGAGCGGGTCGACAAATCACAAAAATGGCATTATTTACTACTCTGGGCGTATTACCTCAAATAGTAAAATAAGTTCTCACCTTTATTTACATCACCGAACGAGTGATGTTCTTAAGATTACAAACCTCTCACACAATTATGAATATTATCCAAGTTTATGCATCAACAAACGAGAAGCCTGAAGATGACGAATTTGTTAAATTTTACAATGACCAACATAATACCCTAAAAATCACTAAAAAATATGAACTAACAATTATTATAAGTGATTTTCATTTGAAAATAGGGGTTGGAGAGAAAAACGATGTAGTAAGAAAATACGGTCTAAATATACGAAACTTAAAAGGAGACGCACTAGTCGAATTTTGCAATGAACAATAGCTTCTTGTAGCCAATACTTTCTTCAAACTGCCTCCAAAGCGTTTATGTACGTAAAAATCGCCGACAGGCTGAAAAGGAAACATTGTGAGAAACCAAATAGATTTTATCATAATTAAGAAAGAGTTGAGAAGATACGTTAAAGCAGTAAGGACCTACCCAGGCGCAGACACAGACTCGGATCACAATCTAGTAGTTATGGACTTGAAAATGCGCCGATTTCTAATAGTCAAGACAGCATCTACAACCAAGAGAATAGATATACGAAAACCAATATACCAGAGATTAAAGAAGTGAAGAAGAAGTTAGAGGACAAGTTTAAGATGCCAATAAATAAAAATTCCAACAAAACAGAAAATGAAACTGAAATTAAAGTTAAAAAGAACCTGGGATTTTATAAAGAATAACATTGTAGACATTCAGAACAACACAACAGAAACAAAGAAAAATGCCAAAAAACAACAATGGATGACTGACGCGATACTAGATCTCATGGACGAAAGAAGGAAGTACAAGACCAAGAATGCAAATACATACAGATGAACAAACTAATTCGACGAAAGTGTAGAGACTTTAGAGAACAGTGGATGGGGAAAAAATGCCAAGAAATAGAAATACGTCAGAACAAACACGATACGTTTAACCTTCATAAAAGATCAAGAATATGATTCAGAAAAATAAAAAACATCAAACACCAACACTCAAAGATAAAGAAAATAAGATTGGAGTAGACCTTCAAGGAAGAATTAAAACGTGGAAGAAATACTTTGAACAGCCTTTCGATAATAATGTAATTGAGTGAGTAAATAACGTAGAAAGGGGCAAAGGCTCAGATATTACTAAAGCAGAAGTTACCCATGCTATAAACATGGAGAAAGATGGAAAAACAACAGGATCAGACGGAATTGATAGTGAGATATTAAAGATTCTTGCGGAATAAAGCAACGCAGGGCTACGACTATTACTATCATTATTCAATTTAATATATCGCACATGAAAAATTCAAACGGACTGGTTGCAATCAACTTTTGTCACAATACTAAAAAAGCCTAGCTTTTTATACTCCAATAACTATCGAATGATCAGCCTAATAGGGGTCATATGTCCTGAATATATTCATAGTAGGATATATAATAAATGTGAAGAAAAAATCAGTGACACTCAATTTGGTTTTAGAAAAGGGCTGGGAACTCGTGACACAACGATGTCGAGACATAAATGTTTATACATATATATATATATATATATATATATATATATATATATATATATATATATATATATATATATATCGATTACGTTAATCATAAAAAACTAATAGAAATACTACAGTCAACTAGATTAGACAACAAAGATATCTGCATAATTGAGGCATTGTATTGACAACAGTCAGCTGATTTTCATAAAGAAAGGTGTCCGCCAGGGTTACGTGCTCTACCCGCTGCTTTTTAATTTGTACTCCGAGGCTATATTTAGAGAATCTCTAGACGAAAATATTTAAGGAGTGGGGATCAATGGTTGCAGAGTAACAAATCTTTGTTATGCAGACGTTACAGTTATACCATCAAAAAAATGTAACAGATTTGCAAATGATGGTCGCTCCATTGGTAGAGTGTAGTGAGGATACGGTTTAACCTTGAACATGTCAAAAACTAAAGTAATGGATCTATCACAAACTAAGACAAGAGTAACTCTGCGAATGAAAGATAACATCATAGAACAAGTACCCCATTTCAAATACCTAGGAACTCTTGTTAATGAAAATGGAGATAACAGAAAAGAAATCCCGTCACGCATAGAACAAGCTTGAAATACATTTACAGGCATAATTTTTTTACCAGATCCGACCTCAGCCTGAATCTACGCTTACGAAAGATACGATGCTACGTATTCCCAATCCTTCTGTATGGATGCAAAAGCTGGGCTTTGCATCTCACCACAGAAGAAAAATAGAAGCCTTCGAAATGTACATCTACCCTAGACAAAAAGAATAGCAAATGCCGAAGTATTTCAACGAATTAAAACCGATAAAGAGCGTATATTAATTTTAAAAGAAAGAAAAATACAGTACTTTGGGCATGTCATGCGGGGTAGTAAATATAAAATACTCCGCTTAATTATCGTAGAAAAATCCAAAGGAAGAGACCGAAGAACCCTTGGTTAAAAGATATCCGCCTCTGGCTTGACTGCAAATCCACTGACATATTCAGGGCAGCAATTTTCAAAACAAAATTAGCCATATGGATCGTAAAGGGACGGCGCAATAATAAGAAGAAGTATCAAAGTTTTATTTGGTAAATACTAAACAGAAGTAAACCGTCTTAACATAAATTCGTTAATTTGTGAGCTAATTTAAGGAAGCTTTAGTATACTAGTAGTCTTATACTTTTTATTTGTTGATAACTAAATACAACATGTAAACAAAATAACTAAAACACAGATATAACAAATTAGCATTAGCTTTATTATATTTGACAATAAGTAACTACAAATTGATATGTTACGACGTGATAATTGCCGCGCACTTACAACGAATATTTTTTAAATCTATCGTTCCGCTGAAAGGCGAAGTTGTTTTGACCTGCAGTAAGTAACGAGAGCAGGCCGCGTATCCCGGCGAGTTTATGATTTTCAAAGGGCCGAAATAAAAAGCGACACTTTCCCTAAACGCGAATATAAAATTGTAAGGCTCAATTCGAGGGAGGGAATAAATCTGGCAAGTCTATTTTCAGTCCGCATTACCGAGCATTAATAATTCCGACAAGCAATAACCCTAAAACATGCATTTCAGCATATTCCGTTCAGCGTTCACTGCCCTATTTTGCAGATTTGCTCCATTTGTTTCTCACAAAAGCAATCTTGAAGAGTGGGTGTTATATCCATGGATCAAAGCGGGCGACGACAGGCGCTTACTGAGCGGCTGTCTATTGAAATTCAACGGGAGGCGCTGGCGCCGTCTTGTCTTTTCTCATTAACATCTTACCTGCACTCATATTTTTCACAACTTTGTTACATAACCAGTAGTTGTACTTTATGCAAGAAAACTCTGCTGTGCTTTCTAAACAATTTGGTTTTCTTGTATACGAGAGAACTCTCGCATGTTTAGAAATTTTTGTAATTAAGAAAAAACATTTGTTTCATTGCACATATTTTCGAGCATTCTAATAGAATTTAATGTTTGGTATAATTTAGAGACGGTTAAAATTTTACCTAAAACCATTAATAAGAAGGCAATAATAAAAATCAAATATATGTTTGTTATTGTTGGTCTAATTATGCTCGTACTTATTAATATGTATGTATATAGTATAATAGATAACTTAAGATACCAGAATTCAACATTTGTATGATAGCAATTCCTTAAGACAGTAAATATATCAAATAAGTTTGAATAACATGTTTTCTTTTGTTAAAATATACTTTAATAGGTTAATTTCTTCTTTTCGAAACAGCAATAAAAATAACAACATAGATATTGTTCAATATTATATTGTACTATTATACAGAGCAATGCTTTCAATTTAGTTATCAACCAGTTTTGAAGATGATATTGTGCATATGTTTGCCCGTATAAGCGATACACTCCTGCAGCCTGACCTTAAAGTTTCGCATTGCTTACGACCTGTGTTGAAAGGCTTTAGCTTTCGAGTTTCTCCACAGAAAAAATCGCAAAGGAACGAGTCTGGTGACCTAGCCGACTATCATGTAATGAGATGAGGCGGCCTAGAAACATCTGTTCCATACCTTCTAGAGAAATTCTCATTGTGTGTGCAGTAACGCTATCTTGTTGGAACCATTATAGTGCATTGCTACATTTGTTAAGTTTGAGTTTCAGTAAATTGCGTAACATCACAACATGGCCGGTAGATGTGATACTCAACGCGCGTCCTGCTTTCTCAAAAAGTGCGGCCTTATGATGCCAAATTCCGCAACAGCATAGCAAATAGTAACACGCTGACTGCGGTAAGGTAGTTCATGGAGTTGTCGAGGATTTTGTGGGATCCAATACCGAAAATTCTACAGCTCGATGAATGAAAATGAGCTTTGTCACTATTGAGCTGGAATATTTGCCAACATGCTCTTGCAAGCAGCCCGCCGGGCGTAACAGTTACATTCTTTAAGTTCCTGGGCCACCATCAGTTTATATGAATGTAACATGAGACTCTCTAGTCAGATGTGCCCAAAGTGAGAACATGTTTAGCGGCAAAACGTTGTGGCAATTTGAAAATAACCTGCCTCACGCCTGCGATATTTTCGAATGTACAGGCGCTACGATCTCTACCGGGTGATGTCCATTTTAATGCTAGTCTGTCGGATAATGTATACCCATAACATTCTGGTTTTCTTGGACGGAACTTTTCCGTGACGATATACTCCGAAATGCTTACGAAATAGCTGCCGCGTCACAATTAAAAAAACCACAATTTTCAAAATAAGCCTGTAACACAAACCCATGGTGTTTACCACTCCATGCCATCATGGTCATTAAAATGGCATTTTTATGCTGTTTAAAGATATATAACTCAAGCACAGTCTTTTTCTTTGAAAATAATGAGGAAATTGCAGTTATCGTTAATGGACAACGTTACCCCAACATGATATTTAATTAGTTGTGGACTTTCTTTTACGATATGGATATTGAGGATCTCTGGTTTTAGCAGGATGGAGCGACTTGCCACATGCCGTACGAAACAGTTGCCTTACTTCACGAAAAATTAGTGCAACGAGTGATTCCTTTGCACAGCGATCAGAAATGACTGGTGCAATCTTACACTTTGTCATTTGTTCTTATGGGGATTTGTAAAATCACATATGTATGCTAATAAATTACTCAAAATTATGGAACTAAAGGCGGCAATCTGCCAAACATCTGTGAGAGAGTTATCACTAATATAATCACTTTCATGAAAATTTGACTAATTTATTAAATTTTAAAATTGGCCATCCTTAATGGAACACCCTTTATAATGTTAAGGATAGAAGATTTATTATTTTTTAATAATTTAATATTTATCTTAATTGCCCGGACTTCCTTAAATTTATATTTATATGCATATTGTTCATTTGGCTGTTATGTTTCATTTGAATTATCTAATTTGATTGAGTGAAGTTATTTCAAAAAACTAAAACTTTTTTTTAATAATAGTCCTAAATGATTTTACTGTTTATAAATAAGCTTTTAAAGTGTCTACGCAAATTTCTAGATCCTATTATTTGCAGCGGGAAAATCCTTATCCTCGTAAAGTATCGCTCCTGTAGAGCTAAGGCTGCCAGTGATCCAAAAACAAAGACGAGGCAGTTTTGCGCGACAGCGAAAGCAGATCACAGGGGTTTATTCCTGTATAAAACGCGTAAATTCCCGTCTTTCCACTCATTCCGCGCTCATGAAAAGGCAGTTTAACTGCAGTTCGCGATGTAAACGAGTCTCAAGTTCTAGTAAAGTACACACTTTTACGGTGGCTTAAATTTGTTTGTGGGCGTCGAGCGGTTTTACTTTAAATGAAGTTTTCAGCGGGTCGGTGCAGCCTCCTTAAAAGTGAATTAAATTCGCGCTTCTTTTGGATATCTCCCTGCTCCAGTGGCACAAAAACTTCGAAATAGAGCATAATCTCGGAATTTAATGCTTTATTAAAAGGACGCCGGGGCTGGTCTCGCTCTCAAACACCTTATAACATAAATTGGCGCAACTTAATTTGTTTTTGGTAATTAAATTCGTGCTTTATATAATTTGTGTTCTTAGAATTTCTGAAAGCACCAAGATATTAATTATTTTATTTATTTTATTGTGGTTAAATGAGCTGATAGAAATTAATAACCTTCTTGTGTTTATGGTTACAGTTATAGTTGTACCAGTAATTTTGTTAAAATTTGTGTGTAAATAAACGTTCATTTTGATACAAATTTTTCAAATGTACTTATCTAGAGATAGTTCTATTAAAATTTTTTTTAAGAGTGCAGTTGGAGACGACTGAATATGACGTGTCACCTATATGTTGTTGAATTTAAGCAGACATGCACTAAATATAGTAAAACACTTATTCCGTTATGAAGTTAGAAATGTGCCTCAATACAAATGTTTTTTGTTTAATTTGATATTCTTCTAGAGAGCCATAGTCATTGGTTATATCATATATATCAATTTGTATAATTTTATTAAGGTTGTGCTGTTTTAGGAAGCCAGGGAGGTCCTGTGGTTGAGGGGCGGGCTGCGATGCTGACGACCTAGGTTCATTCCTGGTGCTCTCTATTGCCTGGCGTGTGGCTTACTTAAAAATAATTGCGTACTGGTGTTCATTCGAACAAGGCGATCGTCTTAGGTGCGGTGCTTGCCACACCGCCCGCTTCAGAAATGGTGCGCAACGACTGGGTCGAGAGAACGAGCGTATGAGAGCCTTAACTTAATACTGTAAATTCTGCATGTAAAGAGAAAATTTATCCAGTAATGCAAAAAAGAGTTTTGAGTAAAGCTTGAATATATGCACGAGAAAAGGTATAAAATATGCAAGCAAATATGCATTATAAAATAATTACAACATACACTAAAATATGCAAAATAAAAATACGTGGTTTAAATAATTACTTTTATTTTACAATATCGACACCTATATTACATGTATGCTTACGCAAAAAAATTATAAACGTATTTTTGATGGGAAAAGACAAGTGTAAGTGTAGTTTATAAACATGAAAACATGATTAATCTAAATTTATATTATATGTTTCTAAAATGGAACTTACTTAATATTTTTCTAAAATGTCAGTGGCTAAAGATTGCTTTCGGTCGCTTAACAAATGTTAGTAGCTTGAAATGTGCCTTCAACTTCGTAACAGGTGCGTACCTAAATGTACATATTGTAATTGGTTCCAATTCTAGATCATCCTTCTGTCAACCTTTTAATAAATTATTAATTATTTTTAACATGATGTAGCTTTTATTTTGTATTAAAACAGAGTTTAGTTTTGTTTTACCTTTTTTTAAATTTTACCACCACCTTCAGCAATTGTGTTTTTCAAGTTTTCAATGCTTAAACGTTTATGTAGTGAAAGTTCTCGCTTCTCTAATTTTTCAATGCCAGTTGCGATACAAACAAAATTAGATTTAATGTAAGCTGTTTAATACAAATTTTAATTGCACCTAAGCATTGAACATCAAACTGACATAAGACATCACTGATTTTAGTGTAAGTAATTCGTTGCAAGAAAATTTACAAATTTTAACCAGGTACTTCATCATGCCTTGTTAAGGTCGGCTCTGGTGGTAAAGGTGGTTTAGGGTACTTTTCTTTATACACTTGAACTTTAAGAGGTGCTTTAATAAAAATCGTTTTAACGTTCGAAACCAAACTATTAACTAAATTACATTTGAGTCTAACAGTTTCAGCAACGCGATTAAAACCGTGAGCTTAAACGAGTATAATGAATTAAGTTAGAGAAAAAAAACCTTTAAATTTTGTGATGTTTTTATCGTATACTATGTAGTATCTCTAACAATTAACATTATTTTATCCATTGGTATTTGATTCAGCAAATAAAAATGTTTTAACGATTCATTAATGAATATATCTAGCTATCGTTACCTTATTGGTTTTTTTTCTAGAGCTCTTACACTTACCAAGTAACCTCTTCAAGGGTCATTTTTATTCAACGTATCCAACACACATAAGATTAGTTATGTACCGACCTTAACGACAGTTATTTCCATCTATTGAAAACCATATCGATCCATCGTCAATGTGCTTTTTAATTTTAGTTATTGCGTTGTGATAATTAATGTTGTCTTATTTTTTTCTTAATATTAAAGAACTAAGAACATTAATAGTGTGCTCTAAAGGGCAGTGGTTTTTTGTCTGTTTCTTCTGTACGGAATAGTTGACATTTGATATTAACAACTGCGGCACAGTGTTTCCCGAACGGTTAATCTTTTTTTGTATATACAAAGTAGTTCTTAGATGTTGCTTTATTTGAAATTTTTTATTGCGTAGTATACAAAAACAGCCTATATATTTGAACAGAAAGTGAACAAAAACGACTGATATGAAATTTGGCGTGCCGCACTCTGAGCACTTAATTTACACGAAGGGGTTCGTGCGCTCGTGGACGTACGTCAAGACCTCTCTCGCTCTTTGCTGAATGGCCGGGCGACCGCGGCTGCCGGGCCGCTGCATTGCCGAACAGAAAAGACGCTATACCACGGCCATTTGGTTTGCTTACGCCGAGTGAAGCTTCGATTTTTAAGTACATTGTTTCAGGTTTCCTGTCCAGTTAAAAATTTATACGTCCCACCTTGCAAAAATTTTGGGAAAGACGGGTGAAAAATTGTCAGTCTAGGACGCAACCTCTAATTTAACTTACAATTGAAGCCGTGATAAACGCCCTTTTTGCGTTCGGAAATGCAGCGGCCCGCAAGCGTCCGGGCATTCGACAAGGAGCGAGAGCGTCCCCGAAGTGCGTGCACGAACGCACGGACCTCGTGTAAATTAGGCACTCAAAGCGCCGCACGCCAAATTTAATCTCAGCCATCTTTGTTTACTTTCTGTTCAAATGTATAGGTAAATTGTTAATCTTGTCCCGGCTTTCCTTGAAAAGCATAAAATAGCGCAACTTCAGATTTAATCCCTTTCAGGTATTTTTGGGATGTTATAATGTCTTTATTGTCCGGTAAGTGAAGACGATCTGCAGACTCAGATAAAACAAATTTGGTGTAAATTACAGTAAGTGACCATTTAAACCAAGTCTAATTTCGCAAAGCAATTCCACCCGTACAAGTTTTGGTTCTCTTTTATCTCCTAATACTGAGGCGAATCATGTCCCAACCCAAAATTGGATATTTAATCGTATCTTTTATTATTTCTATTAAAGTTCAGTTCTGGATAACTATGAACACAACTGAAGTAATATAATCAGTCATAGTACTGAGGTTAAGAAGGCAACGCAAAACGGATTTATTATTTTTGCAAGGACAACCAATATTATAGAAATAAGAGCAAACCTAGTTCCAAGATTTTGTCATTTTAATGGTTCTGAGAATATATAAAAAATCAAAAATAAAAATGTAACCCTTTTTAAAATTGGTGCATGGAATAGAAATGTTATTTCAAGCAAAGAAACTAGCTAATGTAATAATAGAACTAAAAAAACCGGACTGGTCACTACATAGAAAGATTGGAATTGTGTTATAACATATGGGAAATTGTTACAAGCGAATACAAATTTTGTTAAAAGAAGTTAAAAAAATGAGATTATTATAATTATGGGGAATTCTAATTTTAAAGTTGGCAAAGGTGGAATCTTAGAGATAGTGAGTGAACATGGACTTAAAGAAAGGCGAGTGTCTAACACAATTTTGGCAAGGAAAAAAAGTTAACTGTAATCAATACATAGTATAAGCAACAAACCCCACAAGCCATAGTCAGAAATCAGATAGATTTTATACTAGTAAATAAACGTTTCAGATATAGCATCAATAGTTTGAAGATCCATGTTAGGGAAAATGTATGTTTAGATCATACTATGTTATTAGTAAAAGTAAATTTTAAGCTAAAAAAGAAAAGGAAACTATTTACAAATACCAAAATGCATGTAGTAAAGTTTAAACTTAGAATTAAAATAAATCAGAAATTAACAACAGAAAATGTAGTAAATTATATAGAAACGGATTGGAAAAATGCACAGCAAGTATTAGTTGAGAGTTGGGAAAAAGTGTTAGGCAAAAAGCAACAAATCTTGAACATAAATTAATGGCTGAAAAAATATTGACTATAGACACCAATGGGGAGAATACGAAAATAGAGACAATGATAAATATCGACAAACTAATAACATCATTAAGAAAAAAATAAAACAGGTACAAAACAAATGGTTAGTAGAAATAAAAGAAATATAAAGGAAACATGATGAACTTAATATACACAGAAATTAAAATTTATGACAATATTATATGGAAGGCAACAAAAAATGTAAGAGGCGAACCGTAATGGTTCCTCCTATTAAAAAGCCTGATAATGCTTGGTCCAGATCCGATACCGATAAAGCCAATACTTTTGCGAAACAACGAACTGACGTCTTTACAACACCACAACTACAAGATAATGTTGACGATAGAGAAATTGAATCATTTTTTGATGTTGCTACCAATCAAACATTTGAACTTGTGTAAAGCGCCCGGATATGACCTATTTGTTAGCGAAGTGCTGAAAAACGTTCCTAGGAAGGGTATCGTACTGCTTACTACAATATATAACGATATAGTTTGAATCTGCTACTTCCCTATACTATAGAAACATGCTCAGATAGTGATGATTACCAAGCCTGGTTAACCGCCTACCCAACCACAATCCTACAGACCAATAAGCTCCTACCCCTACCCTTCAAAATCTTTGAACGACTCCTACTCAAGAGCCTTAAGAAGTTGTAGATCTAGATCAATTTATTCCGCCCTACACCAAAGTCACCGAATTATTACACAGATAATGGAAAGCATTGAGAACAAGAGTGTGTGCCATGCGGGTTTCCTGGAAGTAAAACAAGCCTTTGATAAAGTGCTTGTTGTACAAACTTAGATTGCACCTTCTTAGTGAGCTGTATTTACTACTCAAGTCATACCTCTCACACAGAACCTATCAAGTTAAAACGAACAACGCAGCATCAGATATTTATCAAATCATGTCTGGACTTCCGCGTTCTGTGACCGTTGCTATGCTTGCTTCATACATCAGATGCTCTAACCACAGAACACACTATACTTGCGACATTTGCGGACGACGCGGCCGTCCTGTCCAGTCAATCAGTTTTCTGAACTAGCAGTACAATATCTCCAGAAACATATTGATCTGCTACAAACCTATTCCATAAGCGAAAAATTACAGTCAATACCGATAAATCAGCACAAGTAACCTTTACCACAAGATGTGCTGAATGGGCGCAAACCAGCATTAATAATATGCCATTCCCAATTAAAAATGAAGTGAAATACCTTGGCAGGCACCTTGACCAAAAGCTCACTTGGAGCTCACATATTAAGACCAAAAGAATACAGCTAGACCTAACAATCAAACATGTGACATAGTTACTTGGACGATGTTCACAACTCTCTTTAACAAACAAAATTTTACTGTATTAGGCTATTCCGAAGCCAATATGGACCTACGGAGTTCAACTTTGGCGATACGCCAAAGCGTCGCATGCAAAGTCCTTCATAGATTTCAATCCAAGACTCTCCGCATGTTAACAAATGGTACGTAAAGAACGACACTCTTCATAACGACCTAGAAGCCTTCTATGTAAATAGCAAACTACCTAAACTGAATCTAGACTAAATATAGCAATAAATTGGCGAGACATTCTAACCAGCTGATCGGGCAGCTCGTTAACCAACCAGACATTACAAAAAGACTCAAACGACAATGATCACTGGACCTGGTACTACAACCCAATCAAAACTGAAGTAATCTTTAGGGAGATTAGCGATGGCTAGAACTCTCCGCATAACAGTTATAATCCATAAAATTTTCTTAATAGTAATTCATATTAAGAGTAGATTGTAAATATTTAGTTTAAATAAAAGAAAATGTCATCAATGTGAGCATTAAAATTTTGTGGAATATTTCATCCATGCTTCCAAGCTTCAATCTCCCTTATGGCGGCCCAAATGTTACCTTTTAGGGTTGGCATGTTTGCTGATTTAATAGCATAAACTTTATTTTTTAAATAGCCTGATAAACGAAAGTCTATAGGTGTCAGGTCGCAAGATCTTGGCGGCCAGTTCATATTACCATTTCGTGAGATAACACATCTAGGAAATCTCGTATCAATTCCATTTAGTTGAGGCTATAAAAAAACTGTTAGCGTCGCATCATAACGCTTTGAATTTATCTTAATGGCATTGTCCTCAAAGAAAAATGAGTCGATAATTCCTTCGGACCATAAATCGCACCAAACCGTACATTTTTGCACATAAAGTGGTCGTTCGTGAATCATTCGAGGATTTTCTTCTTTCCAAATGTGACAGTTTTATTTATTAATCTAGTTGCTCTTTGTTCTAACATCCATGTAACAAAATTTCTGCGTTTCCGATGGCCCGTCTCCTTCAATTCTTGAGTTACTTGAATTATGTATGCATGTGAATGTAAGTTCTTGGGTACAGTTCTCCACAAACTTGTTTTAGTAATGCGTAATTTTTGAGATAGCCGTAGAATTGATGTTGATAGGTCATTTGCGATATTTTCTGGTACAAGGGTAATAGTTTTAGAAGAACTTGCATGGTCTCTCTAAATGTGATTTTTAATGAAAATATCCTGTTTTTTTAAATGTTTTCACTAAATTTCGAATTGTTTGTTTATAAGGACGATTGAAAGCTTTGAATAGTTTATTAATTCTGCTTTCTTTTATAGATTGATTAGTTTTATAATAAGTTTTTATGATTCCAATGCGCTGTTCTTGCAAAAACGGGGTTATGGTTAGATTTGTATATGACTCATCTTAGTGTATATGCAATTTTACCTAAAACAAAATAAACTTGTGTAGTTATAGTCGTTTAAGATTCTAAAGTCACTTTTGGAAAATTCTACAGTTCTTAGGTACAATATAAGAATTAAAAAAATGTGAATTATACAAGACTGTTAGCTTTAACTGAAACATACATAATTAATGTTAATTATAAGGACCAAATTCATATCATTTCTGATAAAGAAGAACAAAAAACATATAAACTTATGTTTGGAAATGCACAATAAGTTTGCAATGGCGAATCGTCACATGACGTTCCATTGTATGACGCCCGCCATTTATTTCTGACAGCTTAGAACAGATGTTCAATGTGCCGCTTCTTCAGGCTTCAATGCAAGTTCGAATACAGATCATGATGAGTTGAGGCACCCCTACATCTTTTCCGAGGTGTATCTGAACAGTCTCACAAACAGCAACGATAGGTTGTTCAAGTGTTTGCACATCAGGAATTAGCTTTGTGTATATGATGCTTCTCAAGTAATTTCAAACTTAAAAAAGTCATGACGGTTAAGTCTGGTGGCACAAAGGCAGAATTCTTCTCAGATATTGCAACTACATATACTAGGCTGTTGAGGCGTTGGGGAAAAGAGACTAGCGGAACTAGGAGACCATCAATAATTTCTACCCAACTTTAATGTAAAACTGTTACCATTAATGAATTTTAATCATTTTATAAAGATTTTGCTTTTTCTACAAATGACTGTTATGAAAATTGATGACGTTGTTTCTACTGTAAATATTATAAAGATAGTGACTTATTGCAAAAATCAGGGATAAAACATTTTTTGCACACGTTCCAAATGATAGGGATAGCAATGTTTTTTGTATATACACTCAATAGAGAAGCTTGGCATACATCACTCTGTGGGCGATCAGGTAATTGAATTACCTTCAATGATTTGTAAAACACGCTTACGAATACGATACGCCCATCTTGCATGCTTATTTCTACTCCTTACACAAACTGTAGAAAATACGGTAGCAAAAGTTTTCTGATTTGGTTGTTGTCTGTAAGGACCTCTCGACCATTTTCATATCTTATTATTATTATAGACTAAGAACAAAATAGACTACATATTTATAAAATAAATTAGATATATATATAGAATATTATTATTATTACAAAAACTATGAAATAACAAGATGAAGAGTTTTAATAAAAGGAGAAATGTAATAATAGTACGACACACGGGCAAAAAAACCAGAAGACGTTCACCTAATGAAATAAGCAATAACAAATAACCATCAAGCTAATCTACTGAACATAAAAGCAGCTTGTGGATGCTATAAATGAGAAAAAATAACCGAAAAGCAAAGTTAATTAAGAAGGTAACGGAAAACGAAATTGACAATAAATTTGTAATCTCCTAATTATTTTATAACGCAAGACAAAGTTAGTTATTTCGCTTTCTTTTAATCGATCGGATTGGTTTTCAAAACACAGAGCCGGATATTTTGTTTAGTACACCGGCGCGTACTTCTGCATTTCGTTCAAATCAGCGGTACGCTGTAAATTTCTGAAATCGCGGCGGTGGCATTTAATTGCGCGATACGTCGTCTCGCGATTGTTATTCCCTCTGCGTGTTTGGGTTATGGGCCGTTCTGTTCTGGATAATCTTTAATTGCCCGTGTATAACGCTTGCTCCACACTCTAGATACAGCCGGCGCTGCATTTAGCTTTCTGGGCTTCACTCGTTCCGCTGAAAGCATTAAACTCATTAAAAACACTTAAAAAGCTGTGCTGAGAGACAAAATGGCATCAGTTAATTTTACTTTGCAATGTAATGTAATTATGATCAGTATGTAATTATGTGTAAGTGAATTAGTCTTAAAAACATAAAAGTGGCTCATTTGTTACCACTTTGTGTTGAATTGTTGGTAATTACGAAATTAAAAATTACAATGTTTCTGCTTAACAGTTGAATTAAAAATAGGGTAACCAAGAACAAATATTATTGAAAAGATCATTGGTCTAATATTTTAATAAATATTTTAAATGAAAATGTATGTGGTGTAGCGCAATCTATCTATACATTTAAACAGAAAGTAAGCAAAGAAATATGGCGTGGTTTTAGATGTTGATTTACACGAGGAGGCCCGTGCGTTTGTGCACGCACGTCGTGGTCGCACTCGCTTGCCGAATAGCCGAGCGGCCGCTGCATTGCTGAACGAAAAAAATGCTGTCATTTTGTTTGCTTCCGGTGAGGGAAGCTTCAATTGTAAGTGAAATTATTCCACGTTCCCGATTCAGGGAAAAAGCCGATTTAGTTAAAAAATTAGAAGTTCTCACATTGCAAAATTTGAGGAAAGGCGGGTGAAAAATTGTCAGCTTAAAACGTCAAAAATATCTTTTGGCGGACAACTCCTAGTCTATCTATACATTAGAACAGAAAAAAAAAATGTGTTGATTTACACTAGAAGGTCCGTGCGTTGTAAACAAAGGCAGCTATACGGGTGAAAAATTGCCAGCCTAGGACGCAAAAAATATAATATAAGATAATATTGTAGCACCCGACTTTGAAAGTCAAAATAATAAAGTAAATTCGCAAAGAGAAAGTGCTCGAAATGATCTTAGAACGGGGCTATTACTTTTTTTAAATATACACATTGTAACTAAGCTAAAGCATAACTACCGATTCTGGTTTAACTTAAATTATCAATGTTTACATGAGATATTACTCAATTCCACGTGTTAACATTTTTACTTTTCTTTTACATTGACACTTTAAAAACTCAACTAGATTTAACCCCTTGAGTCTTGACTAATTTTGCATTATTTAAGAGTTGTAGAACCTCCATATTTACATGTTTATGAATTCTGGTGTTGTGGATCTGGACAATGTTTTTTAGTTCCTCTGAAACAGTTATCTCTTAGTCCATGTGGATACCGCTATTTCTGACCTATTAGAATACACTTATGGTGTTCCTTAGTACTTTGATTTAAAATGTTTGGATTTTATTAATGTTTGTTTTACTGGCACAGTTCCATAGCTAAAAATTCTTTGATCACATTCATTTTATTACCTGATTACACAAAAGTATTTTGTTGTAGATTAACAGCTGAGACTTTTTTCCAGTAGCCAGTACTTTTTGTATTTTATATTTAACTCTTCTTTTTTGTTCTTTATGTGCTCCTATTATAATTCGGCATCCAAGGTCATTTTGTAGTATTTTGCTGTATTAGTATTTAGTAAGATAGTGCTGTGTAACGTCACTGGTAAGTATTTATCCTTCTTATTCATGAAACTGATATGCACAGATTTGCTGTCAGTTAATTTTATTTGCAATCTTCTTATACGTAAATTTATCTCATTCAAGGTATTTTGTAGTATTTTTTTTATAGTGCTCTTTTCTGTTGCTAGTATTGCAGTGTTATCTGTAAAAGTGACTATTGTTATTTGGTTGATTGTAGGAATATCACTGGTGCACAAGTGGTAAACCATTGACCCCAGTACATTGCTCTGTAGTACTTCTGTTTTAATTTCGCACAAGCTGTAGTGTTTGCCTTCTTGTTTAAGGCCGTGCAACTCCAAAAAATATTTATGATCAGGATTTTTCTCTTTGAGGCTTTTTCATTGATATTTGTTAGCCCGTGGTCTTGATTTGCAGTATAATATTGATTTCTAAAACCGAAATAGTGTGTTAAATTGAGATCTTTTCTTATTATTATAATTATTATTTGTAGCTGAAGAGAAAAGTACAGTAACCATTAGCAAATCAAAGTTAGAAAAGCTGCTGTACAAGACGAAATCACTTCAGAAATAATAAAATAAATGGGCGAAGAAGTAAACAAAGTGTTTACAGTTTTACTAAATCATATATCTCATAAAAGACGATGCGTTGGTTTGTCACACTTGCGCGGCCATTGGTTGCCAGAGTAACGCGTTCGGGGCCACGTGGAAATACACGAACGATCGTCGTATCTTTAAAGCACACCGCAATTTTAAAAGCTTAAATTAAAATGAAATTATTTATTCTGTTGCTTTAGTTTTTGTGCTCTTTTTTGCAAATAAGCAATTTTTGGTATGGAACGGGTACAAACAGCTGAGCACCACAGAAATTACATGAGAAAACGAAGAAGTGAGCAGACAGCGGATGAACGTGCAGCAATAAATGAATCGAGGCGACGTATATGTGCCGAAAGAACTCCGGAGGTAGTTGAAACCAAGTAAGGCGACTGCGACGTTCTCAAAGAACATCGCTGCAGAATAGTAACGATTGTCACAGAAAGTTCATAAAACTTGCATTCTCTATAGCAGGAAAGCGTAGCTAGATGGATTTTCTAGCAATATCATTAAAGCAAAAGAAATACCACAAAGCTTGAATAGTAGAATAATATTACCATTATGTAAAAAAGACTGTTTGAATTATAGAGTATACCTAGAAAATCTCTAAAAAAATAATAGAAAATAGAATTAGAAAAAAAATACAATATGAGAGACACAACACAGGTTTAGAAGAGGTAAAAGTACCTAAGACCTAATATGTATAGTAAGACAAGTAAGAGATAAACTAATAAGGAAAGAAAAAGGAATTCATATTGTATTTATAGACTTTGAATAAAGCGAAATAATGTCTGAGAATGCTTAAGGCAAAAAAAAGTGGAAGAGGATTTAATAAAAATCGTCAAATCTCTATACATAAAGACATAAACAAAGTTAGAACACACAATAAATATTATAAAGAATTTACATCAAGAATGGGGTTGAAATAAGGGTGTGTTTTGAGCCTATTATTATTTTTATTAGTCGTAGATGAAGCCATAGGAAAATACGGAAAAAGATGTAAAAACTTAAAAATAGGATATTGAAAGATGAAAGCAATACAACTGCAAGAAAAGTTATTTGCGGACGATATGGTGAGAGTGGCGGATTCTGAAGAAAAGTTATAAATAATTTAAATAAATACGAAGAGAGTTAAAATTAATAAACGTGGAAATACATCTATATATAAAACCAAGACGATGATAATGGCTAAAAATGGAAACAATTATAAGAAATAAATGGACAAACACCAGAACAAGTCAAAAGCCATAATGGCCTGGAAAAAATGATAGAATACAGCAAAAAAATAGATATCAGAGAGAATAGAAAAAATAAAAGTGTCATACAATATGCTACAGATTTAAAAAAAAGGAGATATCGAGAGAGTTTAAAACACATGTACAAAGTGATAAGACCTAACTATGATTGTGAATCTTGGATTCTAACAAAAAGAAATAAAAGCAGCACTAAGGTCACAGAGATGAGGTTCTTAAGAAAACTATATAGAAGAGACTAAGAAACACGATAGTAATAGAAGAACTAAATTTTTTTTTAGAGAAATAGTAATAAAAGAAGACAATTGAGTTGGCTAGATTACTTGACAGGATGAAGAATAACAAATATCCAAAAAGTATACCAAACTTAAACGTAGAAAGACCACAATTACGATGGGAAGAACGGACATCAGAAAAACGTGGAATATATTGGTATAAATTAAAACCATTATCACAAGATATAAAGGTAACATGGCAGGATTTAAGATAACATCTGAATTGTATTTTTTATACTAGAGATTGCTCACTAGAAGGTATTTTTGGTGTCCTAGGTTGACAATTTGTCACCCGCCTTTCCTCAAATTTTTGCAAGATGACTTGATTGTCTTTTTCCTTGGATCAGCTTTTTTCTCTGGATCGGGAACTTTAACTTACAATCGAAGCTCCGCTTGGCGGAAGTAAACTAAATGGCCGTGACAGACGCGTTTTTTGCGTTCGGCAATGCAGCGATCCGATGACAATCGCACCGCTCGGCCATTCGGCAAGGAGCGAAAGCGGCCCCGACATGTGTGCTCGAACGCACGGACCTCCTCGTATAAATTAAGAGCTCAGAGCTAATATGGGGTTACTAAGTTTATTGTTTTTATTCTGTTATTATCTTGCCTCAAGTTTTGAATTGTTTTTTATGCTTAACTGGATTTGCTATATCTCACGGTATTGCTTATATTTGTACAGACCGTGCCCAATTATTCGTTCTTTTCTTATCTAACTTGCTCTTTCACTTGTTTTCTATATTCAACATGTATTTGTCTAGATTTTGGTGTTTTCTCTGATAACTACTAACTATAAATCTTTTTTTTTTCTCCAATTTTTTCTTTGAATGTTGTGCTAAAAGTTTCGGGGGAGTTTAGTTTCCTTTTCTTCTGTTTCTAATGCTTTTCGCGCTGCCTCATTTATACCTTTTTTTATATTATAGTATAGTTTATTCGGCGTCCGATCTCATCTTGTATCCAGTCTTATATTTAATCTCTCTTGATATAGTGTTTTAATGCTGTCCTGTCTCAGTAAGTTTGTTTTGTGTATTAGGTACTTTAATTTTACTATTTGTTTGTCATCCTCTTTCCCACTACTATCATATCTTTTGTAGCCTTTTACTACAATTTTACGTTTTGGACCATTATATTTCGTTTTTCCTGAACAATTATCAAGTCAATGATCGATTGAAAACCTTGTGTTGGTTGTGTCCATGTATATTGGTCTATAGTTTTGTGCTCTAGAAAAGTATTTGCTATTTTTATTCTATGTTCTATGCATAGAGTAATTAGCCTTTCTCCATTGTTGTTTACGGTGTCTTTATCAAAACTTTCCACTGTTTCATCTTTGGCGTTTTTTTTAATTCTACTATTTTTGTCGCCTATTAGTATTAGATCATTTTTTCTTTTTACTGAGTCTATTTGTTTGTGTAGTGCACCCGCACATCGTGACGCACTACATATACTCCTATTACTGTTATGTGTTGTCAGTGGATTTTTATTTTAACTTTAATAATCCTGCCATTAACCTCGTCCCACATTTGTATTGTATCTATGCTAATGCACAAAAATTGGACTATTTGTGTATTAGCTTAGATAGCCCACTTCTTGCTTTTTGGTACCTCACTCTATAGATAAAGACAGTGTCTAAATTTTTCTTGTCCTGTTCCTTTCTTCTTGGTTTCTGTTAACACTAGCATAGCAGGATTTACTTTTTCTATTTCTGTTATTAATTTTTTCTGTTTAGTCGCTAAACCCTGTATATTCCACGTCAACTATTTTCTTTACCTTTGTTGTTTTCTGTTTGTTCCGTTCAGTTTGCTCTGAGACTCGTTCCTGAATTTTTTTTAACACATTTAACCTTTTACGAGTACCGGGTTGCTAACCGAATGCCTCAACCCTCTCATCTGGGGAAGGGTAATTTGTAGTAAAGGTTTTGTTTCTTTAGTCTTAAGTGAACAGCCATTTTACTACAACGCAGCAGTGTAGAAAAAAAAAACAGCTGAAGTACCGTTCCTAATCTGGAAAATCTTCTTGTCTAGTGCTAGTTTTGGTTCGCTCAAGATATTTTATTTTCTCGGTACCCGCCATATCTGGCTAGCGTTCCCCGATCGACCATCTAGGAATTGCATTATATTGTACAAACTTAGTCTGATCACTATCATAGGAAATGTGTGTCTAAGAAAAAAAAAGCTTTTTGGTATATTTTACATAACACTTAACTGGCGTCAGCACGGCCATCAGATTGTCGACAAAGTTTTTAAAAATAAGGACTTCTTTTTAAGTCAAGACTACAAAATATGTTATTTTTTATTGAAAAATTAATGAAATTTATAGATTAGTTGTTCTGAAGTAAGAAATTTATCGGAGCGCTTGCTGCTTTCTACAACTGTAGAGTCAATTAGTTGTTAAGAGTGGCAAGCGCCAGAGGTATATGTGGCCAAAATATTTACTTCTTTTATTTTCATCTGAAAACCTCTGTAGCAACCAAGTATGTTGTTGGCATAGTCGTAGCTCTGTCTTCTACACTTATTTATATTAAGATCTAACAAAATCTACGTTTGACATTACAGCATTCGCCATCTATTCACCCTCCTGGCCATAGTTACAAGTAAGTGTTGGCAACCTAAACTGCAGTTTACCCAGCCTATGGGTTAATCAGGCTTTATGTATTGTCGTATACTTTCCTTTTTTGTTTAAATGTTTTAGAATTTTCTATTCACCAAATAAAAATATACGATCTACTTAGGTATTTTTATTGGTTCCAGATGTTTACCACTTGGGTAACCCTATACTGTTTTATATTTTAGTTCCCAGTTTTATTCTGTAACAAGCATATCATGAACAATTATATAACCAAACCAATAACTAGAGTGGTGAATAGTCATATTAATGGTTTTGTAAATTTTTTCAAATATTGGAATTGCATTGGGAATAACCGCCTTTATTTTGTTTTTTACATTAATTTGCACTTTATAAATTGTTAATTAGTTTTATTACAACTGTAGATAATGACCTACTTTCGTGCAAATAAGAAATTGCATAGCAAAACCATTCACCATGATACTAAAAAGTTTTGGATATTTCTTCGGAAGGTTGTGCTGTATTTCCCATAAATTATTTATCTTAAAATTTGATTATAAAGCGTGCACAATGGTAAAAGCACAGCTATAGCTTTAAACTAAACAAAATAATAGTACTGATAGTTGTAGTATTTATTTATATTGAAAATCTTGAGCGCCAGAAGTACAGAAATCCCAATTATTCATTTGGTTGCATTAGGGGCTATTATTCTTGTAATCGGTAATGATATTTAATAAAATATTTACTAATCTACAATAAATCAACAGAGATGTTAGAGGCAAAAAAGCTTTGATAATTTTACACAAAAATAAATTTTAAATTTAAATATTAATTTTTTTTAATTGTCTATCTACAACATAAATACTATATTTGAAAACTAACTTAATATGTTGGTGCAAAAGTAAATAAGTTTTTTTTAAATAATGCTTTATGCTTAATTTTGGAAAAAAAATTACTTAACTGTGTTTATAGAATATAACATGTTAAAAAGCAAAGTTTGGTATACTTATTTATGCAATTTATTTTCTTTTGTTTTTGGTGCGTTTTAGGCTGTCTAACTAATGATGAAAAGAAAGCAAATCCAGGAACTTTTATTGTACGAATTCAAAGTTGAGATGTAAATTAGTAGAAACTGTTAACAATATTAACCAAGCATTTGACCATCAGTAAATGTGCAGCTCAACATTGGTACCAAAAGTTTCGTCAAGGAGACGAGAGCCTTGAAGATGAGGAGGGTCGTGGACGTCCTTCTGGAATTGAGGATGATAATTTGAGGTTTATTATTGAAGCAGATCGTTATAAAGCAACGCAAGATATTGAAGAAGAACTTACATTAACTACTCAACAGTTGCTCGACATTTGAACCAAATGGGAAAATCAAAAACCTCGACTAATGGGTACTTTGCGCCATAAACAAAAATCAAAAACTTCAACGATACAAAGACTGCTTTACGCAAAAATGATTAATTTCTTGATCGGATTATAACATGCGACGAGAAATAAATCTTACACGACAACTGACGTCATTCAGCGCAGTGGATGGACAGAGATGAAGCACCAAAGCACTTTCCCAAACCAAAGCAACATTAAAAGAAGGTAATGGTTACTGTTTAGTGGTTGGTATGTAGAATTCTTCGCTACAACTTCTTGAACCCTGGCGAAACGATCACCACTAGGCAATCGACAGAGTGCACCGAAAACTGCAAAATTTATGGTCAGCATTGGCCACTCGAAAGAGACCAATTTTTTTGCACAATAACGTCAGACCACATGTCTACAAATGACTGCATAAAAATTGAACAAATTGGGATACGAAACGCTACCTTATCAGACCTTTCTTCCATTGATTACTGCTTTTTTAAGCACTTAGACAACTTCCTGCAAAAGAAGGTTTCAACAACCAAGTATATGTCAAAAACGCTTTCAAAGAGTTTATCGGTTCTAGAATTCCAGGATTGTATGCTAGTGAAATGCTTCTTATTGGCAAAAAATATAGAATTTGATGGTTCTTATTTTGATTAAATAAATGAATTCTAATCTGAAATTACTGTTTTAAATTTGATAATTAGAAACCGCAATTAAATATTTTTGCACCAACCTAATAATATTTATATATGTGCAAGACTATAGAGAAATAATCCAAAAACAAAATTTTATAATATTTTACTGCATTTTATTAAGTAATTGTTAACATATATTTTTTATTTATAAGGTAGACCCCATACGATACTTGATATAAAAATTATGCAAGAAATTTGATGAAATGTAACTTAAATATCACGCTAAAATGCTGCAATTTAAAAATATGTGTATGCATGCATATATATATATATATTTATTTATTTAAAAATACGGTATGCTTACTAAAGATTAAAAAATGAGTAAAATACATTATCCTATTTATAAAGAAATTAATATACTATTTGTATTATAATAAAAAGCTGCTCGATACAAAAATAAAGCGACGTGGCTCTGTCTTCGCAAGACGCACTGATTAGGCGCAACAAGGATTCGGTTAATTAAAAACTGCGCTTCGTCGACTTCTTTTCTTTCGCGCCGGATTACCAGCGATTCTTCAGCCGAGCTTCTCGGCGTTGTGTTTACTTCCGAACTTGATTAATTACATAAATCCTGATCGATTGGGCCATTAGCCAATCTTTTTAATGTAGGTAATCAACCACGCTACGCGGACACAATGATGAGTGCGAGCGACAATGCCATTCAACGTAATCGGTAAATTGATTTCGGGTAAAGTGCAGGACAAACAGCCCCCATAAGTAGATCCTTCACTATATTCATTAATCAGTGTCTTTTTCCTTGCAGGTTTTCAGCTGGCTCTTCTCATCGAAGCCTCCCGAAGTGTTATATGTTCAGTCCTTAATTGTGATGTTGCCTTTGGATGCTTACCCAAAATTGTTAAAGAAATTAATTTTCTCAAAATTGTTATTGTTTATTATTTAAAGTGCTAAAATATGCTTTATTATTTATTTATTACTCACATGATCGGTCATAGACAAGTGGACAACTCGTCTTTGACAGTTATAAATGCTGGAATTTTTTCAAATATTAAAAAGCAGTAAATGAATGTTTTCATACTTTATTATATTATACAAACGTATAATTAATTTGTTTTTAATAATTTAGCGCTAATTATTTAGCTGACTATTTCAAATTAGATTTGCAATAGTATGTTTATATTATTGTTGTTTTAAATAATTAATGCAAAACCTGCATAAAATAAAAAATTTGGATAGCGGCAAACAAAATAAAATAATCGAGGATATATTTTGCAAATTAAATTGCTCTTGCATACCTATATCGCATTTTAAACTGATGGAGCAAAACTAGTATGGAAAGTGTAGTATTTTTATTACTCGACTCCTAAGAAATATTTAGATTAAAGAAATAAAACCAAATACTACCTAAAGTACTATAACGAGTTTCCGAACGCCACCCTTAGCATGACTGCTAGATATCCGTGCGCGTAGTTTTTGTTACACTCCAGCACGCTCGGCGGCCGACACAATATTTTTTACGAACAAGCTGGCAAACATTCCATTCCGGCGTTTCAAGATGTTTTCGATTTCCTTCCGGATTGCCGCCGAATAGGCATAAATATCGCGCGGCGCGACGGCCGCAGCATTCAGAAGTAGCTACAGTGAATCGAATCTAAGTATAGAAGTTGTGCGCGTTGACGTAAATCGTGTGAAATTTTACATTATATATTATATGTGTGGCATATATAGCATTGTGATTCTAATTACCTGTAAGGAGAATAAAAAGTAGTTTAATGAAATTTGCAGGTCTTATTCGGCACTGAAAAGAGCAGAAATATTATTCCACCTTGATCTTAGTAAGGTGTTCAATTACCACTTCTACCCAGTATTGTATAAAAGCAATTTCGTATATTGGCAACCAGATTCACGGAGCATAAAAGGAGAAGCAAAAAGCATATTTTTGAAATTTGTTGAGATAATTTTCTTATAATTAATCTACGTTTTCCATGCCATTTTAACAAAAATTAAGCGTTAGCGTTAGTTCCCAAAAGTAGCGTCATTTGCTCTTTCATAGCTTTATGTCCAATAATATTTTTTATTTTTTTTTGTGATGGAACAGTTTATCATGCACTTTTAAAACAAACCATTGAATATTTATTGTAAACAATATACTATTCTTTTTTAATAAATTTTTAAAATTTCAGGAAGAACTTCTTCTTTATATGCACTAACAGATTCACCGTTCATTACAACGTGTTTTAATACCAGATTTTCTTTTAAATCTTGCAAACCAAGTAGTAGTTTTGAATTCTCCCTCCTTATGTAACAAATTTCTCTAGTTTTTCCTTGAACGATAGTCATACTAGTTCTATCCCCTTTCATTTTTTTAATTCAAACTAAAAGCGGCCTCTGAATTTTTTTATGGATGGCACAATTTTTTATCTTAGATGTGATTTTCATTAGTCCTTTAGCTGTTTAAGCTTTCTTGATTGTATCATTCTTAGCTAAGATTGTGCCTACTGTAGATCTGTAAACATTATATATTACCCAGCAACATTCGACATCTTCTCCTCACTTTTACCTTGACTATTAACTCTTGCTTGATTTCTATGATGAGTACCGTTCTTGCTACTTCACGTTGTTTAGACTTCACTTTTTGTAAAAGCACTTATAAATATTCTTCTTCTTCTTTTAACCCTCATTTCGCCCAGTGTTGGGCATAGGTCTCCTCAAATTCTTCCATGTAGCGATTCTGTGCGACTCTCATCCATGGCAGTCCTGCTACTCTCTTAATGTCGTCTTGCCATCTCATTATTGGCCTGCCACGCTGTCTCTTGCCTGTCCATGGTCTCCACTGGAGGATTCTAACGTTCCACCTACTGTCTTTGATCCGAGCTGTATGTCCTGCATATTCCCATTTCAATTTCGTCACTCTTTTCACTACATCCGCGACCCCAGTTCTATCTCTTATCCATTTATTTCTTTTTGTCTCGTATTGTAATTCCAATCATTGCTCTCTCCATTGCTCGCTGAGTGACTTCCACTTTTGTTTTTACTTGTTTCGTTAATGTCCATGTTTGAGCGCCGTATGTCACTATGGGAAGTATACATTGGTCATATACCTTAGTTCGCAAGCGTTGGGGTATTTTGTTGTTTTTAAAATATAAGCTAGCTTTCCAAAAGCTGCCTACACCAGACGTCTTCTTCTATCTATCTCGTATTCTCTGTTTTCCTTCCTTAATGTTACAGTTTGTCCTAGACACACACACACACACACACACACACACAATATATATATATATATATATATATATATATATATATATATATATATATATATATACTAGTTGACATTTCTAGGATAGTTCCATTTATGTTTATTAGTGGGTTATCAAGACACATTGTCTTCGTCTTATTCAAATTTACTTTTAGACCTATTTTCTTAGACGTTTTTTCTAATTTGTTTATCATAATTTGTAGGTCGTCTTTGTTATCTGCAAATAGAATTACGTCGTCGGCAAATCTTAAATGATTCATTTTTTCCCCATTTACATTAATACTCCTATTTGACCAGTCCAGATTTTTAAATATTCCTTCAACTGCCAAATTAAATAATTTTGGAGACATTGTGTCTCTTTGTCTAACACCTCTATCAATTGTGAATTTATTACTATATGCATGTAATTTAATTGTTGCTGTAGCGTGTTTGTATATATTACTTATCAGTGCTGTATATCGGGAATCTATTCTAGAACAATTAAGTTCCTTCATTATTGCCCAGTGTTCAACGCAGTCAAACGCCTTCTCATAATCAATAAAAGCCATGAACAAAGGCAGGTTATATTCGATGGATTTCTCGATTAGAATTTTAACAGTAAGTAAATGGTCACAGGTACCATATCCCTTTCTGAAAGCTGCTTGCTCTACTGTCTGATAATCATCTAATTTTTGTGATAATCTGTTAGTCAAGATCTTTGTTAACAATTTATACATTTGAGAAAGTAGGCTGATAGGGCGGTAATTTTGTAATAGTAATGGTCCCTTTTTAAACAAAATTACTATCACGGCGTTATCCCAGTTATCTGTATTCTCCTTGTTGTAGGCACATGTTAAATAGGATTTTTAGCTTGGGGATTACTATTTCTTTGGCTTCTTTGATCATTTCTATTATTATATTATCATTTTCCGGCGCTTTATTGTTTTTCATCGTCTGTAGGGCATGCAAAATTTCGTCTTCACTGATCTCCGGCATATCCTCAGATCCTACATTTACTATTTTAGAATCCTCTTTGGCCCCTCAGATTGTTTAATGTGCGACCCATATAGTGTTTTATAGTATTTCTCCGTAGTTTTTAGGATCTCGTCTGTTTCAATGATTTCTCGTTTCCATATCTTCTTTTCAGGCACTTCATGCTTTTGTTGTCCTCTATTACTTGCTCTATTTGTTCTTCATAGAATTTTTCTAAATCTTTTCTTATCATACGCCTCGCTTCTTTTCTCACTTCTCGATATTCATCAGTTGCATATTTTCCTTCTGTATATAACTCTCTTCTTCTTCTATTTTTGTTTTGTTTGTTGAGTAATTTTATTTATCTTTTGGCATGTCGTCTTTGTGATTTTTCCGACGCTTCTGTTAATGCTAGTGTCAGATCACGAGATATTTGGTTTAGATTGTTGTCATTATATTCCTTTAATAGCAATGATTGTCGTATGTACTTTTGATAGGTTTCCCTGTTTTGTTTGAGTGTCTGGGCATTTATCGTTCTTTATATCTATATTTATATCTGTTAAACTTTTGAACAGTAACCTTTGCCCTTACGAGCCGATGGTCGCTTCCGTGTTAAATGAATTTAAGACTGTGACATCGTTTATGCTTAACTTTTGGATGAGAGTATATAGTCAATTTCATTCTTGGTCTGCCCATTTGGGCTTATCCACGTCACTTGGCTGGCTTTTACTGAAAAAGGTGTTCATGGCGTACAATTTTGATCTGCCAAGAAAGCTGCTAGCATATTTCCTCTTGGGATTCTTTCGTCCAATCCATATTTTCCGATGTATTCTTCCTCCTCTTTTATATGTCCTATAATCGCATTGAAGTCGCCCATGACTATATCAAGATTAGACATTCCCTCTTTCCTCGCATTTATAATGTCCTCGTATAGTCATACTAGTTCTATCCCCTTTCATTTTTTTAATTCAAACTAAAAGCGGCCTCTGAATTTTTTTATGGATGGCACAATTTTTTATCTTAGATGTGATTTTCATTAGTCCTTTAGCTGTTTAAGCTTTCTTGATTGTATCATTCTTAGCTAAGATTGTGCCTACTGTAGATCTGCTTAAACTATTATATATTACCCAGCAACATTCGACATCTTCTCCTCACTTTTTACCTTGACTATTAACTCTTGCTTGATTTCTATGATGAGTACCGTTCTTGCTACTTCACGTTGTTTAGACTTCACTTTTTTTGTAAAAGCACTTATAAATATTCTTCTTCTTCTTCTTTAACCCTCATTTCGCCCAGTGTTGGGCATAGGTCTCCCTCAAATTCTTCCATGTAGTGCGATTCTGTGCGACTCTCATCCATGGCAGTCCTGCTACTCTCTTAATGTCGTCTTGCCATCTCATTATTGGCCTGCCACGCTGTCTCTTGCCTGTCCATGGTCTCCACTGGAGGATTCTAACGTTCCACCTACTGTCTTTGATCCGAGCTGTATGTCCTGCATATTCCCATTTCAATTTCGTCACTCTTTTCACTACATCCGCGACCCCAGTTCTATCTCTTATCCATTTATTTCTTTTTTTGTCTCGTATTGTAATTCCAATCATTGCTCTCTCCATTGCTCGCTGAGTGACTTCCACTTTTGTTTTTACTTGTTTCGTTAATGTCCATGTTTGAGCGCCGTATGTCACTATGGGAAGTATACATTGGTCATATACCTTAGTTCGCAAGCGTTGGGGTATTTTGTTGTTTTTAAAAATATAAGCTAGCTTTCCAAAAGCTGCCTACACCAGACGTCTTCTTCTATCTATCTCGTATTCTCTGTTTTCCTTCCTTAATGTTACAGTTTGTCCTAGCACACACACACACACACACACACAAATATATATATATATATATATATATATATATATATATATATATATATATATATACTAGTTGACATTTCTAGGATAGTTCCATTTATGTTTATTTGTGGGTTATCAAGACACATTGTCTTCGTCTTATTCAAATTTACTTTTAGACCTATTTTCTTAGACGTTTTTTCTAATTCGTTTATCATAATTTGTAGGTCGTCTTTGTTATCTGCAAATAGAATTACGTCGTCGGCAAATCTTAAATGATTCATTTTTTCCCCATTTACATTAATACTCCTATTTGACCAGTCCAGATTTTTAAATATTCCTTCAAGTGCGAAATTAAATAATTTTGGAGACATTGTGTCTCTTTGTCTAATACCTCTATCAATTGAGAATTTATTACTATATGCATGTAATTTAATTGTTGCTGTATCGTGTTTGTATATATTACTTATCAATGCTGTATATCGGGAATCTATTCTAGAACAATTAAGTTCCTTCATTATTGCCCAGTGTTCAACGCAGTCAAACGCCTTCTCATAATCAATAAAAGCCATGAAGAAAGGCAGGTTATATTCGATGGATTTCTCGATTAGAATTTTAACAGTAAGTAAATGGTCACAGGTACCATATCCCTTTCTGAAAGCTGCTTGCTCTACTGTCTGATAGTCATCTAATTTTTGTGATAATCTGTTAGTCAAGATCTTTGTTAACAATTTATACATTTGAGAAAGTAGGCTGATAGGGCGGTAATTTTGTAATAGTAATGCGTCCCCTTTTTTAAACAAAATTACTATCACGGCGTTATCCCAGTTATCTGATATTCTCCCTTGTTGTAGGCACACGTTAAATAGGATTTTTAGCTTGGGGATTACTATTTCTTTTGCTTCTTTGATCATTTCTATTATTATATTATCATTTCCCGGCGCTTTATTGTTTTTCATCGTCTGTAGGGCATGCAAAATTTCGTCTTCACTGATCTCCGGCAAATCCTCAGATCCTACATTTACTATTTTAGAATCCTCTTTTGGCCCCTCAGATTGTTTAATGTGCGACCCATATAGTGTTTTATAGTATTTCTCCGTAGTTTTTAGGATCTCGTCTGTGTTTACAATGATTTCTCGTTTCCCATATCTTCTTTTCAGGCACTTCATGCTTTTGTTGTCCTCTATTACTTGCTCTATTTGTTCTTCATAGAATTTTTCTAAATCTTTTCTTATCATACGCCTCGCTTCTTTTCTCACTTCTCGATATTCATCAGTTGCATATTTTCCTTCTGTATATAACTCTCTTCTTTCTTCTATTTTTTGTTCTGTTTGTTGAGTAATTTTATTTATCTTTTGGCATGTCGTCTTTGTGATTTTTCCGACGCTTCTGTTAATGCTAGTGTCAGATCACGAGATATTTGGTTTAGATTGTTGTCATTATATTCCTTTAATAGCAATGATTGTCGTATGTACTTTTGATAGGTTTCCCTGTTTTGTTTGAGTGTCTGGGCATTTATCGTTATTTTATATCTATATTTATATCTGTTAAACTTTTGAACAGTAACCTTTGCCCTTACGAGCCGATGGTCGCTTCCCGTGTTAAATGAATTTAAGACTGTGACATCGTTTATGCTTAACTTTTTGGATGAGAGTATATAGTCAATTTCATTCTTGGTCTGCCCATTTGGGCTTATCCACGTCCACTTGCGCTGGGCTTTTTTACTGAAAAAGGTGTTCATGGCGTACAATTTTTGATCAGCCAAGAAAGCTGCTAGCATATTTCTTCTTGGGATTCTTTCGCACAATCCATATTTTCCGATGTATTCTTCCTCCTCTTTTATATGTCCTATAATCGCATTGAAGTCGCCCATGACTATATCAAGATTAGACATTCCCTATTTCCTCGCATTTATAGTGTCCTCGTATAATATTTCAACATCCTCGTCAGTATATGCCGAAGTAGGTGCATAAACTTGTATTATTTCTATGCGGTAGTTCTTTGATGTTTCTATGATCATATACGCTACTCGTTCAGATATTCCTTTGAAGCTAATAATATTTGGTATTATTGATTTCTTAACAAGGAAACCTACTCTTCTTTGACTGTCGCTTTCATGGCCGCTATAAATTAGTGCATTTCCTGATGGTAGAGTGATATAGCTTTCTCCTTTTCTCCTTACTTCTGCAAGTCCCAATACGTCCCAATTAATTTTACTTGCTTTGTTTTCCAGATCGTATAGTTGTGAATCATCTAGTAGGGATCTGCAGTTATAGGTGGCTACCAGGAGTGAACATTTCTTCTTATGTGTCAGTGTCTTGCCCCCAGAATCCTTGGGACAAACTGAAAGATCAGTGTGGGATTCTGAGCTTTGAGCTCTACCCACCTGGGGTAATTTTGTTTTGGATACTGACATTACCATAGTTAAAGAGAATAAGGAGTATTTGGCATTAAAACGCCACGCTTGCCATTGCGTGTTGGCGAGTTTGGTAATGGATGAGGTAGGTAGGGGAGATGGGTAGGTGTATGCAACTGTTAAGCTTCGTTCCAAAAACTGTTCATAGATAGCAGCAAAATATAATTCTATAAATGTACCCTAAGGTATTCGGTATGCGAATATGTGTTTGTTGTCCGAACATAAAAATATTTTGCAAAAGTATTCGCAGTTCGAACTGTTCGTTAACCTATTGTACTTAAAAGAAGAATACACATAATAAGAAAGAGCTATTATTTATATTTTTTGTTTATTATGTGCAAATTTAATTAGTTAACTGAATGTAATCAGCTGATCATTGCAAGGAAACTATTTAAAACCTTAATTAGCTGCAGCACTAGGAACATTAAAAATAGCAAAGTCTTTGATAACCAAATTTGGGACTGATATAAAATTGTCTCTACAATAACAAAAACGATAATCTCTCTAGTTCTTCGAAAAACTCTTTAAAAGTAAATATTGCCTTTGCAGAATTACCTTTTTTGCAGTTTGCTTTAAAAGCATGTAATAAAAAAATACAGTATAATAAAAAGGGTTTTAAAAGATGTTCAAAGGGTATATAAGTGGAATTACTAATGTACGACCTTACATTTGTGAAAAAAGGGTTTTCTTAGAATGTAGATTTAAATTCGTAGAGTTAGAAAAGTAAACTTGTTGTATAACATTTTTTACAAATAAATGTATCCATGCTATAAGAAAATCTAATTTCCTAAGGATACCATATGGGATTATAAAGAATCGAAATAAATTTCATCTACGCTAAGATTTTTTGCAGATTGTCAGAAAAAAATATGTATCGTTATTACATACTTTAGTCGTGTTCGATCTAACTCTTATAATTGCATCATCCAGATGAATCTGTTTCATTATTTAAAGAAATTTAAAGTCTTTGGTCAAAAAACAAGCAAGGGCGACTATCAAGCAGAAGTCAAGGAATCAGCACATAAACACTTTTGAAAGCGAGCGGCACAGCACAAATGTACAACATGGTCAATGTACGCCATGCACGATGGCTCATCTTCCAAATACCGCTTCAATGAAATTCCCGTTGCCACTGTCAAATAATAATAATGTAATATTTTCTGACTCAAATATGCAGTTCTCGCAACAATTACCTGTATATATTCAAACATCACCGCAAATTAATAGTCTGGCTATGCAAAACATATTTAACTTACAACAACCTCAAATAAACTCGCATTATCCGCCCACATTCTAATACAATAGTTAACCGAATTTATTGCCAGAAACAAGGTACGCCGAAAACGCCGGAGGTTAGCGATAACACACACGAAGAGCCGGAAGAAAACCCTTTCGAACCAAATCAGCTTCAAACAATTTTACCGCGACGTTTAAATCACAAAAGAAATAAAAACAAACTACAATCCAGAAGGAAGATAAAGGACGTCTTTTGGTAGTATAAAAACAAAAAATTGTATCAGCAATTAGCAGATTTTACAGAAAAATAAAAAAGTATCTAAAGTTCAACAAATACCTGCCGTTATACTATAGAGGATATCTAAAGATGTACCAGCGTTGCTAGAATTAATAAAATCAGCTACCTCTGCATTCACATGTCAACTTATGTTAGACAATAGAATAAAAATTAAACCAGATAGTATAGAAAATTACAAATAAATTAAAATTATACTAGTTAAGGATAATATAGTTAGACAAATATACAAATTGCTAGAAGAATAAAGATACAGGGTTATATTAAAAAATCTACTACAATGATAAAAAAGCACTTAAACAGCATAGTCATAACATGGAACAAATTATGGTTATACTAAAAAGAAACAAGAAAACCAAAAAACTTATTTTTCATCGATCTAGAAAGAAAAAGTAATAATGGGAAAATTTACAATATAACAACCCTCCTGTATGCAGTTCGTTTTGAGACACCTAATAAAAACAAATCATAGTGCAATGTAAAAGATATCAACAAAATTACCGTACAAGAAATCAATGCAATAACAATTTAGATGTGTTAAATGTGCAGGGCCACATAACTACTTTGTGGAGGCCCCCAGCCAACTAACTATAAGGGATACCTATCGTGCGTATTTGGACATCGTAAAAAGCCGCTTACCAACACAAAACGGAACCACCCTTCGCAAAATAATATTCAAAGAAATGGGACAACACCCTCACACACAGCAAGAAACACACAAAACATAAATATTTCTAAAGCTACGCCGAGCTAGAAAACGTCAACAAAAAATAGACCCACACACGCAACAACCCCAATCAAATAAAGATACCATAGTCTTATTGCAACAGCAAAATGGAAAACTGCAAGAAGAATTGAATAAGCAACAGAAAATTATATCTGTATTAACCAGTTTTAAATTAGACAGTTGAAAGAAGACTTAAATCAAGCCAAACAACCCAAAAAGTAATATGGCGGAACTATATAATATTGCCTTGTGCAATGTAAATGGCGTTTTAAATCATAAATAGGAGATAGAGTTATTACTATTACAAAATAAAATAGACATTCCATTAGGATCTGAAAGTCTCAAACAAAAGTTTAAAAATATCACATTACATCGTTTACAACGCAGCCTATCCAGTTACAAAGCGTCACGCTAAGGGTGGTTCCTTAGTCATCATAAGACAATTTATAAAGCATCACCTGCTGAATAAAATAGAAGAACCGTTTCTCCAGACAGTAACAGGAAAAATAGAAGATTTGTATGGTCCAATTAATATTTCGCCGGCCTACTGTTCGTCCAACTATCGCGCCAACAAGGATGCATTTATTAATTTTTTAAATTAACTTGATAATTACAACGTAAAAAATACTAGCAGAGGATTTAGGATCACTGCACCAGAAACAGGAACAGTACTCTGTATTGTTATTCAAGAGCTGCCTCTTAATCATCTTTTTACATATAAACTTACCTACTGGCCAACAGATGCGAGGAAAACACTTGACTGTCTAGACTTCTTTGCCATCAAGGGATTCGCATCTGGATATTTGAAGACTGAACCGAATTATCATATTGTATCTGATCACAGGCCAGTAACGGCCACTATTTGCTCAGAGGCAATAGAAATTAAGTTACCCATTAAATTTTACAATCACAAAACTGATTAAAAGGAATTGGAAGATGAAGTTTAAAAGTTTACCACAATAATTTAAAAGCAGCTTGGGAAGAACACCACCACCACCAACGATAAAGGAAAAGAAAATAAATTGTCCGCTAGTTATATGAGAAAAATTAAAGAAAAAAGACACCTTAGAAAAATCTCGCAAACAACAAGACATCCTCAGGGCAGCAAGACAACTAAAACGAGTTTATAATAGAGCTCAGAAATGACTCTTTTAAGAACAGTTGGTACATGGGCAAAAACAGAGAAAGATAAAGCCGAAGCCTTTTCTGAACATCTGGGAGAGGTTTTAAAATCTTTTCCGCCATCTGATGATATCGAAGACATTGAGATTTGTACATTCCTAAAGAAGCCAGAGCAACTAAGCGAACAAGTAAAACATATCGCACCGCACGAAGTAAAAAATGTTATTACAAATAACATAAATCCGAATAAAGTACTAGGGTACGACCTGGTAACAGCTCAGGTTATAAAGGAGTTAACTCGAAAAGATATTGTGATGCTGCCACAACTTTACAATGCTGCTTGCAAACTAAAATACTTTTCAGCGCAATGGAAAATGGCGAAAGTTACAGTGATACAAAAACCGCAAAAATTGCCAAACGAGCTTACTTTATACCAACCTATCAGTCTTTTGTCGATAATGGGAAAGATCTTTGAAAAACTTTTGACAAAAAGGCTACAAGGCATTATCGCTGAATAAAACATGATTTCAGATCATAAATTTGGTTTCAGAAGTCACCACTCTACCATTGAGCAAGGTCACCGAGTAGTCGACCCCATAAACAAAACATTTGAGAAAAAAGCTATCGCGCAATAATATTTCTAAATGTTAGCCAAGTCTTCGATAACTAAAGAAAATCTTCCCGGATGGATTATATATTATTTTTAAATCATAACTACAAAAAAGGTTTTTCAGGGTTAGATACGAAAACGAGGTAACATGCTTATATTGGATAACATGAAAAGTTCCACAGGGCAGCGTGTTGGGACCGATACTATACCTGATTTATAGAGCTGATCTACCGACAAACAAAAATATTAATATAACATTTGCCGATGACGTTGCCATTCTTACGGTAAAAATCCCATTAAAGCAACCTGTTGCAAAGAAATATCAACGGTATTAATATACAGACAAAAAATTGAGTATTAGAATCAATGAGACTAAATTGAACCACATTGTTTTCACTAAATGTCGGGAAGAATTACTAATAATATCAATAAATCATAAACTAGTTTCTGACATAGGTTTTGTAAAATATTAAAATATTTGGGTATGGATCTAAATAAAGGCCTAACATGGCGTACGCATATGTGGAACAAACATAAGCAACAAGATGCGAAATTTCGAAAACACTATTGGCTACTTGGATGGAAATCTTCGCAACAAGCTTTTCGCATATAATCTCGTCTTCAAGTTAGTTTGGACCTACGGGTTACAGTTATGGGGAACGGCATCAAAAGGTCGGGTCGAGCGTCCTGACGTCATCAACTTTGTCGTTTAATATATCAAAAAAAAAAAAAACCAAAAACAGTATTCTGAAAATTCCTATACCGATGTAAAAAATCCTGCTCTTTTGATTGGCGCTATTTAAAAAAATATTAAAAATGCCCTTCTTTGAGAAAAAAACACGTTTTGTGTTTTTCGAGGTTAAATTGACATTTTTTCGAAAAATTGATTACACTATCGGAAAGCTGAGGAACAAATATATCGATCTTGTGTTTTCATTATTTTTTTCAAGTGCATTACAATGTCGCAATCGTGAGCTGAAGAGTGAGTGTTTCGGCACTCGCGCGCTGCGCTAGGAGAGTTGACGTGAAACGCCCCATATTCACTTTTTTGGATTGTACTATGCATTCTTATAGCAAAACAGTTGAGAGGTTGAATGAAATGCGGATGGGGTTCATTGACTCCTTAAATATTTGAATAAAAATTGCTATAAATAAACCTAATCTTCTATTTTTTACATTTCTTATTTATTTATTTTGATTATTTTTATTTAATTTTTAAGAGGTACATTGGGTCCTTCAAACTCTCCCTTTCCATTTCTTTCTCTCTAAAAATGTCTCTTTGGGAATCTACAAAATTGTTTAGGTTGAAGATGTCGAGACGGTGGGAACGAATGCGTCAATATCCGTCGGACATTCTGTCCATTTAAAAGAGTGTTCGAAAATGTGGAATTTGTTCTCAATAAAATTAAATACGACAATCATAAGTGGATTACTTGCAGCAATCTCAAAATAATATCGTTGCTCCTAGGACAACAAGGAGGGTACACAAAGTTTCCTTTTTTTGTATGCAAATGAGATTAGCAGAGACAGAGAAAATAATTGAATAAAGAAATATTGGCCAAATAGAGTCTTATTAGAGCCTGGAACAAAAAATGTACCCCGAAAAGCTCTTATACATCCGAATAAACTTCTCCTTCCACCTCTGCATATCAACTTAGGTTTGTTGAATCAATTTGTCAAAGCTTTACCAAATGAAGGTAAATGTTTAAAATACATCTGTGAAAAATGTACAGCCTTATCAACCGTTAAACTGAATGAGGGTGTCTTTACTGGATCTGACATTAGAAAAATTCTCAAAGCTAGTAATTTTGAGAAACAAAGTTGCAGAAAAAAGCCTCGGAAGCCTTTCAAGACGTAGTAATAAAGTTTCTGGACAATAAAAAAGGTTCGAACATTAAATCCGGAGATGAATCGCAAACGATTATTTATGGAATTTATAGAATTGTCAATTTTAGAGACGATATCACGTATCATAATCAATGGTTTTCCATATTAACTTGCTCTACTCGCGAAATCATGATTTCGGTCCAGTTGGTTTGGGACCAAGGCCGCTTGGTTTATTGTCACATAATTCTTGACCTTTTTTAAACTTTCGAACCCACAAATGCACATTTTTAACATACATTATGCCTTCATTCAATTGGCGATGAATTTCCAAGGGTGTTTTACAACGCAAGGAGAAAAACCGGATGATTACACGTTGTTTTTGAACATTAAAGGTTGCCATTTAAATATAAAAAACAACACTCAGTACAATGGCAGTAATTCAAGCTGTGTGTATTGTATGTATATTGCAAGTTTAAAAATATCTCCCACGTTTTTTAAAATTTACCGTCTTTCTATTTATATTCAATGTTGAGAAAATCATTTGATGTCCTTAGAACTTGAATGCACCTCGTAGTTCAGTAAGTTTAATTTATTAAAATATAATTTACTAATAATGGAACGTAAGTTGACTGAGCGTTAACCTGCATAAACTTGGTTGGCACATCTAAATGCTTCGAAACTCATACGAAGACTGTTGGTAAAACATAATAATTTCACAGCAACAAGCATTGATAAAATTTGCATAAAGAAGCGGTTGCGGTGTCTCTAAGCTATTCATTTCTGTGGCTTTAATCTCGCCTATCATCACTTTTATATTTAATAATAAATGCGGCTTTATAGTGAGTTTGAAATGTATAGTTCTGCTTATCTTAAATAAAACTCGGTGCTGAGTGAACTTTAAAATGGAGATTATATTACAAAAATGATTGTATTTTATAATTTATTTTATGGTATGTGTTTTTTGGTTCCCTAAGAATTTTTTTGCATTTTAGACTAATATAATTTGTTCGATCATTCTCTAGCTGTTTGTGTTCAAATAAAATTAGTTAAGTAGATCTACTACGTCTGAAATACATTTTAAAATTTGTTTTTGTATCACGTGCTTTATATTTTGTTTTTTTTACTTTTGTAGTTACATAGTAAACATGGCAAAAAGTAGAATGATAAATATTAGCCCTTTGGTGTCAGAAATTAAAATTCTTATTTACTTTTTTATTCAAATTAAATGTTTTGACGATGTCGTTAAAATTTATCTTTCTTAATATTTCCATTTATTTGAACTCTGTATTGATGCATTCAGCAAATGGTGCATAAACTACTGGACACGTAAAAGCATACTCAGCAGCATACTTTTCTAACAAACATGCTTCTAGAGCTGTATTGCATACTGAAATATATACATACAAACTTAATCTTAAAACCAAAACTAAATCTCGAAATCTAATGGGCGGATCAGTAGATAAGTCTCTCCGTAACCTATTGCTGTTAGGGAGGTTAACCACTTGGTTGGCTGCGTACTTACAAGGAATTCCATCGAAGTGTCCGGCTCTAATTTCGATGAAACTTAGATATGTTGTAGAAGACAAAAAGATAAGAGACACGTATTTCTTTTAGTTGCCCGTAAGCACTTTAAAGGGTTAAAACTACCTTTATCTCAAGTTCTATTTGGAATATCTTTACAAAACAAAATAAAATTAATTGTTATTAAAAAGAGAATGTGGTAGTTTTACTGTTAAAAGATTTATCCTTTATTTTTTATGAAATTTATTTTTTAAGAATTTTATTCTAAAAATTACAAAATCGGTTAGAATAAAAAAAAATACAGAGAGTATAGTTACCTATAAAAAATAAGAGATAAATGTTTCGGGAAATGACACTAACACGGTTCTGTTTCTTCTTTAACAACAATTAATTTCCATTTAGTTTTGTGAAAATATTTCAAATAAAACTTGAGATATTTTGAAACGTCTTTTAAGGGGAGAACTTTAAAGTTGATTTTTACCCCTATAAAATGCTTATGGGCAGCTAAAAAATATGTGTTTCTTATTTTTTTTTGTCTTCTACAACATATCTCAGTTTTATCGAAATTGGAGGCGGACACTTCGATAGTGTTCCTTGTTAGTCGAGCACTGTATTTGGAATTGTAACGGCGAATTTTGTCTTTCACCGTTGAAATTTTGAATCAGAGGGTGTTCACAACTATACGCAACACTTAGATTGGAAGCGTACTAAAATTAATATATTGAAATTGAAAGCATATATCCAGAATTCAAATTTTGTAAGTCCATATTGTTCTGACTATTGTTTTATGTAACAGGAGGCTATTGTTCAAAGTGAGTTTAGGTTTCTGTCCTAGTAACAAATTAATGTTGCAGAGTCAGTTTTAATTTCTTTCACTTTGTAAAAATGAGTTATGACAAATTAGTCGTCTGTCAACATATAATCCACAATAATTTTTTCTTCTTGTGGAAGCTTAATTATTTAAATGAACTGGAGGACTAACGTATCGTAGTATAGTAAAAGTTATTTGAACAGATTTAGATTCGCTAGTATTCATCGCTATTTATCTGACTATTGTTATACTGTTAAGTTGACTTGTATATTGCTGCCAGAAATCAGTACTGTAGATCGCCGACAAAGATTGCCAAGAAGAGTTTTGTTGTTTCTGGAAGATCTATAGTGTACAGCAGATATAGGAATGGCCCAAAGACACTATTTTCAGATATTCTGGCTTCAATTGAAAGTAAGTCTGTATCCTCAGCTTCATATTTAACTCGAAAGCGTCTGTTATCTAAATAGGATTTGAGGATAAGAAAACAGTTCAAAGAAAAGGGGAGATGTGATTTATAGCGAAGTCTGATTTACCAAACATTGACAAACTCTCGTGTGATGTTGAAGAAGACTGCTGAACAATTTTTAAAAACTCCGTACGTGCCAATGAATCTGCTCAGTTGTGGAGTGCATTCATCAAAACCTAACGGTTAGATACTAATTTGTTATTCTAGAGAGTTAAGAAGAGCCTTTTTAGCTATACCTGGTCAAAAACTTGTTGGTCGGTATGGTTATACTTAATAATTTGTTCAATTTTTCACTAAAAAATGTGCTGTCTGCAAAATAATTGTGTAAAATATTTCATTTTGACGTTACGCTACGAGGTGCGTTCAAAGGTTTCCAAATGGTTTTCACAACAGTGAGAGAAAGTAGAAAGATGCGGTTAGTTTTATAATACGCGGAAAATATTTCTGAATTTGTAATATAGATTGCAGTACCATACAATGTACACACATCGAATTACCGCACTTGCAGTGAGTGCCGTTTCGTATACTTAAAATGGTTGCCATGAATGCTGACCGACGAACACAAGGCTGAACGAGAAGTACTGTCTTATTGTTTTCTTTTTGTCAGTTGTGACAATGGATGAGACGTGGATGTTCTTTTCAAGCCGCTGTTGCATCAACGATTTTTCTGTGGGCAAAACAGACTCCGAAAGAAGTGTTCTCAGTGGCTATGGAATTATGACGACGACGTTAAAAAATATGTTCGTCTATACAAAGATTACGTTGAGAAGTAACAGAAGTTTCAACTTTCTTGGGTAAGTACTTTTTCAGAAAAAAAATTGGAGACCTTAGAACTTGAACGCGCCTCGTATTATTTAAGAATTTTACCAGTTATTAAATCATATTTAAGAAGGAAATCACTTTTTTAATATCCGTAATCTTAAATCGTTGAAATGGTGATATAAATTGGTAGGGAGTTTCGATATATGGCTAATAAACTCATTTATTTGCTCTGCGGTGCGCTTTAAATAGTTTTATTGAACGTTTTTCAAGTGCGCCTGTTTTTTCTTTATTTTTTCTAAAACAAAAGTTTTGTATTGTTGTAGTTGGTGGCAAAGCCTTTAGCACTAGTTTTAAATTTTCTGTCACTTCCCAAATAATAGTCAGTGGTTTCAGTAGGTGCAAGACAAAGAAATTTGTAAATATACTAATCTTTAACATTATTATTAGATAGCTAGAGAGACCAGTAGAGTTAATTTCTCATTTACCAGGTGGTTAAAGTTACCCCAATTTGTATGTATGTTGTTTAATATAAAGTGCATGTATCGATAATGTGATAAGAACCGGAGAATGGCATGAATGTAGATCAGAATATGATTTTGCTACAGCGAATCTTAGTAGTTTTCGTTTTTTAAAAGTTATGAGATTTCAAATTTGTAGGTTTCACACTATAATCTTGCAATAAACCGTTGTCGAGAGTGATAACATTTTTCAAATTAACCCTGTTTTATCATGCATTTTTGAGAAAAATACATCGCTGAAACCATTAAAAATGTAAAAAAGTTGTATAATTTATTTGGTAATGCTTAATTGAGTTTTTAGTTATTCTAGCCGTTTCACCATGAACAGTTCCAGCCGAATAATTCGTAAGTGGATATTTGTTTAAGTAACATTCGTTAGTAAAGTGTGGCTCAGAATTTGAAACAATGCTAATATTTTGATTGGATGTAAATATTTTTAGTTCATCACCATGTTTAACAATTCATTGTTATTTAACAAAGCTAGTTTTAGGAACTTATCTATTATTTACGTATAGAGAACATGGTGGTAAGAAGTTTTGCATGGTGCCTAATTTGTACTAAATCAGTAGGAAGCTACGACTGTTGTTTTTGTTAAGGTGTTATATGAGAGTATGTAAGTCCTATTTAGAATGATTGGTAACGTTTAAATTGTACAGAATAAGTTTATTTCTTTGGCCTGACAGCTGGATGTTTTTTCTATAATTCTTTCTATACTGTACCATAATCCCTTGTGTTGACAGAAAACACTGAACATTGCGAAATTTCTCTTTTCGTCGGCACTGATTTGGAGAGTGACCATTTATGTATTTCACGGTTCTAATAAAAAGAACTTTTGGGTTTATTTACAGCTTCGACGCCGTGTACACAGAAGAATCTCTTTTCTGTCTTTGAGATTCCAATTTTATTATAAATTATTGGATATACTCTTTTTCTATTATTGGGGGCTAGTTTTAGTTTAACAAGAAACAATGGCAAAGTTAATTTAGTTGTATATTAATTTAATGTTCTTTATAGTTGAAACCATGTGTCCAAGTTCTTTAATTTCTGCTTTGATGATTTCAGTGCTAACGGAATAGTGCATATTTTTAAGTACCATTTTGTAATTTTGTTTTTATTTTAGTTATAGGAGTGGAATTTGCCTATTTGTAATCCAAGATCTTATACAAGGTGGTTCAAATGTGACCTAAACTAATTTTTTTTTACAATAAATTAAATTGCCAAAAACTTACTTGCACATGTCAATCTTTAACGTACTCCCCTTCGGAGTACACACATTTCTTTCAACTTCCTGAGAGCACCATAAAGCCCTTTACAAAAAAGGCTTGCAACTCTGACTGGAGTCTTCTGAACAGGTAAAAATCACTTAAGTCTAAATTGTGACGGTACGGCGGATGTGGCAAAAGGTTCCATCAGGAATGTTTCCATTGTTTTTTTGGCCTTATGGGGACGTGCATTATCTTGAAGGAATAAGCTGTATTGACTGTTCTGGCATGGGTCAGAAAGCCTACATAAATAACTCCCTGTCGGTCCCAGAATCACTTTCCTGCCAAACGGCTTCCCCACGATTTTTTGGGTTTGAAAAACTGGTATGCCGCCACTCGCGTGATGACTGCTGAGACTCGGAAATTAAGTAGTGCATCCACGTTACATCGGTGGTGACTATAGACTTTAAAAATGAATCACTTTCGTCTTCAAACTTCTATAAGAGATAACTGGTAACTTGCATGCGTACCATTTCGTTCTGCCAATCATCAGATTGCTGGGACTTGAGAATTAAGTATTGTATCTACATTTAATCGGTGGTTAGGGTAGAGTTAAAAAATGCAGTATCTTCGTTTTCAAATTGCTGTAGGAGGCGACTGACAATTTGCATGCGCACCATTTTGTTCACGCAGGTCAAAGTACGTGGTATCCACCGTGCATTTACTTTGCGATAGTGCAGGTGATTTTTCACGATGCCTTTTACACTACCAACACTGATAGACAGCATTGCTCCAAATTCCTTAATAGTGTTGCGTCTATTCTCACGAATAAGCGCGTCGGCACGATCAATGTTTGAGTTGGTGACGGATGTTCACTGCCGAAGATCATGTGGTTTATTTGCCACGCGTTCTCTAGCCTCTCTGAAGCACTCATACTACTCAAACACAGGGGTCCGCAAAAAATACTTTTTGTTGGAGCCTGCGGTGGATTTCAGAGGACAGAATGTTTTCTCCAACGAGGAATGTAATCACAATACGTTGTTCTATGCTGTGCGGTACTTTCTGTAGGGTCATCACCCTAGCAACTCTCAAACAGGACTGAATAGGTTTTAATCCGAGCAGGAGGGAGGGTAAAGTTATAGTTTCGCTCTTTCAAGGTCGCACAGCTGTTACTAAGTGTAGCTTGTTTACTCAAAAATCAGTCCTGGTAATATTTGAATCACCTTGTAAGTATAAAAAGATATGTTACTGGACTTAACAATGGTTTTATGAAAATTAATGAAATATTATTGGTTTTATATATATATATATATATATATATATATATATATATATATATATATATATATATATATATATAAACTGATGTTTAGATGATAATACATTACATCAAAAATTCTTTTGTTATACTTATTTTTGTTTACGGTTACTTAATTTACATTACTTTCTGGATTCTTTTATTAAATATGCTTTATCGCAAAATAAACATACAATTATTAAATAAATACTAAAGACATGTAAGGCTGCTGTAAAGACCATTTTTAAAAATGGTTTTAGCAGCAAGTACACTTATTTCATGTTATAAGAATGTGATACTGTGTGATTACCATTTTATATATTGAAACCTTTGTCAGCATATTCGTTGTGACTGACTAAATTTCTTCGGTAATATTTGCTTTGAAAACATCTATAGTTCGTCGTTTATTTTGGTAAATATTTCCTTTCAGATGTTTACATAGAAGATTATCAAGTTGCGATTGGTTGGACGAGTGCGTTAAAATGATGCGGTTCCTGAAAAATGATTCATAACCCTGTTAGTGTATAATATATGTGAATTTGTGCTATTCTGTATATTCTGCAAATATTCAATGGAGAATTATTAGTTGTTTTTTTTTAAACAAAAATATTGAGATAAATCCACTTTCAATTGTGTTGCCATATCTTTGTTGGTGTGGAACTATTAAAGGAACATTGGGTTTGATAGTGAATAGGATACCGTGTAGTATTTTTGTTGTACTTGATATTTATCTTAATAAACATTTTGGAAGTCAAATATTATCAAGTTACTAAAATCTTCGATGTAAATCTATATAAAATAAGATCGAATCTGCTAAATTAGCAATTAAGATAATTCTGACCAAAGTATTCGGTTTTTGCGCTCATTACCCTTTCTCTTTGACTTGGTCTTAAACCATTCACAAATAACAAGTGTGCAATATGCCTATAAATTGTAAAATAAACGGATCAACTTTAAGATTGTTTTTCACTTATTTCAAATTGTAACTCAAAGGTCGTGATTGGAAGAATTTATTTTAAACTTCATAGTAGCATTTTTACGTCAAAAACAATATGCAATCCACATAATCGCGATGGGTAACTAATCAGAATAAAAAAAAAAGAAAATTGTTACAGATACAAAACTTTATAAGTAAATTTTTTGAATAATTTTACATATACTCTACTATATGTGTATAACCTTATCCTACTTCATTTTAACGGCACATGAATAGCAGTTACTAGATAGTTCAGGGACGTAATGATATTAAATTTGCATAAACTGTATATTAAAGCTTATTATGATTATTTCCAGCAGTTACTTTATTATGGGTTATACGCAATATGTGCTTGTTAAACTATCGTGAATTTGCGTATTTGTACGTTCGCAGCTTATAAAATGATGTTTTATGTTGATGCGCGGTAATAGACCTCAAAAGTTTATGCTTTTTTTATGCGACCACAAAACGATACCCTTTTCAAAGAAATAATAATGTATCAGATGCTTTTGGGAGAAATATTAAATTTAATATTGGATTTGAGTTAAAGTTTGGGGTTAGAATATTTAATATAATAAAAATTGAATTTGCCATCTTCTATCCGCTGTGAAGTTTACTATTTAAGTAAAATAAACTGACGCAAAGTTAATAAAACCTTCAAAACCTAATGTCAAATAAAATATTTAAGGAGAAGGTGAGATGTTTACGTTTTAAAATTCTTTCTCTGGGTGCTATCGTTCAATAAAGTTTTTTTAAAATTTTGATTTAATTTTAATAGCAAATTAAAACAATAAAAATCTAAATATGACATATTGGCAGCTTAATTTAATTTTATTTATAATAATAGAAGACTATCGGAAATGCAACATCAGTTATCTGCAACCATAACTGCCAATTATTTATCCATTTGATAATTATGTTTGGACATGTCATAAAATAAATAAGAAAAGCTATAAGAAAACTAGAGTTATCAAATAAAATTATAGCGTCAAAAGCAGACTAGCAAAAAAGTAAAAATAAGAAGAAATAGAATAAGGACGAGAAAAGTATGAATAAGATACACGCGATGTTAATTGAAACGAAATACGAAAAAAGAGGATGTTAACTACATCCTTAAATAGAAGTTAAAAGATTTATTTTTTAGATACCCAATAAAATATATTACAAAAGTAATGTAAGCCACATACACATCTTAATTATATATATAGATAAAGAGGTTAATAAAAGATCACATGCTAAACGTTACAAGCATCTAAGTACAAGGTGCTTCAAAAATGACTGGGACTGATTTTTTTTACAAAAAAAAACACAAACTGCCAAATACTTACTTAAACATATCAGTCTTCAATGTCCTCTTCTGGAGTAAAGACATTTTTTCCAAAATTTTGGAAGCATTTTATGCCCTTTTCAAAGAAGGCTTTTTTGGTTGGCAGCGTATACTCTCCCGAACAGTTTGGATGACGGCGTCGTTGTCCTCAAATCGCATGACTTGCAAGTCTGATTTGAGTCTTCTGAACACACAGAAATCACTTGGAGCCAAATCGGAACTGTACGGCGCATGTGGCAGAAGATTTAATTTTAATTTCAGAGGGTTCTCATTGTTGTTTTCGCTTAGATCGGATTTTTTCCACCATGTCTGTTGCTAGGAAGTCTGAGTAACGAGCTGCACATCCGTCAGAAAGTCTACATAAATAACTCTCTGTCGGTCTCATGGGTTTGAATAAAAAAGGGAATGCCGCCACTCGCGTGACGACTGCTGAGACCCGGAAATTAAGTAGTGCACCCACGTTACATCGGTGGTGACTATAGACTTTAAAAATGCATCACTTTCGTCTTCAAACTTCTGTAAGGGCAAACTGGCAATTTGCATGAGTATCATTTTGTTCAAGTCCGTCAAAGTGCGTGGTACTCACTGATGGACAGCATTGCTCCAAGTTCTTTGATAGTACTAAGCCTATTCTCACAAATAAGCGCGTCTGCACGATTAATCTTTGGCTAGGTGACGGATGTTCGCGCCCGACGATCATGCGATTTATGCTCCATGCGCTCCCTGCGTTCTTTACAGCACTTACACCACTCAAGTACACCGGTCCGTGAAAGATATTCTTCCCTAGATTGTTGTTGGAGTCTGTGGTGAATTTGATCATAATGCGTTGTACCACACTTAGCTGTACTTTATGTTCGCTCATCTCTCTGGCAACTCCCATACAAGACTGAACAGATTCTAACCCCAGCAGAAAAAAGGGTGGGGTTGTGGGCCCACTTTTTCAAGGTCTCACAACTACTGCGCAGTGCGGCTTGTTTAGCCAAATCAATCCCGGCCATATTTAAAGCACCTTGTATTATCTAAAGTATTCAAGTTGAATTGCGTTAAGGTTGGCCACTTGACACCACTATGCTGAAAACATCCACAAGTAGGCCATTATGAATGCAGAAAAATATAACATTACATTCTAAGTAGGTCCAAGTTGGGTGCAAAAATTAAGAAACAATTCAATAATGGAATTTTCAAAATAAGAGCATTTGTTTTGCGATTTTTATTTCCAGAAGGATATACCTTAAAAAGAAGAAGTGAGGAATTCGCTGAATCCGTTAAACAAAAAATCATTGGTAAAAGAATTTCAGCAGATAGAGTCTTCATTGCTGATCAATCTGGCTTTAATTATGAAATGCAGGCAATCGAAATTTGGCTTTCCGCGGGAGAAGTAACTCATTAGCAAAAGTTTTTACAAGTAAAAATGCAGCAACACATTAATATTCAAAATTGTCGATAATATTCTGCACAATAAAATGCTGGTAACCCACTAAGAAGTGGGTGGTAAATTTATACCTGTCGTTAAACAACGTATGATAAAGTCTTCTAATCTTATATTTTCTTCTACAAAAAGCGGAAAAATAGATACGTATAAACTGTTCTCTTTGTAATAAAATAGCTTTCATAAGATGTGTTTGGTATAAATCATTACTATACTTTAATCATTTTATTGTAAATAACCCTGATTTTAGTCTTGGTTATCATTATTGTAAAACATATACCTTTATACTTCAACCGATTGATCATTAACACTAGGTAGCATTTCCATTGGTGTAAACTTGATTTTAATAGAGAAAATAAATATTTCTTGCAAAAACTTCAAAGTCGAATATCCAAAACTATCTGAAAAAGAAAAGATTTTTTAGGTTATAGTGCATCTTAACTAGTGCTCTATCGTATGCAGTAGTCATAAGTTTTGTTTCCATTTATAACGTGTGTAGTTGCTTCGTTAGTTTGCTAAGTTATCGAAATAACTAATTTTCTTGTAAGTTGGATATCTCTGTTTCTAAGTTTACAGCAGTGTTATCTGCGAACATTGTTACCCCTAATTATAAGTTTCACAGTTGTTCAATATCATAAACATGAACTTTGAATAGCGCAGGATCTAGGCTACTCCCTTTTGAGGTTTTTCATTAGTATTTTTAACACTGGAGAACGTTGAGTTGATTTAAACACAGAACGATTTGTTGTATGGAAAACAATTAGTATTCTAAAAATATATAAAATAGAAATAGTAACGCTACAAGAAACACACTTAAAAGAAAATGGCATTCAAAACATAAAACAAGAAATAAAGAATTTTGAAGAAATACGGACCGCTTGTGCATTATAACTATAAAGCACAGAAGAAAGAATAAATCTATAATAAATATCTATGTACTCTCTAAAGAAAAAGTGGGGGAGATAATAGATAAGTGCTATGCTGTACTAGAGGGTAAAATAGACAACATCCCAAACGAACACATTCTAATAGTAGTTCGTCATGCAAATGCCAAGGTTGGAAAAGACATTTATAAGAAGATAACAGGAGAAGAAACACGCACACCGATAGAAATGATAATGGTGTAAGATTCATCTCACTAGCAATACAAAAAAATCCAAAAATATTGAGTCAAACTAGATAGACTATTCCGCAATCCGCGCTAGGTATAATAAATAATAATAAAAGTCAGATCATGCAGAGGAGCCAAAACAGATAAAATTAAAAGGGATAGAAAGAGTAAAAGGAAATAGAAGGAAAATAAGGAAAAGGGAAAGACATAATTTAAGTGCGCTCTAAAATGAGGAGGTAACGCAAAAATATAAGAAAGATATAAAAGACATACTCAGCAAAGTGAAAGAAGCGGAAGATGGCGTTAAAGAGACATAGAGAAGGTTGGAATCAACAATAACACACAAACACAAAGAAACACCCCAAAACAAAAAACACAAAAGAAGAAAAAATGCTTAAACCAAGAGACAAAAAATGTTACAAACTTCGTTAGAAAAAGATTAGCAAATATATATTAGGCAGAGAAAAAAGATATTAAAAAAAAATAAAAGAACAGATTTTGAAAATTCAACAAAGAAAATGGAGAACAAATACCAAATCAAAAAAAGTATACAAAGACAACACTGAGAGATTACCAAGGAGGCTTGAAGAAGAGCAGATCAACAACAGATCAAGTCTTCATGTTAAAGCAGATTTTATACGACTGTTATAAACATAACATTCTAACTTAAATGCTGTTCATCAATTTTAAGAGCGCATATGATAATATAAATAGGAAACAGTTAATGACGCATTAAAAGAATTGAAAATTTCATCACAATAAATCCGATTAGTATGAATGATAATCTAAAACACAGTCACAGTAATTAAATATAATAGGAAACTTAGAAATGAATTTAAAATAAAAAAAGAGCTAAGACAGAGTGGCTCGTTATCATGCTTATTATTTAACCTAGTTCTGAAAATAATAATTAGAAATACGGAAATAAATAGAAAAAGAACTTTATTTGTTGAGAGTCAACAGTGTCTCGCACACGCAAATGATGTGGACTGGCGAGAAGCCGGAAAGAACTCCATAAAATCGCAAAAAAGCTAATACCATCTGCAGGAAAAATGGGTTTCCAATTCAATATAGACAAAACAAAATTTATGAAAATTAAAAATAAGAAAAGCAACCTTAGAAAACTAAATCTCAGTATTAAGAAATGAAATGAAAATAAAAATGTTTTGGAATTCGAATTAGAAAACTATATGTATCTCGGAGTCTTGGTGACCAATAATTGCGAACAAAATAGCGAAATTAATCTAAGGATAGCAAGAAGTAACAACTGTGCAGGAAATCTAAACAAAACATTAAGAGCAAAAAAGGTATCCAGAAACACAAAACTTAACGATTTAAAAGTCAGTGCTAAGGCTAACATTAACCTATGGATGTGAAACCTAGATTATGACTTAGAAAAGCCAATTGAAGATAAAAAAAAACATAAAAGAGAAAAATATAAAGAAGAATACTTGTCTAAAAAAATACGGTACTAGGACGTGAAAGAAGAATGAACATAGCACTATATAAACTGTATGTATCCTCAAAATTTATAACATAAAAATGTACATGTTGTATTTGTACTAAAAAATACGGTATCTTTATAGCAGTTGTTAGACCAAGAGATAATTGTGACTTTTAAGGCACTGTGCATCATGTACTTTTATGTGTATTTTAGAACAAATAAAAACAAATCTTTGACAGTTATGAATGCTAAGAAACATTTTACATTAGCGCAAATAGTGGGAGGAAAAGGCTTCGACAACTTAGCTGAGGCAAATATTTTAGTGACAGATGCAAAACTAGATGAGGATATTTTAGTACCATAGTTGATAAAAAAAAGTTAATAGTTTATGGAAGTGATGATAACATTAACTTTTGGTTTTATTTTTTATGAATTTTATATTTTTTGTTTCTACCAAATGAATTGCGTATAGTTTTATATATTTGTCATTTAATAAATGTATTGATATCTTATTAAGTATTTATTATTTTTTGTGTTATTTTACTATACAAAAGAACATATCGTGGATGATAAATGAGATCTTGGATCTTGTGCAAGAAAAATGGAAATATAAAAATACAAACCCTACAGTCTACAGAGAAATACAAAGATCAGATAGTCCAAGAAACGGTGGATAAAGGAACAATGTGATGAAATATATGAGTTAGATAAGAGTTACGATAGTCACAATATGCATAAAAAGATAAAACAAATGACTGGGAACGTAAACAGAGACATTTTAATAACTTGATGATGATGGTAAACACTTAATAACTACAGAGGAACAACTAATTCAGTGGAAAGAGTACATAATGAATACGTTTCAAAACGAAAGGGTCTAAACAGAAACTAATAGAGAAAATCACAAAAACGCTCCAGCAATAACTAAATAAGAAGTGGTGGACTCCATTAAAAATACTAAAAAAGATAAAACTTGTTGATCCAGACAATCTCAAAATGTTAGTAAGTTTTTCAACACAATTTATACACCAAGCCGCACACCCACAAAATGGTTAAAATCAACCTCTTTTACCTTGTCTAAAGTTCCTCATCCTAAGCGCTGCCAGAAGTACCGCACTGTTAGCCTTATGAGTCGTATGATAAAGATTTTTTAAAAATAATGCATAGCAGATTATACGAAAAATGTGAAGAAACTTTAACAAATACCCAATTTGGATTCAGAAATGGATTTTATTTGCTGCAAACAACTGATACAACAATGTCGAGATGTATATAAAAGATTGTGTATTGAGTTTGTGGATTACAAAAAAGCTTTTGACCGAGTTAGACACAACAAGCTGATTAAAATTTTGGGAGAATTGACTTTGCTGTTTAACGGATACTCGGAGCCAATGTTTAAAGAGACAAAACAGTAAGGAAGGTGTAGCTATTAATGGAATACTAGTTAATAACATTAGATATGCTGAATCAGAAGAAGATCTACAATCTCGTTTTAACTTTGTACAAGTGACTAGCAACCAATATAGACTAAAAATTAATTTAAAGAAAACGAAGTTATAGAAAAAACATAACACGCATCAACAGAAATAAGAGTGGGGACAAAGCAAATAGAGAATGTGTACTTGGAGATTATTCTAAATGAGGAATGCAGACAAGATACAGAAAAAGCAGTAGAATAGAAAAGGCCCAAAAAATAGTAATCAAAATAAAACTTCTACTGTGCAATAGGAATTTTAACATCTCAAAGAAAGTTTTAAAATGTTACATATTTTCAATTGTGCTTTATGGCATAGAAGCTTGGACTTTAACAGATAAACTTTTGTAAAAGAAAAAACGCGTTTGAAATGTGAATATATAGACGTATATTACGTATATCTTGGGTAGACAGAGTTCGAAACGAGGAGATACTGTGTCAAAAGAACACACAACAAGAATTACTATACATAGTTAAAAAGCAAAAATTGGAACATATGGGTCGTGTCATACAAAACTCAAAGTTTGAACTGTTGCAATTGATAATTCAGCGTACAGTAGATGAAAAAAGAGGTCTGGACGTAGAAGAAACTCTTGACTTAAAAACCTTAGTAAATGGTACAATCAATTATAACTTTTTTTCAGGATGCAGTATCTAAAGTGGAAATTAGCCTTCTGATGGCCAACCATCAAAAATAGGAGAGGGTACGAAGAAGAAGAAGATATTATTTTATTTTTATTTTACGTTAAATAAATTTAATTAAGCAACTGAATAAATCGTGCTCAATTATAAGGGTTTCTTAGGAATTAGTCTCCTGTGTAAGTCAGGCGATAGATGTATATGTACCAGTGTATATTATATATATATATATATATATATATATATATATATATATATATATATATATGTATATATATATATACACGAGGGTGAATCAAATATGAACGAGACTTATTTTTTTAAAAATATTTTATTTGAACTTGAAACAAAAGAATTTTCTACATAATCTCCTGATTTAGAAACACATTTTTCCCAACGTGTAGCTAATCTTGAAATGCTTTCCTCGTAGAATGAAGTTGGTCGTGTTTCCAACCAATTGCGCACATAGACCTCAACCTCCTCATCGCTGTCGAATCTATGCCCTCCCATGGCTTCCTTGAGAGGACCGAATAGGTGATAGTCGCAGGGCGATAGGTCAGGGCTGTAGGGAGGGTGTTCAACTGTCTCCCAATTTCTCCAATTTTTTTCTTGCAATTTCTGCTCAGTTGTCAGCAGGCGAGGCACCGATCTTGCGCACATCTTACGAAACCCTAGCTCGTCTGTGATGATCGAAAAAGTGCTGCCATAACTTATTCCAATCTCATCGATGGTCAGACGCCTGTCACCCTCAATAAATCGTTGAACGCGGACGATGTTTTCGTTGATGATGCTGGCGCGAGGTCGGCGATCATGGCTCTCATTTTTAACATTCTCACGACCCCCCACGAACTTTTTGTGCCATGCGAACACTCTAGCTTGTGACGGTGCCTCTTCCTTGAACTGCGCAGTCAATCTCCTCAGGATTTCAGCCGGTTTTACACCTTCCATGCGCAATTGACGACGGCACCCCCTGCTCAGACATTGTCACGACGGGTACTGACAGGAACGAACGAAATCGCCCGCCTGCTTCCCCCATTCCTGACATCCCTACCAAACACCTGACGAAGCGAGAACTCTCGCGCGTTAATATTGCGCGCCCGAGATCAAGTCTCGTTTATATTTGATTCGCCCTCGTATATATATATATATAGATATATCGACCCACACACGAATATGCTACAAATTTGTAAAAAAATTGGTTTGATTATTTATATGCCGCTTTTGTTTTTAATTATACATCTTCGTTTAACTTTATCTCAATGGTGGGTGTTAGGTGTGGCTTAAATAATTAAAACAACGTCAGTTGGTAATATCTACAAAAGTTACTGCTCTGGTTTTATTGTATCTATAAATTAAATAACAGGGTAACTTAAATGCTTCGTTTTTAATTAATTAAGTCTTCGATATTCAAGCTCCGTCTACATAAAGTCTGATTCGAAAGCTTATAAATTTAAAACGTTATCTTTTAATTCCGAGAAAATTCTAGTCTACAATTATTATATTATTTATATTGTACAAGTTATCTAGACTTACACTTAATTAGTGTACGTATTAGTGTTGTTATATAGTACAATCTATTTTTTTATTACTATGTTATAATTAACGGAATGCTCTTTTTTACAGTGTTTTGTTTTTTATAATATTTGGTGCACATATGGCTCTTTGTGCTTTTAATATAATACGATTTTAGGTAATGATAACACTGGTCAACACTAATTTTATTGCCAACAATATTTGAGCGATTTATAGGTAATTTAGTGGTGCCATTTTGCTAGATTGGCTCTATTTTTTAGAGATAATTAGCTAGTTATAATTAAAAGCTTAAACATTCAAAATTAATAGAGCAGTGGTGCTTATAAGCAAGTTTCGCTAAAAACGACAATGTTTTCGAAACATATAAACGCAAAATTAATAAAATCCATAATGACATTTTATTAGCTATAATAACAAAGAAATGCAGTAGCCCAATTCGGAAATTTACAACTGATTTGTAGGGAAAAAGCGCTGTTTAGATGATTTTCCTTGTGGGTTGTCAGGAACATCATGCTGAAGGCTCCGACAATAGTCTACCATCATATGCTTGTCGCATCTGCCCTTTCTTGCATCACCTTTACATCCTGGTGGAATCTTTTCTCTTGTTTTTCACTGAAGACCCTAAGATTGTGGGAAAATTTATCCAAGTGGCTATGAAGACAGTATACTTTAATGCTCATATCAGAACCCAAGTTTTAAAGTTCATTAACATCTGTTGCACTAGTTCCTCATAATTGTCCGCTTTGTGGTTACCCAAGAAGTTCTTAACCACCGATACAGAGCTACACCAAGCAGCAGCTTCAAGAGTCGTCATGTGATTTGTAAAATGAGAGTCCTTAATAAGTTTGCGAATTTGAAGACCATCAAAAATACCTGCTTTTAGCTTTTCCATATTTAGCCTAGGGAACAATCTAGAAATGTATTTGAAACAATTGCCATCTTTGTTCAAAGCCTTAACAAATTGCTTTATTAGTCCTAACTTGATGTGAAGCAATGGGAGAATGATTTTTTCCCGGTCCACTAATGGTTCGTTTATGACATTCGCTGTTCCTACAGTCATGTTTTGTCTTATTGGCCAATTAATCTCATTTCAGTGATCTTGCTTCGCCCTACTAGCCTACAATCAGATAACACAAGGGTGATTGGTATACCCACTTTGCTGCCCAAGCAAGAAGTTCACCATTTTCAAATCTACACAAATAGAAAACTAATGCTCATCATAGCAAAGTTTCTGCAATACTAACTTAATGTTTTCATATTCTTCTTTAAGTTTTGTTAAGTGGGCAATAGGAATCAAAGCATATCGGTTGCAATTGTGCAGGAAAACACACTTTAAACTTTTACTGGAACTGTCTAAGAACAGTCGCTAATCACTTGGGATAAATTGCATTCCCATTTGACGAGGAAGTCCGGGAATGTTGTTACAATAAACAAGTTCTTTATCTTGATTGAAGTAAGGAACAAGTTCCACCTCTCGTATTTTGTAAATTTTTCTTTTATATCTGGCTTTAAACAATTCTTTGTATTTAATCCGGATGCTAGAAGTTCAGATGTTTGCTTTGATAGACCGAGCTCCCGTATCAGGTCATTCAGTTCTTCTTGGGAGAACTGCTGGACCGATGAAAGTATTCCCTCATATTCACTTTCATTGTTACTACTTAAGTCCTGGTCCTTAATTTCGTCTACTTTTAACAGCGGAACATCAGGTAATGTGGTATATACCGGTACGGGATCCTCTTTGCTTTGTGGCACAGGTCTCCTTACTGATTCCAAATCAGGATATTTTCATTTGCGTTTCTTGTATCTATTAAAATCTTTTACATTAACTAAATATAAAGAGCAGTCGTCGTGGTGGTTTTGCGGTTCTCTCCACACCATTGGCACACCAAATTTTAAACTTTTTCTCTCTTGATTTGTCCATTGTCGCAAATATTAGACACAGTATTTGCACACTTTATAAGCAGCTCAGAGCTTGTCTTGATCTCCAAGCACTACGCTAAAATAAGCTTGATAGGCTTGTTTTACGAAATCTGTGATATTTTTTCTTTCTTTCTGTACATTATATTCACCACAAATATAGCAGAAGACATTGGGATTGTTCGAACAGCTTTTTAGTGAAGAACACATTTCTGTGAGCAACGAGCGTAATTTTTTTTATTAAATATGTACATACCGCATGCGGAAAAAGTCAGTTAATTAGTGATTCTAGTTATTGCAAGTAAGCAAGACTAGAAATGTCGAGAAAAGTAGAGTTTTCACATATATCCTCTTATAAAAAGCATCCGTTATGTCTAAATTTCGTAAACATTGATGATATTCATTATCTCAAAAACTAAAGCTAATTCACACAAAAAGTAGCCAATATTTTTCCATTCATTTTTTAGATCCAAATAAAATAATTTTTTTACCAACTACAAATTTATTTTCAGATTTCTGTTCAACGAGTTAACCTGTAAAGGAATGTTTAAAAAAGCAAAAGGTATTAAAGATATTAAGACCATTTTCTTTAATTTGTACTAAATAACGACTTTAGCATCCTGTACACCTAAAAGAAAATGATGTTTCATACAGTTATACACAATGCACGATAATTGCACTGTCGATAAGGAAAATAAAAATAAGTTGCGAATTAATAACTCCACTAAAGGAGTTTGATACACTTCATCAAACGGTATACACGTGTTTGGTCAATTATTTATCATTTGAAGAAATATTTATCCAGATTGCCATATACCTAAAAAATAAAAATTTTGCAATATTTATTTAAAGAAAATACTAACTAAGCTAGTAATGAGATATAATAGATGGTGTAGTTTGAAAGGTTGTACTTTGTTTATTTAAACTACATTGTAACAAGTACCAGTATCAGATAAGCGAGATGTTTTAGTATGTGTAGGCATTTGGTGAAAATATTCACTGGTAGAATATGTAAGAATTAATCTAAAATTTTTAAATCAACACTTACTATATGAAACATTTATATTTTGCAATTATATACATTAACAATGTATACAAGTAGATATATGCATATGAGGTTCACTTTGGTGAGACTATAAAGTCAAAACTTTAAATAACATTTGCTATGCATGAAACGTGTTAATAAATACTTACTTTTTATTATTTGATTTTTTGTTTTGATTTTGAACCGGGATACAAGCAAATATTAATGGATATTTATTGTATATATTTATAGTATAGCTGGGTTAAATTTTAAATAAATTAATTCACTTACATATCTAGTGCAGCTAAGACTTTTTATATATACAGTCGTAGCTATTATTAGTATTAGATATATTACAAAAATTAATTTATAGGATCCATTTCTACGTGTTCGAAAAACAGTGCAACAGTCCTGTTTAACTATTTATTAGCTATTGTTAGATATTAATGTTTTGTTGGTTCATCTTTATATTTAAAAATAACAGCTATTCTTTTGAAAGAAAATTCTCTTTCTTGGCGCTTTTTAAAAGTTATTATGGTATTCTATTCTTTAATCAGAATTTTGTTTAAGAAGCATTATTGATGTAACGTTGGGTTTTTATATCTTTTGCTTTAGTGTGCCGCAAAGGTATTCAATAGTATAGTGCTTCATTAAGCTCACCTTAAAGTTGGGCTTGTCTGACTATAAAACATTTACCCAACCTTTCTCTGTTAAATGTTGATGTTTTCCTCTGAAAGTCATGGCATCTTTCTGGCCTTGTAGCTTTTTTCCTCTCACAGTCCTAGCACTAAAACTTTGGTTGATTTCTGCAGACATTTTATTATATTGTAGTTATTTATCTACAGTCGGTCTCCCAGAAATATATAGTAGGCAATAGTATAGGATAGTCAATAACATACAAAAATAACAGAAACATTTGGTAAACAAACCAATAATTTAGTGATTAAGTAGTTTTGTGTTAACAAATTTACACTACACTCATTATTTAGAAAGCACGTACTATATACTGTCACTTAAAGCAGTGTTTTAGCACATTTTTGTGAGTACTATGGCAAGCAGCATAACAAACACTGTATTTTTGAAGTTCGTCTGTGATTTAGGGGATATCTCAGTTACGCTTAATAACATCGTTTAGAAAAAACCAGGGAACAGTTACCAAAGATCGTAGAACTTTGGATTAAAACTGTCAATAATGAAGATGCTTGATGTTCCTCAGATTTAAATGTAGTAATTTTATATTGGCTTTATGCTGGTTTTATAAAGCAAAATTTTGTTATCAATTTAGTATTTGGTCTAAAAGATCGTACTATTTCCTTTGTGTCAAAATATGCTTCTTACAAGTCAGGCGTCTATTTAGGTGGAGTCATAAGTATTCTACGTACTCGCCTTGCAATAGTAGTGTGCCTTTAAGCAGAACAGGGGAGCAGGTACCTCTTCTTAGGGTAAAAATCATTTGCACTTTCCTTTATCTACTTTTATCCACTATTTGTCGAACCAAGGTTCTAATTCTTGCAAATGTTTCTCTAGATGGTGTTTTGTCATCCACGGTTCAAGGTGAGAAGAAAATACTGCAAATGTTACTACCTCAGTGGAAGCTGTGGTGGAAATCTCAGCCGTAAAAAGTAAGGCATAATAACAAGTCCAGCACTCTGCCCTGAGATACACCTGCTTGTATTGGAAATAGGCGTGTGTGACCTACTCCGTATTTGATGAACAAGTGCCTGCCTGTTATGTACGTTTTTTTAAAGTTTGATTAAAAGGCTCGCGCAACATCTATGAAGATATTGTTAAAGTTTTGTAGTTTTATCAACACGATATACCTGTTCAATGGTGGTATGATTTGCAGAACTAATGATCACGTATGAGTTTGTCTTTCAAGATGATAAGTAGTAACTTCCTTAAAAGCAATTTTCCAAAACCCTGGACAAGAGAGGCTGCAGATAAAGTGGTTTGTAACCCCTCGATTCTTAAAGAGGTTATTCATCAAGAATCTCCTTAAGATACTGACTGATAATTAGTAGAAAACAAGAAACGTACCAGCAAAGAAACTAGTGATACGATGAATATCCCGACAAAGCAGACTAAAACTGCAAATTATTGGTTACACCCTATCAATTGTTATTCATCGTTAGAATCTACAAGTTCAGATGAAGATGCAACAGATATTACAACTTTTGTGAGGGTCGATCCTAAATCTCCGTCGATTTTTGATTTGGTGTCAAAATAATCGAACCTTTAGTTCGTTTGCTAGAAACTATAGATCAGTTAAATAATGAACTGATGACGCTTGCACATCAGATTGCTAATATCTGGAATATTAAAAAGGGGTCACAAAAAGAGAATTACTTTTTTTTGTAGAACTAAAACCAGCTGCTAACAATAAGGATGTTTATAAAATCGACAAGCTGTCTCACTCCATACTGAAAATAGAACTACCTTATGTAAAACGTCAATTGTTCTTATGTGCTAAATGCCAGGGATTTAGCCATACAAAAATTTTTTATAACAGAACCCCGAACGTCAGCGCAAAGATAAAAATAAGGATGTAAGATATGTCAACTGCATCGCGAATTATCTTACAAATTACAGGGTTTGTTCTATATACAAACAATTACAACAAGAAATGTTTCTCCCACTCCAAAAAAAGCTTGTAGTTGCAATCCAGAATTTAATACAAGCATATCTTACTCATGCATAGGTTGTAAGAGGTAATCTTCCAGTAATACCATAGTAAAATCTAACAAACGATTCTTCTGGTGACATAAGTGAGCTCAAAAAGAAGATGAGCGGGTTAATGGCGCAAATGGAAACCATTCTAAATATACTAACTGATCCAGCTAAAAAAAAACATTGAGTCAGCATTCTTAGATTGGTTGAGTGAAACGCTGTTGTGGTAAAGTCATATTGTTCCTTACAAACCATCACAGTTGTTCTTCCTATATCTGAGTCATACTTCACAGTTAGAATTTATTTAAGTGTTCTAAGCTATGTGGCTTAACTTAACTCAACATTCTGATGGCGGAACCCATGCTGGTACATCAGTAATTATTAAGAATACAATTAAGGATTATCAACTTTCTGAATATAAACAAGCGCAATTGTTATTGAAGACTGAACAGAACCATTAAGAATACAAACTATATATTGTCCTTCTACACATAATAATAAAAAAGGTTCAATATTAGTATTTTTTTAATACGTTAGGAAGTAGGTTTATAACAGCAGGCAATTACAATAGAAAAATGTTACCCAGAGATTGAGATTGACTACAACCAAGGGTAGAGAATGGGGTACTGACCCACAGATCTGAGGAAAACTATCAAATTTACTTGATATGTGTATAATAAAGAGATCAACCTACAAAGACCGAATCCCACTTTGATTTGTCAGCTGATTATTTACCAATCATCAAAACGCAATGAATCAGTGTACTAATGTGTCAAAAATTGCTGACTTTATATTATTACGATCAAAATAACCTTAGGAATCAGCCTTTAAAGTTTGTTGGATATATTTAGAATTATACTGTATAATAAATGTACCAATCGGAAACTTTTTAAAAAATTAGTAGATGAAACGCTATCGCTGAAGGTTAGCTTAAATATGAAAGCCGATTTGATGGAAGCAACAGAACGGTTCAGCGATGCAGCAGGCAATTCATCAAAAAACACACAAAGTCTGAATGTGGGATAATAGTTAAACAAAAAATTGATAAAAAACGGAGGCTTCGTAGAAAATTTCAAATCACAAAGGATCCAACAAACAAATGCTGTTTGAATCAAGCAACAACTGAACTTAAACTACTGTCCGATATCAAAAATTAATCAGTTACAGAACTACTTTAAGTCAAGGTGACCAACTAAAGCTACTGAGTATTCACTATGGAGAGCAACCAAAAGTCTAAAGAAATCGCAACAACACAAAGCACCTCTTCGTACTGATAACGGTATTTAAACCAAAATAGATAAAAAAAAAAATACTAGATTTTGCAAATTATTTAGCTGATATATTTCAACCGTATCCTTCCGAAATCACGAATGAAGAAGAGAGTAAAATTCAACAATTTCTAAGTCTCTTTTTAGATGTACATGTGTATAAAAGAATTTACTGAGATCAAAACTGAAATTCTTAGCAATTTAAATCCACGCAAGGATATGATTTAATCACAGGCAAAGTTTTGAAAGAACTTCCTAATAAAGGATTTAGGTTTATAACCTACCTTTTTAATGCAATACTAAGACAAGGCTTTATATCTCCAAAATGAAAAGTGGCCGCGATTATTCTGATTCTGAAACCGGGAAAGCCTAAGAAGGAATTTGCATCCTATAGACCGATCAGCTTGCTTTTTCTATTATTCAAGGTATTAGAACAACTGTTGGTTAGTAGAATTACACTAATACTTGTAGACAACAAGTCAATTCCTGGTCATCAGTTTGGGTTTCGCAAGCAAAATACCATCGAACAAATTCATAGTTCGTCAATAAGATTATCAAAGATTTTGAACCAGAGAGATTCTGATCGGCTGTATTTTTAAATGTTAACACAAGCTTTTGGAAAAGTTTGTTAACAGTCACTTTTTAGTCAAATTTGAAGAATATCATACTACTCTATTTTCCGTCAGTGCACTGGGGCCGATTTTGTAAACCCTATTTACTGCATATTTTCCTACCATCCAAATTACAATAACTGCAACATTGCCCGACGACACAGTCGTGTTAGCTTTTGACCCTAATTCTCAAACAGCATCGCAAAATCTTTAACTTCTATTGTTTACTCTGCAAATATGGGTGAAGAAATGACACATTAAAGTTAATAATTCTGTCATTTTATATAACTTTTACAGCTTATAAATATACTTGCTTCCTTGTTATAATAAACAACCAGTAAATCCCGCAAGAAGAAAGTGTCAGATATCTGGGTGTCCACCTTAATGGAGAATTAACTTAGAAAAAGCACGTCTGGACCAAACGAATATAACTAGGAGAAATATACGGCAAAATATATTGGCTGATAGGGTGTAAGTTTCAGCTACCTTTTGAAGGTATTGTTTTATAAAGCTATAACCAAACTAGTCTGGACTTACGGAATGCAGCTGTGGGGAACAATCAGTAATTCAAACATTGACATGCTAAGGAGATTTTAAGTAAGACTTGGAGATCAATAATAAATGTACTAGGATATGTATCGAATGAAGTTATACGGCGCGACCTTAATATTCCTACAATTAATGAAGAGATTTAAAAATACAGTATGCGCTATCACGATCGGCTAACATCCTAATTTTCTTATCGAGTGCCTACTAAAAAGAGACGAAGTTGAGCCTAAACTTTAGAGGTTTAAGCCTTTTAATCTACCAAACCGTTTTATGTGATTGTGAGTGTGCGCGTTAGTGTTAAGTTAGTTTAACTTAAGTTAGCTCCAGACCAAACCAAATTTTAATCATAAGGTATTTGTTGTCTAACCTTTTCCAGCATACTATGTATATACATTGCTGTAATATTTACTTAATGACAGCAGATTGCAGATTTTAAATTTCTTATATTAGTTAAAAAAATCTTTACATATTTTATTTTCATCTAGGATTATTATTTGATAATTAAGCACAGTTGAAGTAATTCAATGAACAAAACAGGAAATAAAACAAAATAGAGCTGTGTAAACTATATATTGGGCAAAACGAAATTAATAACAAAGTAACAATAAATTACGCAAAACAAAGAAATTGAGAAAAAAACAAAAACAATACAACTATTACTAAATAACTCCAAATACGGTGGGCGGCAGGTCAGTTGTGCACTCTCCAGACCGCGGGAAAAAAGTGCTGTTGGGAACAAATGCACGAGGGAACAACTACAACGAGACTTACCGCACGTAACGGTTTCTGGCAGCCTGGACGGCAGACGTTGGCGTGCTCTTCCTTGGCGGCTTCAACCTGGGGATGGGTATTCTTTGGCCAGTTGTACTGGAGCACCACGGACGAGGCGGAACGTACAAAAGGCAAGCGCAAACAAAGCGCAATATAGCACCTGGGTCGGCTTCAGCTAGCGGCTCCGTTGCTCACGGGGGTTCGAATAGGAATGCCGGGCGGCGGTAAAAATCCCGTTTAGTTGTGACTAGGGTGGGTTAGCGTAAAATCAAGGTTACAGGTAGGGATGGGATTCGGGACAAAGGTGTTTAGAGATGAGCACCAAACAATTATCTTTGGTTAATTAGTTGCAATTGCAACGGCCTCAACATCTGCTGTAGCTTTTTTATATTTTTTTTCCGAAAATATATACTTTTGGGGCACACTGTAAATTGTTTAACGTTGAGTTTAGTAGTAAGCGGCATACTAAATAAATTTTGCAACAATATTTTGCATTATTTTTAAACTATTTTACTGATATAAATAACTAATTTAAATTAAATTTTTTTTTATTGGATTAATGAAAATTTACAAATACTTAATAAAGTAATAAGTAAATGGGTTGAAAGAAGTTCACTTGAGTCAGGGGCCATCCATTGACGGCTTTCTGGATTCACCTAGCTAGGTCTTCTGGCCATGTTCTGTTAAGTCTTCTATTTTCCATTGGTTGTCTGAACAGTTCACTGATTAGCTCGTTGCTGTGGGTTATGCTTCGATTTTTATGTTTAACAGAGTAAGCACTGATGACGTCGTGTATAAACAGTATTTTGAGGTCGTCGTGTATGGTGTTGTTGGAGACATACCAAGGTGCATTTAGTAACATTCTGAGGGTTTTAGATTGAAAGGTTTGTAAAATTTTTGTATTAGACGGTTTGCTGCAGCCCCATAATTCGACACCATATGTCCAAATAGGCGTAAGAATGGTTTTGTATATGAGGAGTTTGTTCTGTAGTGAGAGCTGAGATCTACGATTTAGTAACCAAGACATGTTCCTCACTTTTAAATCTAATTGACGTCTTTTTGCCTTAATGTGTGTTCTCCAAGTTAGTTTTGCAACAAGGTGAAGGCCGAGGTATTTAACTTCTTCTTTGACAGGAATGGGAGTGTTATTGAAGGTAAGAGGATGACATTCTGCTCTTCGTGTTGTGAACGTGACTTGACACGTAAGCCAAATTTGGAGTTTATCAAGGTAAGCTTGCAATTTTGCAGAAGCTCGTATCGGATCGATATCTGTAGAAAGGATGTCTGTATCATCAGCGAACGTTGCTAGTAGTGTATCCTCGCTGGCTGGTATGTCAGCGGTAAACAGTAGGTACAAGAAAGGTCCCAGAACACTTCCTTGAGTTGACCAGAGTTGATAGTCTGGTAGTCAGATAACGAGTCTTCGAATTTAACTTGCAAGTAACGGTTGGACATGTATGATTTAAGGATGAACAATTGATTTGGTAAGTGTTGTTTAAGTTTGAAAAGTAAGCCTGCATGCCACACCCTGTCAAACGCCTCTTTTACGTCTAAAAATGCTGATATACATATTTGTTTTGCTTCTAAGCTTTCTTTGGTTTTATTAACGATTCTATGGCACTGTTGGATAGTGGAGTGATTGGGTCTGAAGCCGAATTGGTGGTTAGGGATTAAGGCATCTACAAGGTCCATCCCAAAAGAAATGAGCCTTATTTTTTTTCGGACGCGAGTGTACATTCCGGCGTGCTCTGACGCTTGGGGCAGGTGGTGGGGGGTCTTAGCTTCCATACGCGGTCGGTGCAAGTCGGCTCTGAGCTCTCGGAGCGGCAGGACGGGTGTTTCCGTGAATGTCTATTTTCAATTTTCGACACGGCGCGATGGATTCAAAAATCGATCAACGCTACGCAATTAAATTCTGCTTCAAACTCGGCAAGAATGCTACCGAAACGTTTGGAATGCTTCAGGAGGCCTTCAAGGATGATTGTTTATCGTACTGCAAGTTAAAAGTGGCACAAAGCATTTAAGGAGGGCCGGGAAGAGGTGGCCGACGAACCTCGGTCTGGACGACCGTCAACCTCCCGAACCGACGAGAACGTGCAGCGAGTGCGCGATTTTTGAACGCCGATCGTCGGTTCAGTGTTTATCAAGTAGCAGATGCCCTAAACATTCCGAAATCGACAGTACATCGAGTCATTTCCGAGGATTTATCGATGCGGAAGGTGTGCGCCAAACTTGTGCCGCGGGTGTTGACTGACGAACAAAACAGCTCCGGGTGGTTCGGTGTGAAGAACTCTCGCAAATGTGCGAAGATGACCCGGAGTTTTAAACAAAGTGGTAACAGGAGACGAAACATGGTGTTTCCAGTACGATCCGGAGACAAAAGGCAGAGCGCTGGTGGCACACCACCGCGTCACGGCCAAGAAAGCTCGGATGAGCAAATCCAGGACCAAGACAATCGTCGCCTTCTTCGACGCCAGATTGTGCACTACGAGTTCGTACAACCCGGACGCACAGTGAATGCCGCCTTCTACCTGGAAGTCCTCAAAAGACTCAAAAGAAAGGTCACAAGTAAGCGGAGCGCGATCAAAACGACTGGGTTTGCACCACGACAACGCGCCGAGCCACACCGCGTTCATCGTGACCAAGTACCTGGCCGGATTCAACTCGGCGTGGTTCCAGCCTTACAGCCCGGACTTGTCTCCCCGGACTTCTTTGTTTCCGCGGTTGAAAAGAGTGCTAAAGGGCAAGCACTGGGACTCGGTTGAGGACATCAAGAGAATGTCACAGCAGCCCTCAAGGACATCCCTAAGGAGGCCTACCAGAAGCCTTCCGGACTTGGAAGCGTCCAAAAGTGCATTGATGCAGGAGGATCCTATTTTGAAGAATTTTGAGGTGTTGTAGCGATCTGCTCAATAAAACTATTTTTTTTTGAAAAAGGCTCATTTCTTTTGGGATGGACCCTGTATATGTGTTACGTTTGCAATTCTGGTGAGGATAAGTTTTTCGAAAATTTTGGACATTACAGGAAGGAGGCTTATTGGCCTAAGGAAGTGGCATCAGTTGGAGGTTTTCCTGGCTTCAGTATCATGATTATTATTGCATATTTCCATAGGATCGGATAGTAGTACAGGCGTATTATGCTGTTATATATGGTTGTGAGTAATACAATAGCTTTTCTAGGGCAGTTTTTCAGTACTTCACCTGTGATGAGATCATATCCAGGAGCTTTATGAGGATTTACGAGACTTATTTCTTTTTTGACTTCTGCAGGTAAAATAGGCTTGGGTGGAAGAGACATCTGACAAGGGGCGTTTAAGAATGTTTGTATTTCAACATCATCTTCATCATCGTTGAGGATATCAGGAGCGGAAAATGCACTAGCAAGGTGTTCTGCAAATCTGTTGGATTTTTCAATATTTGTCCGCGCCCAGCTCCCATCAGCTATTCGTAGAGGTGGAATAGATACTATGAGTCTTTTGAATTTCTTTGTCGCGTTCCACAGGGAGTGATCATCAGTAGATAGATTGACGATGTAATATTTTTGTGGAGATTGTGCGTTATTTGATTGAAATAAGTTTTGTCAAGTGGATTCCTGTTAGTCTGCCACCTGCGCCGAGCTCTGCGCTTTGCGATGACCAATTCTCTAATATGAAGCGGAATGTTCTGATTGTTGCGGATGAGACCATGGGGTTCTAGAGTAGAGGTCCACGAAGCGCTTTGTATTAGCGTAGTTAGGTACTGCACAGCTTCATCTATGTCCTCCTTATCTTTTAAGCTGATATTTAGTGATATATTATCGTTGATATGTTGACGGAATAGGTTCCAATCAGTCTTTTTGGAAGATAGTCTCTGTTGTGGCTTTTTCCATATAATACTGGTGATTAGAGTTATTATTACAGGACTGTGGTCAGAGTGCTGATCTAAATTGGATTCAATATCACTATGTAGGTCTGAGATTCCCTTAGTTTTGGCAAAGTCTAACAGGTCGGGGATTTTATTTCGATCGGTTGGCCAATAAGTTGGCTCTCCAGTCGACAAATAGTTGAAATTATTTAGTTCTAAAACTCTCAATAATGTTCTGCCTTTAGGAGTAATCAGCCTAGATCCCCAGGCTGTATTTTTAGCATTCCAGTCTCCGGTAACTAAAAAGTGTGAACCGAGTCGTTGGAAGAACTCGAAGTATACATCGCATGTTATAGAATAACGTGGTGGACAATATATTGAAGCAATTGTAATAGGTCGGGGGAAAGTATCTACTTTTATGCACTTTGAATTTTGTGTGTTATGTATGGTTGGAGTACGTGATGTTTTATTGAAGATCTGATTATGATTGCAGACCCTGCGTGAGCCGCATCTTCAGGATGGTTAGCATAGTAAATGCAATAGTATGGTATTTTAAGAGTTGTCCTTTGTATTGAATGACTTTCAGCGATTAGGAGGATATCAATTTTATTTATGTTAAGAAATAGCGTAAGTTCCTGAATATGGTTTGATAAGCCATTTGCGTTCCATTCTGCAGATGTCTAGGCAGAAGGGCCATTATTGAGTTTAATTTATTTGATAACTGTTGTCAGCATGGTTAGAATCATTTACTGTTCTGGTTGAGTAATTGATTCGAACATATGTCTTAAACATTCATTAAGTGAATATAGTATAATTTTGCTAGTTAGCGCTGTTTCGGTGTTGTTGAGATGATTGATGTTTAAATTAGGTTGTATCTTGCGATTGTCATTTGGGCATAAGTAGGGGTTGGGGTTGTTGGATGTAGTGGAGTATTAGTTGTAATATTTTGTGACAAAGGACTGGGCCTGGTTGGTCTTAGGTGATGGTTTCTGTTTATTAAGTCTTGATAAACTTTACAGCCGTTGTAGTTCGCTGGATGATTTTTCTGACATAGAGCACATGTTGCTGGTGTATTTTTAGATTTGCTACAACTAGAGGTGTTATGTGGTCCTCCGCATTTAACACACTTAAACGCTTTCCTACAATAGGTTTTCGTGTGTCCATAGTCTTGGCATCTTGTGCATTGTACGATCCCACCTTTATTTCTTGGCGCTTCTACTCGAATTTTAGAATGATACGGAAATTTTAATTTAAAGATGTCTTTATTATTGTTTTGTGGCTCGAGATCTACAAAGAATAGAGGTAAGGGCTCTTTAGTAACTCGATGCCTGACATTTCTAATATTACAAACTTTGTGTTCTTTTTTCTCGAGTTCTTGTGTAATTTCTGGTAGGGGAATAGAAGGGTGGATGCCTCTTATGACTACACGATATGCTCTATCTTGTTTTAACTGATATGAATGATGCACAATTTCTTCTTCACGAACGTGACGGATGAGTTTTCTATAGGTTTCAGGAGTGTTGGGGTTTATTTTAACAGTATTGTTTGCTAACGTTTTGGTAATGTAAGTTTCTTCTTCAACTACTTGTGCTAAGTTATCGATCATGTCTTTGTAATTTGAGAGCCCGTATATAAAGATTGGTGGAGGTTTCGGTTCTCTTTTTGGAGGAATTGAAGTATTAGACGTGTTGTTATTGCTTTCAGAGAGAAGTGGGAACTGATTAGCAGTTTCTATTTGGGCATCAATTTCAGAAGAATTTTGTCATTTTGCTCTTTTTCTTTTGGTTACTATTTGCCAGGCGTGTCTGGTTTGATTTTGTGTTTCATTGCAGTTCATTGTTTCATCATCACATGCTAAGTTATCTTCTGTGGTTTTATAGTTTATATTGCTGCCAACAGAATTATCATAATTTGCACTAACCTGCTGTGCTGATAGTACAGGTGGAAATTGATTATAAATTGGTGTGAACGAAGGTGCTATTTGACTTGGCTGTTGATTGAATCCTAGTAAAGGTGCTTGATTCGCTGGGGATCGGTTGGGGTACATTAGTGGCATTTGTGCATTTACAAATAATTGTCCTGGTATGTTTGATGACTGCACAATAGGCTGATTATAGTAATTACCATTTTGTCCGAATCCATTATTGGCTTGAGTGTTAAATTTTGGGGTCCCAGGTCCTGCGTTACTCGTGGACGGGAACATGTTCCCTATCCCAAGTGTTTATCGTTCGCATGCAGTGTAATAGGATTCTGAATAATGCGCACTTTTAAATATCATGAAAACGTTTAAAAATATACCCGAGTTTTCGAAATTAAATTAATAAATATATAAATTTGCCTGACCTTAAGCAAGGCTACGGCTGCGGCTCCGCCGTTGTGATAACTCAGGTATAGCTCGGCACGCACGTTCGGTCTGCTTGAAGGCACTAGCAAGAATAAGTTTAAAATAATGAAGAACAAATTGCATTGTAAAATTGTAGCCATATTAAATAATTTATATTATTTAAATCGTTCATAATTTTAGACGAGTTTAAATTGTTATTAAACACGTTCATTAATTACCTATAAAACACAACAACAATAAACAACATATGAATATAATACAATTAATGTCTTTATATAAGGCAGACTTTGCCCTGAAACTGAATTAATTATAAATTTTTTAATTCAAAAATTTATTATGCTAATTAAGTAATAATTGTGTTAATTTTTATATGTATACTTTTTGGAATTTTAATTGGTAAACACAATTACACTCTCGGGATATATTAATTTGCAAGGGATCTGGTTTGGTGTGCAATAAGAGGGAGCAGAAAGGAAACGCGGGCGTAACTACGGAAAGAAAGAAATTTTAAAATTATTAGGTGTTAACCCAAAAGCCTAGCACTTGGGAAACAGACCCTTCAATTTACTTTCTTTTGATCTGATTTGCACCAACAGTGGGGTCTGAAGGTTCACATCAAAGCTGGCAATTACTGCTTTGTCTGAAGGGAGCTGGAGTGTGAAATGTGACTCTCCCAGACACAAAGCTCCTCAAATTATAATTATCTGATAGTCACTGCGCCTCGCTCATATATTTTACTTCACTTTAAATTACATTTTAATTCAATTCGGCCGCCGCGCACAACCACAAACGGGCCCTATTCCCGCAGTTAAACATGCCTTTAGCAAACATGTGCTACTAAACAAGCGTTTTACCATGCTAACATAAGACACTCAGAGACCAATAAAATTTGCAAAAATATTTTCGAAGTGCAGCGAGAGTCACGTAATGAAGTTTGTATAACAGCTGCTACAAAGACACCTTCGAACGCAGAAGGACACTTAGCGGCGCCAGATCTCGTTAGAGCTCAGAAATATGCAATCTCTCGGTTAATTACCTTAACCACGGCGCAATTAACTGAGCTAATTGAGTTTTATGCGATGGAAGTGAGAAGCGAATAAATAGCAGGCGGATTCTGCAAATCCGCTTTAGTTTAGAATTTCGTATTGTCAGAATGAGCTCGAAACGTTGATATATAGCAGTAGTTGGCGAGTTTTCAATTTTTACAAGAGATATCAAAATAAATTACTGATCATTGCATGAGTTATTGCTGTAAGTTGCTTGTTAGCGTGTACCTTGGGAATTGTAAATGTTTAGGTATAAACACGAATTGTCCGACAGAATACGCAAATTTTGGCCCTCAAGCAGAAATATCTGTTTTAATATTAAATAAGATTTTTGAGAAACAGTGCTGTGAACGTATACCAACCAAACGATGCAATAGAAATTTTTATTATTTAATTGGCTTTTTATAGTTTTTTCGCATTTTCAATTTCCCCCCTCAAAATTAATAAGATAAAACATTTAACAGAAACAGCATGAAGCTTATGGCAATATAAATTATGAGTATATGTGTAGAAAGTATTAGAAAAACATAATTCAATTTAAAAAGAAATTTTTTATTTATATTTTTTTATTAGTTGACAAGGCCGTAAAGCTTCGCGCCTTGTAAGAAATGCAAGCTTTTGCTTGGGGAGAACCCCACTTGTACTGGTTTTCTTGAATTTCTGAATGCGAATTCGGATTCTACGTCAAGTTTGGCTATTCCTTTTGTTTTTTCCAGAAAGAACCGGCGGTTAAGGGATCTGTAATTACGTATTATAAGGAATATTTGAAGGCTTTTCTCAACTGTGGATAGATTTTTAAAATAAAAGGGGCTATTTTTAGGGCACTTGCACTGGTTTTATTGAATTTCTGTTTGCAGATTTCGATTTTACGTCAAATTTGGCTGTCCATTTTGTATTTTACAGAGGGAACCGGCAGCTAAGGGACTTTATGTGCTATGCTTATTGTTTATAGAGGGAAACAGTTTTGAATTATAGTAAATATTGCTATTAAATATTTGAAAATGTCCTCCACGGCTCATTTAACACTCGAATTCTTCTGAAAAAATTCTCAATCACTTTTTCTCATCCCTGTGGCTTTTTTGGTCTTAATTTAGGAATTGTTTTTATTTCCGCAACTTCAATTTTGGTCTTCACATAGTGTGAGATCGCTAAGAGTAGCGGGAGGTACTTCTTGACGATCCCGATGAAGAACAGACTTCCTCAGGGAGTAGCGACCCTGCCCTTGTAATCCCTTAATTTTTTCCAACGTCCTTCGCTGAAGAAATTAAGTTCTCATCTGGAATCTTATCCTCGTAAAATATTTCTTTTCACATCCCAACCCTAGAGAAAAGCCAGAGGATGATTACTTCTAGTATTTCCCCAAGAGAATCCTATGGATTGTCTCAATTATAGTAAAATCACAAGAGAATTCAAACCAATAACATAGAAAATAGAAGACAAAGAGGGAAAAGTCGTTATTGAGATAGATAACGTAGTGGAGGTATGGCGAAAATACTGTAAAAATTTATGTACAAACGAAGCAAACCAAGAATCAGCACACCTTCCTTTCATTATGGAAATTAAACAAAAATCTAATATTTTAAAAGCAGAAGTCGATCAAGCTATCCGTAATTTAAAAAACAATAAAAGCACAGGTAAAAATAATATGAGCGCAGAAATTCCAAAGCAACTTACTCCAAAAGGTGTTGACCAAGACATTGGAGTTCATCCACTTTTATTTCACTGCATAAAGAAGGGTCACAAATGTAATAACTACAGAATCATTGTACTGATTTCCCACCCAAGTAAGATTATGCTCAAAATTCTACTAAACCGACTCAGAAAATTCTTAGAGTGGCAGATTTTAGAAGAATAATCTGGATTGATAAACGGAAAAGGCACCAGCCAGCAGATCATAAAGGTACGGCAAATCTACGTATATATCTTTAGTCAACTATGGTAAGACCTTTGATTGCGTGGATTGGGTACAATTCTGGAAAGTGTTATTGGACATAGAAAAACTTCAACATCTCGTCATACTACTAAATTATGTAACAACACTGCAGAAATAATCAAAATTGATAACAAGATCTCTACACCCTTTAATATACAACGCGGCGTTCTCTAAGGATGCGCATTGTTGCCCTTTTTATTCAACATTTGTGGAAAATATACAATGAGAAAATCTCTAGATGGTTGAGAAGGTAAAATGGTTATTGGCAACAAGACAATAAACAACGTTTGCTGCGCGGACGACACTACACTTATCGCGAAAGAGAAACAAAAGATGTTAAAGCTGATCGAAAGGGTTGAGCAGAAAAGCTTACGCCTTGTTCTAAAACTTATCGACAAAAAATAAAACTCATAGTAAGAAACCGTACCAACAAAATAGAAATTGTACCTAACATTCGTGATGTAGAAGATGCAAAAAAAAAACAGTTTATGTAGGTTCCCATATAAATAATGATAGCATCTTGTCAACGGATATAAAAAGAAGAATAGCGCTTGTCAAAACAACTATGACTAAGTTAACCAAAATTTGGAAAGATCGCCACATCACAGAAACAACAAAATGCAGACTAGTCAAAATACTTTTGTTTTCATTGCCATATACAAAGCAGAAGTATAGATCACGAGGGTCACAGACATTAATAAGGTGCATGCCTTTGAGATGTGGGTCTGACGAAGACTTTCAAGGATACCTTGGACAGCATAAAGAACCAATGTGTCCATATTTAGGAAAGATTGTTAAGTGCAGTAAAACAACAAATTTTCAAATAGTTTGGACACGTCACCAGAAGGAAGGACGATAACCTAGAAAAACTAGTTGTCAGGAAAAAATAGAAGAAAAACACATGCGAGTACATTCCCCAAAACGCTAGATCGACCAAGTCAAGGAATTTATTGGTACACCTTTTCAAGAAAATATTAGAAATGCTTTATACAGAGGCAAATAGAGTGATATTACCCAAATTACATCCTTAATTACAATCATGAGATCACGACACATCAACTATGAAGTATACGAGTAGAGAGAGAAAAAGAGAGTAAGGTGCTAGATCTTGTTGGTCAGTTCACTTCTTTATTTTGAAAGATAAGTAGCACACTAAATTTTTGTTTCAATAACCGTATCCTTCCTCGCGTCGTATGACAGGTAGCGCCATCTTGCTGGAACCACAAGTCTTTTTGGTTATTGTATATAACATCACAATCTTAGTATATCTTCCAATTCTTTCACTACGATTTTTTTAATTGACTGTTATAATTACAACTAGTCCCAAGATTAATAAACAAATGTAATGGTATGTAATGCTATAACACGAGAGAAAGATGTCGTCTAGCATCACTCCCCTGTACTTTACTAATCGACATGGTATTTTATGGTATTCCTAGCTCTCTGAAGTCCGTTTACGTAACCGGTTCCATGTCTTTTGATTTTATCTTTGACCCATGTGATCTCGAGGTTATCGTGCAGTGTTTTATTGCTGACACAGTATTCCTCACTTACTATACTGCAAAGTTTTACTTTGAAACCTTTGTATAATTTTAATATTAAATTTCTTAAGTTCGTATAAAAGTTAACGCTATTGTATATTGTTAAGCGACATGTTTTTCATTCCTATGACCAATTCTTCTCGTTTCTTGTAATATATGGTTTTCACCTTGGCTTTTCTATTTAAAATAATGTGAAGAAACTTAGCTTCTTAATGGATTGGAAATTGTATATTTGTTAAAGCAATTGGAGGGACAATGTTTCTTTCCCTTTCAGGTAAAATTTAATGATTTGATTTTTATAGGCTATTTATGCACCATTCTTGCATTTTATTATCCTTGTAAATTTGCCAAGTTTATATGGAATCTCTGCATGAAGCTAAAAACGCTGTGTTATCTGCGAATGTAGTAGTGCCTATATTCGCAACCCAGTTCAGCTGAATATTTTATACAAAGTAGGTCTCATAATACTGCCATGAATGCTCGCGTTGATCGAATACAAATTAAATTGATTGTTTCCATATTTGGTTTAACAATACATCTATTTTTATATTTTATAAGGAGATAATATTGATAAACTAATCATTCTTTAAATCATACTTTAAATTTGAATGTAGGTCAGGATGTCAGATTAGATCAAAAGACTGATTTACGTTTAGAAACCCTGAAACAATAACGGTGTTCTTTAAGACCTTTTTCGATTACGTTTACCATTCTGTAAATTCAATCTAATGTTGAGTACTTTTATCTAAACTTAAATGTATGTTGACGGGTTAATTTATCTTCTTCTGTTAATTTCCATAATTTTTGAATTAAAATTATTTGAGAAAATTTTTACTGTATCGGAGAGTTCTTCAATTTTGTTATTGTATTGAATATCTGTGTAATTGTCATTATTCTATTTCTAGTCAATTCTTTGGCTTTGGTAATAACAAGTTTGTAAGCTAATGTCTTTTCTTTAAGTTTTTAATTTTTGATTTTATTTCTTTAATGGTAAGACGTAGGGGTAGACTTAATTACAATAGAATATTAAATATTCCAAAATTTCTCTCTTTTTAAGAAGTGGGGGATTATTGTTATGGGAGGATGTAGTTGAAAAATATTAAAGAAGTGCTTCAGCTTTGCTGTGCCCGTCCATGTGGTCTCAGCTTTTTGATTTGGAAGAACTAAATTACTGAGCTTTTAAATTTTTTTATTTCATTATTTAGTAACTATATCTATGAGGATGCAGGTTTCCAGCCAGAGTGCAAGCTGTCGCGTCAAAAATAAGAGTGGCTTCTATTCTCAACAATGGTACTTCGACACCTCGGATGCCGCTAAAGTATTTTTAAGCCGAGACGATTATTTGCTCACGTGAAATCATCTGAGCAGTAAAGGGCTCGAACGTCTAAGAAGTTCATCACCCACATGCACTTTAATGTTCCGTTTAACTATCCGAGCCACCTCCCTTGTCCGAATAAAGAGTTCCAAAGGTCTCCTCGTTCAAGTAATTTCTAAAAATGCCTACATAGTTATTGCGTGAAAACGGCCACAGAATATCCAAATATTCACATTTTATTTCTATAGCCTCTAGGCTGTCTAATTTACTGGCAAATTCTTTTGACCTTTATTTTTCGTTAGTTTTTTCCAAATTGAGTGGAGTAGAATACCAATATTCATGTTATTTATTACAAGTGAGATGGTCGACTGTAGTGTAAATTTTATAATTTTTAACAATAATTTAATTATTATTATTAGATGTTAAGCGTTCTCAAAACATTTTGTATTTTATGTGAAGGTGTTCTGTGTTTGCTGATATTATGGTTAACTAACCTGAAAATAAATCAAAATAGTAATTTATTTTGCAATATTTTGAATTTTATAATAAAATATATAATAACGGGTATTTTTTTAATCTGATAGCCAGTAAGAAAGCTTCTCAGTGGATAATTAACTACAGTTCTTTCCTATCATATATTTAAATAGTTCCCTTTCTTTTTGCACCAAATAGTTTTTTTTATTGAAGTTTCCATTGGCTTTAAATAGATTGTATAATTTTTGATATATTGCTACTGCTACTAGAAGTTCGTTACTACTCTTTATGTTGATATCTGTTAATGTAGATAATTTTTGGCACACTTCTTTCTTTTACAGTTCCGGAGTTTGCTATTCATGATTTGGTAAAGTAGCAAAAACTGTGCTATCGAGGTGATATGTAAAATATGTTGTACTCTTGTAGATGTTAAAGTAAGGACTGTCTGTGAAGTATGTTTCCGACATTTGTCAATGTCCTGTTCATTACAAAACATCTCGACTTTTAAGCGACGCTGTGCTTGACTGTATAGATGACTTGTTATGATATATAAGTAACGTATGATGTTTGAGTTTGAAGTGTAAGTATTAGTTGCTTTTGTTGCAGTAATTAAAAAAACATTTGGTGTGCTGCAAGTTTTTGTAAAAACTGCAGATTTACTTTTATTAAGTTGTAATTGTTCATATATCTGACAGCCTTTGTAGGTGACTAGGCGTGGGGTTTGGCATAACATGGATTTAGTAAGGGTAACTTTTGTCTTCTTTTAATGCAGTACGTTATGTTCCTCTCTATATTTATGTTGTGCTGTAGTTTTTATGACCTTACATTTAACATCTCGTGCATTATATAAATGTACTCTTGTCTTTCCAATACTTTAGTGTGATTATCAATCATTCATCCATAGTCGGCAATGTTGTATATATATAACTTAGTTCACGGGATGAACCGCGTCTATTTTGAGAAAATTTTCGACGTTTCGGCATCGACTTTGATGCCATTTTCAAGAGTTTAGTGCTAAACATGAATATCATGTCTGCTGTTGCTGATTGTATTGAAATTTTTGACTTGAATAACACATGCTTGTATTATCTTTTTGCACATTCTTCTAATGCTTCGGGTTAGTTTGTAATGGTGATAACGCGGCGATGTGGGCGCAGCACAACGATTCTCTTTGTATTCTCTTTGTATTCTATTAGTATTTTGTAATTTAGGGCATTCATATTTATAAGGTCAGTCTTCGTATCTTCTTATGATGTTATTGCCATAGCAAAATATTTTATTTTCAAACTTATGGAGTTGTAGCATAATAAAACCGTACTATCTGCTTGTCAGTGAAAGTATGTGGTAGCCAAAGGAAAGAAGTTTTTCTCACTTAAAGGCGGTCATGCAATATGGTATACATTTTCGATGCGTAAATGTTTTAATACACTTTTGGTGATAGCTCACATTCCTGTCGAATTCGAGCATTTTTCTGCCAGCAAATATGTCTTCCGCGATAGACACGGATGAGAATTTTAATTTTAGGACGTTTCCCGGTTAAAATTTTCTTTTTGCAACTACCTATATTACCTGAATATATTTTACGATGAAAACAACTGTTCCTTTTCAATGTTTTACACAAATGTAGGTGTCAAACAAGTAAGTCATTTTTTACATAGTCTCTTTCCCTTTCGATGCACTTGATCCAATGGTCCACAAACTTGCGTGTTCTTTTCAAAGAGAAAGCTTTTAGTTAATCGCCCAACCATTTATGCACCGCTTCCCGCGCTTTTTTGTCCTAGAAAATCGACGACCTCAAAAAGCATCTTTTAGCAAACCAAATGGAATGATAATAGGAAGAGGCGAGGTCTAGGTTGGAGGTAAAGTGTTTCAGCATCTTAAAAACCAAAGTATTGATTTCAATGGTTTCGCTAGCGTGTGCGGTAAACTATTTTAGTACCTTTTTATACAGAAAACACTATATTGTCAATGGTAATTTGCCAGTTTGAGAGCACTATTTTTCGAGCTTGCTAAATCTTCATAAACCCCCTTACATATTTCACGCGATCAAGCACAGCTGTTGTCTTATGTTGTAAGCACACCTTTAGACGAAAGAAATAGTATCACTTTTTTTTCTTTCACCTTAGTGCACTGCTAGTTGAGCGTTCATGTTCACATTGAAACAGAAGCAAAAAAATGATGCCATCGAGGTCAAACTTTGATAACGTGATCACAGTAGTATCAACTTTAAGCATCATGTAGAGAAAGTAGTAGAACATATCTAAAATAGGTTATTACTATTAACCCACGGATAATTTTTTACTCTTCTATATATGTTGTTTAGAGTTCTGGTTCTTTCGAAGCATAAAAGTAACCTGAGCAAATTTTGTTTCGTTAATTTTAATATTTTATTTTTTTACGCAACTTTAATAAATTTAAATAAGCTCGGAGATTATACGATGCAATAACTGGGTTTTTGTATAGAGCTGACATGGCAGTTTCGTCCGCAAATATATTTGTTTTTGTTTTTCTAGACACCCAGTTGGAATTAATTGAATTACTTTGTTTAAACGTATAAAACATGTTTCAGCACCTTCGTGTGTGCTCCTAGTCAAACTACCATTATTTTCCTATTTTTTAATAAACGTTTTAAGCACTTACTGATAGTGTATATTGAATAATATGTTGTCTTCGTGGGAGGAAAGGGTTTGGATATACTTAAAATATCGGGTTCTTTAATTCTCGAAGTGTATATTCTTTAGATCTTTTGTTACACTGTAAAACTTATTTTTGTCTTTTGGTAATTTGGTGTACTAATATAACCTACAATGTTATGTAATTTTAAATTTAAAACAAAGGAACTTCAAACAAAAGCCAAAGATGAAACACAAACCTTTGGAAATGGCGCTCTCCTGCAGAAATCGATTCCCTGTGCTGTTGGTTCTGGGGACCCAGGAAGAGGAAATAAGGGTGTGGGTGAAAAGATAGGACAAGTTACCCCAATCTTCACAGCCGATCGGTAGTGTCTTTCCTGGTGCAACAAAGTTCCTTCTTTATTCTTCGCCGGATCAGATAACAAGGAAATCGGCCCGAGTTTTCGCACGGGCAAAATTTCAACTCTCAATGCAATCGGGCACCAAAACGACCTTCAGGAAGAGGATAATCTGGTCGGCAAAATGTCAAATTCCGCAACAAAATAGCCTTCAACAAAACGACCACCAGGAATTGAAAATTCTTGCCGTCAAACAAAACACGCCGGCGAACTCTCTGTTAAAACGCTCTCGGCCACGGAAAATTTAAAGCCGGTCGCCTGCTTTCTAAACCATCACAACTCAAATTCAAAACGAGGCGAGCCATGCAGGGCGGTCGAAGGATGCTCCGCTTTTATATATCCGCGCTCGTGGGCAAATTGGCCGCTATCTCAAATCAAAACTAAAGCGCATGTACAGGAGGAAACCAAAAGACAACCGGCTCTAATTTAAAATCCAAATCAAGAAATTAGAGATTGGCGCAAACATATGAAGCTTTCGTTTTTTACCATTTTCACTTTTAACACCCAAATATGAAACAATATTTGCTCTAAACATAATTTGATCTTGCAACAATTACATATTTGTTATAAATTTTGTAACGTATAAAAAATGTTTCAGCATCTTCGTGTGTGCTTTTGGTCAAACTACCATTATTTTCCTATTTTTTAATAAACGTTTTAAGTACTTAGTGATAATAACAAAAATCAATTGTGCCCGGAATTTGGTTGGGAGACAGGGAAAGTTATTTTTTAAATTGATTATAACAATTTCTTAACTTTTAAAGTTACTAACCTAAAGTTGTGTTGAAGAAAGAGGTGAATTGTTCTTTTTAGCATGTATGGGGTGGGAATCATAGCACTGTGATTATTATTGACCCTAACCAACCTTTGACAACAACACTTATAAGCCAAGTGTGTTTAAATTGATATTTGTTTAATTCATATGTTTTATAAAGTTTCAAATATTAACATCTGTATCATGTGCTTTCCTATACATACGTTTTGTGTTATAAACAGTTATAAAGTAAATCTAGATATTATAAGATAATCTGTGTAAAGAGTATTTCAGATAGTACTATATCTAGGTTGTGCGTACTGATAAATGTTTAAGGTTTCTTACTATAGCAGTTATACTATTGCTGTATTTGTTGTCATCTTTATACTGTCTGTTGAAGTCCAACATAAATTGTTCTAGAATTTATGGGTGGGCGGACACGTAATAAAAGGTAACATATGGATGGTAGTAAATGTTAGATACATTTTATGGAAACCAAGTTGATGTCTAGGTACTATAAAACAATTTCATTTTATCTTAAAATTTATTTAGAAAAAAAATTTCAAATTGATTTGCCTTGTAATGGTTAAAGACTTACATGTCTATAAGATTGTGGTAAGGGTAATGCTTTAATTGATTTAAGTACGATTATAATCTATACGTATTTCCATTGTATTGTAAAATACGCTAAACTTAGTATTCGATGAAATATGGTAGTCAGCAGCACAGTAGCCTGCTTACATAGGTAATTTTTGTTGAGGTCACAACCTAGGAATTTGTAACTTTTTAAAACAAACTTCACTTTAGCAGTGAAAAATGTTGCATTTGTGGTGATAAGTAACGTAAAACTTTAAATTAGGTATTTCATTGTTAATTGGAATTGATGTAGTATCAAATGATCCAAAAACTGTTAAAAGGTGTTTTCAAAATTCGATTTCTTTAATCCTGGGTCATATCCAGGTACCGTAACATTCTAATATAGGATATATATATATATTAATTTTTATTATAAATAATATATATATATATATATAGATTTTTGAATATTAGTGAAACATTAAATGAAATGCAATTTCCACTACATTTCTACTACTTTCATTAAAAAAGCCTTTTTTCTAGAAGAAATATGCACTATGATAAATTTTATATAAAACAAAAATTAAATTATGTTCTAAAACGCAGCTTAAAAATAGGATTTAATAGATATACACGCAATGACAGTGGGATTCTAAATTGAGCATTATCGCGAGCAGCTCTAACAACAAATTGACGACAACTGTAACCTTTTATGACGTTCGAATCCCCTTCGTATATCACTCATAGGAGTTGCAGGTTGGTCGTGGAAGCTTTTTACTGCTATTTTTATATCATTTAGGTCAGTCGCTCCAACGGATTTCCGTAAACAGCGTTTGTCACAGCGCACTCAAAATTTTACTTCTCTGACTACATAATGTGTGTTTGCTGATGGATATCAGGGTATCGAAGCCACTCTTCGAGCGAATCCCCGGTACGGGAAGAGTGATGAGAGGAGGGTCAACAGCAGGATCTGTAATGTTTGTTCAAGAGCCAGAGTTAACAAGTTACACTGAGAAATGGCTTGTTAGAGCTGGTTATGTGGGCTGCGCTCAATACCTGCATACATTTTAGTCAAAATATCAGGGAGCGGGAGATAATCCCGAATAACGTACTGCAATGGTCAGTGGACCAACGTCAGCTTAACGTCGATTTGATGTTTTATTTTAAAGGTAATTATTTCTTAAAGAGCTTTTGAAACAGCGGCTTCAGGCTACTGTTCAAAATATAAAAGCAATTATTAAGTGTGTAAAACAAATACTCCAAATTTTAATGGAATTAAGAACAACATACTAAATATAGTTATGTCCATACAAACCCCTAGTATACTTTTTATTACATAAAAAAAAATATAATAGCAATGTAGTTATTATTGTATTTAACATTCTTATATAAGAAATTGCTTATTATTTTACTTATATTATGGTGGATATTTTTTATATTGGCTTTTGAGTTAAATATTTTATCTAAAAATAATCAGTAACATTTAAATATTTACTGATTACGTAAAATATTTAAAATAAAATAAAATATAAAATATAATTTTAATGATTTTAAGGAAAATATTAATAATTGTAATCAAATAGGAAACAGGTATATTATTATTAACTATGTCAAATATAAAATTAGCTGAAAAAATATCCTTTGCCATTTTGTTTACCTTATAACTGCGTGGGTTGTTAAAATAACGTTTAATAAAATGTTTGTGGTTATGACATTTATTGTTTAGGTAAAGCAATAGTAAACAGGCCACTTCTTGTAATCTGAATTAAAATTTTCAAATTAAATTAGCTTAAATTTATTAGTAAAAAAAACCTTTTTGAAGTTGTACTTACGATGTATGCCACTACGCAGTTAAAGTAATAATTAAGGTAAAATTATTCAGATTATACATTTATTTTTTGTCAAAATTTTTTATTTACAATATGTATAATACAATAAGCAAATGTGTAAAATGATTTTGTGTGACGAATAATCCAGTGATTATAAATTAATTTATTATTATACATATACAGGAATAAATTAGTATTTTAATCTACAAACTAAATGGCAGTTCTAAAACTTTGCGCCTTTAAGTTTGTGCATATCTTCACTATTGTCTAAGAGATTGAAAGCTAGCTGATTTGGGTGAGCTTCTGATCGGCTGAGGTATCTAAGATTTTACTATTTTACTATTAAGAATATACCACGGAGCATCACATAGGGTACGTAGGACTTTTGATTCGAATCTTTCAACTAGGTCTGTATTAGTATTTGACGCAGTACCCCAAAGTTTATATTCCGTATTTCCACACTGGTTTAAAGCAAGCTTGGTAAACAAGCAGTTTGTTTTTTAAAATTAGTAGAGATTTCCGTTCTAGTGGCCAATAACGTTGTCTGAATTTATAGCTTAGTTGCTTCCTTTTGTTCCTTCTATGTTAATCCCCTATCTAAATGCATGCCCAGGTATATGATAAAATCTGTTTGTGGTAATGACATAATCCCGCAACATTTTGTAAAACTAACGTAGGCAGATTTATCTTGGTTAAATTTAATACGCCATTTGTTAGCCCAAACCTGAAGTATATTGCTGAAGTAAGTTTGCTGCTGAAGTTGGGTTCTTGTGAACTGTCACGATAGCTTTATTATTAGTAAATGAAATTATATGTCCGTATGTTGCTACTAGGTCAGCTGTATAGAGAAGGTATAGTGTAGGTCCCAAGACGCCCCCTTGCGGCACTCCTGCACAAATGGGGTTGACTGATAATGTCACTGAATTTAGTTGTTTTTCTGATTTAGGTATAAGAAATATTTCACTTGTTATTCACTGGACAGGAAAATATCTCACTCTTAAAACGGCATTGAATGTAATTGCTAATATGTCTGTTCCTCTATTCTTTTAAGAGTTGACCCGTTATTTGATCGTATCCTGGAGCTTTCTTAGGGTTTATGCTGTTTTGTATTAAGACTTTTATTTTGCTATAGTGAATAAATCTGGTAACGGTGACAGCTGGTATGGTGCTTTGAGATAATCCTTTATTTAATTTACTTCTTCAGCTGTAAATTGTGTTGGGATTGGCGTGAAGATATTTTCCAGGTGTTGTGCAAATATATTTGCTTTTTATATGCCTACATAGTATACAAGGTTATCAAAATAAATCTTTAACTTTTTAGGTTGTATTATGGGAAAGATGAAAGGTCTTCTTAGGCGCGAGCGCAACTTCCTTTTAAGTTGCACAGAGAAATTTACAGCAAGTGACTTTACCACAAGCGAATTGATTAACTCGTTTGCAAATTGAAAGAAAAGATAGATTAAAACTCTAAGCAAAGTATGACTGACTTGGCAAAAGGAATAAACATGGCGAGGTTGGCGGTCAGTCCAGCAGTGCACTATGACCTGCGCTACAAGTTTTTGTCCTGAGAAACTACCAACTGTTAAATGAAAAAATAAATTATAATAAATAATAAATTAAAGGTCTAAGCATTGTTAAATTATAAGAAGAAAAAGTCAAAAAGAACTTTATTTAAGATCCCTTTGAAGTGTCTACCATCATACGCATCAAGTTTTTCACCTCTGTGATGGTGCTAAGGCTTGTGAGCAGCGAAGACGATGTCATAGCGTCTTACTTTTTTGAGGAAATCTTAAAGGTAATTGCTGACAGATATATCGACGTGCTAGAGATAGAAATCAAGTTATGAATAGAGGCGGTGGCAGCAGCAAAACTCCACGTTAACTTATAAAGCAAAGAAGTCCCAATCATGGCTAGACAACCATTTTTTATTACTACTAGTCTTATAATTTGTGGTTATCCTCCAGCCCCAACTGCAACACCCTCGATTACTACGTGTGAGACGTGATTGAAGTGAAAGTCAATTAGAAGCATCATAACATCAAGTACGCCAATCATAGAGGTAATGACATATATGTGTAAGGAGGAAATTGTGTTGACCTGCAAAGAGAAAGTCGAGGGCTACATTACATAATATGATTTTCAATATTGTTCACTTTAATTGTATTATTTTATCTAAATAATTTTTTTTGTATTTTAATGGTATTTAAATTGTTTATTAATTTTAAAGGTTTGTTTTGATAACCTTGTTTATGTACACAATTAAGTGCAGAATTAATTTAGATATTTAAATCACATTTAACTTTTCTATATCCCTTCTTCGGTTTTCATTGTGATTTTGCATCTTAAGAAAAATCTATCTTGTAATTTGTACTGCAAATTTGCGAATAAGATTTAAGAAATAATACGCTGTTCGGTTTATTTAGACTGTTACAACAGGTTTAATGATTTATTTTATTTAAACTACACTTTAATTACACTTTTATTATAAACTTATTTAAACATAAAACATTATCTTAATTACATTTTTTTACATCACTATGTTTTTCTTGGAGCTTCAAATAAAGTTCTTTCATATGTTTGGTGTTTAATATTTTTTTAATTCATTCCGCCAAATTCTGAAAAAATTTCAACCGATCTTTCTCTTCCCCGCTTTTATAAACAATCTCAAAATATACACCCATATATTATTGAAATGAAAATAATGATTTAAAAAATCTGGTGTGAACATCACACGACTTTCCTTATCCTATTATTTGGGTGATTCTGGTAAAAATCTTGAGCTTCCATTTTTTTCGAGTTCCTATTTTACTTTTTTACAACTTTTACTTTAAATTCATGTTTATCTCGTGATAACAAATCATTTTTATTCTTATGAATTTTTTGTATCTTCAACCGTTTAGATTCGTGACCGCTTTGCGACCGATTTTGCGACCTTGCGACCAAACGGCTCGGCCAATTTTTACCAAAAGCTTCGCACTGCGTCCCCTACATACAAGTAACTTGCATACTAAATTTCAAGTCTCTAGCTCTTACGGTTCTCGAGATATCCTGTTTACTGAGAGACCGACAGACACACACACACACACACACGGACCAATGGCTCAAACCAACTTTTTTGGTGTCCTGAGGCTATATTTCGTCCAGAAATGTGAAAAACTGGGTAGGTCAAATTTCCGCGGATTACATTAATTTCCTTATTATAGGACAAGGAAAGTAAAAAACGACGAATGCTAGTTGTGTGATACCCTAAGGAAGTCATGTTTAAAAAAATCTAACAGTAAAGTGGTAATACTTTAGATTGTCCAATAACAATTGATTAATATATAATAATTTACGCAACACTATATTTGTTTGTATGATTACGATAACATCATAGAACAAAGGATCAATTTAAAAAAATGCACTTAAAAGGTAAAAAATATATTGTAGCTAGTGCTTTTCATGTGTAGGTAGTTTTGGATTATACGAGGGTGAATCAAATATAAACGAAACTTATTTTTGAAAAAATATTTTATTTGTACTTGAAACAAAAGAATTTTCTACATAATCTCCTGATTTAGAAACACATTTTCCTAACGTATAGCTAATTTTGAAATGCCTTCCTCGTAGAATGAAGTTGGTCGTGTTTCCAGCCAATTGCGCACATAGACCTCAACTTCCTCATCGCTGTCAAATCTATCCCCTCCATCGACTCGGAGGTATAGTGGTGCACCCACGTTTTATCACAGGTGATAACGTGAGTGAGAAATGAGTCTCTCTCTTGATGAAATCTCACCAGGAGACGCTCACACACCTGTGAACGATGCAATTTCTACTCAGTTGTCAGAAGGCGAGGCACCCACCTTGCGCACACCTTATGAAACCCTAGCTCCTCTGTGATGGTCGAAAAAGTGCTGCCATAACTTATTCCAATCTCAGATGCAATCTCATCGATGGTCAGACGCCTGTCACCCTCAATAAATTGTTGAACGCGGACGATGTTTTCGTTGGTGATGCTGGTGCGAGGTCGGCGATCATGGCTCTCATTTTCAACATTCTCACGACCCTTCACGCACTTTTGGTGCCATGCGAACACTCTAGCTCGTGACGGTGTCTCTTCCTTGAATTACGCAGTCAATCTCCTCAGCCGGTTTTACACCTTCTGTGGCCAGAAATTTAATGATAATACGCTGCACATTTGACGACAGCACCTCCTACTCAGACATTGTCACAACGGGTACTGACAGGAACGAATGAAATCGCCCGCCTGCTTCCCCCACTCCTGACATCCCTACTCAATACCTGACGAAGTGACAACTCTCGCGCGTTAATATTGTGCGCCCGAGATCAAAAGTCTCGTGTATATTTGATTCATCCTCGTATTAAGTTTGAGAAAAGCAGACCTGCCACTTAAAAATGAATCAACATAGATTTCGTTGAAAATATCCGGCAACGCTGACTTTAGATGCAAATGTGATTGCGTATGGTGCTGGAACAATTTACATTATTTTAACCAATAATCTTCAGATTCGTTCTAGAACCACTTATTTGATTATAAAGCGGATCGGATGGGTATTTGTGGAAGTCAAATAGAAGAATACAGCAAAGAAAAAACAGTGGTGCAAAAAATTATTGTTTTTATAGTAACCGTTGCGTTAATAGTATTATAATTTATAATTATTGTGCAGCAGTGCAGCCCTTGTAAAAAAGTTTAACTTTGAATCAAATAGTCGTTTAATGCACATTTCATTTATCATAGGGGTTAAACAATGAGTGGCAAAGATGGTCGCGATTTGTTCAAAAAAAAAAAAAACAAGTGCAGCAGAATTCAGAAAATGTTCCAAAGAGTATTTTGAACGGCAGGATGTTTTATGAAGACAATACTAAAACTAGACATGTTTCTCAAATAATGTACAGTAATCACAATCACCGATAACGACTTTAAGCCCAAATTGTAGTGCAAGAAGCTTCGAGCTCATAGAACAACAATACTGTTAAAGAGGTATACCTTATTATATCATGTTATCGATGAGCCGATATTGTGGTGTGTAAATAGAAGCTTTGTAAGTTGGTGACTCACAATGGCAGTTAAAGAAATGGCCACTCTGACTTTACAAAATTATAACAGTATGCCATTCAAAAATAATTGTCTATTAAACAGTTGTTTTATAAAAAAGTGGATGAATGGAAAACACAAGTAAAATTGGTTGTTTTATTTAAAATCAAGCGGACGAATATTTTGTGCGTCATGCAAACTCTATGAAGAAACGGCGTTCTAAGCAACTAATGAGTTTGATGAATAAAAAAGTAACCATACAATAAACGATCATAACAATCCAAACACAAGGAGTGCATTTTAAAATTGATTAGTAGAAGTCGGGTTTACAAAAAGTGAATTGTAAAATGGCCGAACACTACAATAAAAAAGCCTTGTATTGGCGAAATATTCTCAAAAAGTCGTTAAATTTTAGCTATGCGTAGAGTGCTAATTCAGGAGATAATGGAATATTAGGCTTAGTAGAAAACTAACTTTCTTGGGTGTGTTAAACTAATTTTAAAATTTTATTATTTTATGGCTAAACCTGTAGCAAAAATTGGAAGTAAAAAATGTTAAATACATTCATTATACAGGTAGCGGACAAAGTTAAGCGGAAATTGTCCAAGAGATTGTAAATGCTTCCATAATAGTGGAATCAACGCCAGATGTGTTGCACAGCTATTTCATCTGTTTTACGTTTATTACTCTGTAGAGTTAAAGGTAAAGATATAGCTAATGTTGTCGACTGTAGATTTTGTAGCTCTTCATTAAAATAACTGTAAAGGACAAGACTACGACAATGTCAGCAACCGGTATGTGTGCTATAAAGATCTTCAGATTAGAATAAAATTGCACTAAGAGGTTTTTGATGCTTTGGCACATTACTCACGATAATAATCAAACTGAATTTGCACAATATGGAGCAAATGTGATATTGGAAAAACTTGAAAGCCTTAAAATGGCATTAATGGTATGTTTCTGAATAATATTTTTGTAAAATCTCGACTTAGTAAGTGAAAGGCTTGAAGGCGAAAGCACAAAAACAAGAAAGACCATTGCCCTATGTAGTGCTTTAAAGCTTTCATAAATACTTTTCGAAACTAAAATGAGTTTTGAGGTTAGAAAATAAAGAAAAATGATGTGTGAAATTGACGTCTATAAAATAGGCATTACAAGAAAGAGGAACCCAAAAGTTCCTTTTGGTGAAAACCAAATCTTTTATAATAGAAACATATTATGCTGCAACATTTCTGATTTCTGTGGGAATCACTCAAATCAGAAACGACAGGACACGACAGAGGGCAAATCAGCCATTGAAAACGAATGCTTCTGATTTGAAGAAAATATTTCCAGACCAATGTTCATATTTAGCAACATTTTTAAGAATTAATGAAAGTATTGACAAAATTTTCATAATGTTTTCAAACAGAGTGGACCTATTGCCTCTGTTGTTGCGGGAACAGTAGACATAGTATGGTATATTTTAACAATCAAATCTTGTTTGATAAAATTTTAAATTATCAGTGCCCATCATTCAATCAAACTGTAACACAAGTGACCTTCATGCAAGCCCCGTCGTCTTAATACCACAATTCCTTATTCATCATTAACAAACTAATCATTTCTCGATTTTGGGAAACAGGTGAAAGACAAAAACGAGATCGCAAAGGTGGTAAGTTGTAGACTCTAAATACGAGTTAAATTCAAAAAACGATTTAATCTCTTAATAATAACCAAAATAAGTCAAATTCAGACCAGGATACAATTCTATAATCGAAGGAATCCAAACCACCCTCAATATTTTTATTAAGTCATCTAAGTACAACTTAAAAATATTCATGAAATAACGAATTTCTAAAAAACATACCGCTACAGTTAAGGTTGTAGCTGTAAAAAGCACAGAAAAAAGAAATTGTTGAGTAGTTTTTAGAAATATACATTCGCTTATCAATTCAGATAATTTTAACGATAGGTTAAAACCATTTGGAAATGTGGGTAACAATATTGCAAACGTAAGGCAAAGATATACAAAAATAGCACCTTTACCCTTCTTTCCAGTACAAAAATCAGTTAACAACAGTGACGTGTACAATATGAGCAAACTGTGCTATTCGATAGTGAAATTTGAATCGCATAATGTAAAGCGCGACCCCCTTTAATGTACGGGGTGTCCCAGATTCAATGAAATTTGAGGATTACACCTATTTCCGAAAAAAGACCTAATTACAAACCGTTTTTAAAAAGAAATCTATTAGCGCCAACTCTACCCCGATATCTGTAACTCTTTTGGAGATATAAGCCAAAAGTTATTTTTTGTCATAACTTTGTTGTTTATATTCAGGTAATCTTTTAGAAAGATTTAAATGATGTAAAAAGTATTTTTTTTATTTCTTAAAACTTTTGAAATATAAGCTTTTATCTTTTTAAATAAAAATTGTAGTTTTTCAAAAATGTGTAGTTTATTACCTCTATTTTGAATATTTTTATATTTATAGCCATTTCCTTAAAATCCTTAAATATTTACATAATCTCCTACTGTAGCAGGCTTTCATGACGTACAAGATAAGAACGCAAAACTAAACGATAAATATTCAAAAAGGTCTCAGAATATTTGCAGGTAAAGTATTCAAAAATACGTTGTAGATCCAGTGTTTACAAAAATGAATAAAAAGGAATAATAGCTAAAGGAATCTTCTGACAAAAAAAAGATAAAGCAATTGGAAAGATCAATAAAAGTCGTAGAAAACCATTATACAAATAAAGACGTAAAAAACTTTTACCGAGATGTAAAGAAGTTGAAATAAAATACTAACTCAAAAAACAAAGAAGAACTGCTTTTAAGAGAAACAAATAAAAAATTAGTTAGGTAGGCGTAGCACTTCGAAAATGCTTAGCGAAGAAGGTAAAAATATACAAGGGGAAGCAGAAAAGATACCTTTAGAAAATAATGAACAAATAGGAGTGGAAGAACCAACAGAACAAGAAGTGAAAAAATAATAAGAAAACTAAAAAACATTAAAGCTTGCGAGGGAGTAGAATTTTCGCAAATATTTTAAAAGTAGAAGGATAAAAATTATATAAAGAATTATACGATTATAGTGAGAGTATGGGCGGAGAGGAGAATCCTACAGCATTACAGTAGAGCTATCATAAGTACAATATTTTAAAAGAGGGATAAAATGGTATGTGAAAATTATAGAGAGATTATCGATCTAGATTCAGTATAAAAAGTACTAGCAAAAATTGTATGTAGTCGATTAAACATATTTGAGAACACATTAATTAGAGAATAGCAAAGTGAATTCAGGGCCACTAGGTGAAAAATAGATCAGATTTTTGCATTAAAAATGATTCAAAACAATAGTTACGTGCAAAATTTATAACTGCACATGCTAGTTATGGATTTTAAATAGACATATGACATAAACCGATAAATTTGTGAAAATGGCACTATACAAACCAGAGAAGAAAGTATGAATAAACAAATGCTATTCGGAGCACTTTATCAGTCAGTTGAATGTAGGACCCTCTTTTTATTGTAAAGTGACCCGAATAACATTCGTTATTAACACTCTGTTATCTGGCTATAATGTTTTAATGGAATCAAGTATTACTAACTGTTTTCGATTTTTTAATTTTTATAAAAAAATAAATCTGGGATTACTTCTTGTTTTTTTCAAATATTTTTTTGTTCTGTAATTACATTTAGAAAATGATATTCTGCACAATTTGAAAATGTTACTACATTTGTAGGTCAATGGTTATTGAACGTTTATTTAGTTATGTTTATTTTAATGTAGTCCAATCAATTTCTATTATATAGTTAAGCATAAGGAAGTGAATAATTCATATGAAATTATAGTAATGAAATCCGAAAAAGAAAGTAAAAAATGTATTAGGCGAGTTCAAGTTTTAAAGTCTCCAAATCTTTTCTAAGCAGTGAGAGTAAGTAGAAAGATGCGATTAATTTTAAAAGACGCGGAAAAATTTCTGAATTTGTAATATATAAGATGGCAGCACTATACAACGTACACAAGTAGAATTGCCGTCATTGCAGTGAGTGTTGTTTTGTATACTTTAGTATTCAAGAACACCGTGTAATCATCCATTTTCTCTTCTTTTGTAGTAAAACTTCCATCGAAATTAATCGCTAATTGAGTGAGACTTGAGATGAAAACGGTATGGATGTTAAAACTGTATGTTCGTTGGGTGCGAAAGTTTAAAGAAGGTTGTGAGTTGTGTGACAGTAAATCGAAGTAGCTTCTGCCAAAGACCAGACGGGCCAAAACTATGATTGTGCAAGTTGAGCAAGTTGTTATAGAAGACCGTCAATTACGTGTGCGTGATATTGTCTCTAAAGTTTGCATTTTCGTAGAGTCTATTCTGCATGATGACCTGAAAATGCAAAAAGTTCTTCAAGTTGGGTTCCACAAATGTTGGTCGATAGACACAAAGCTGTGCAGATCGTAGTGTTTCAGGACATGTTGACACGTGATGTTGGCATGAATTTTCAAGTATGAAATAATCGCTGTTGTATTAAAGATTTTCTAGTGACCAAAAAACATCCCTAAACAGGTGTCTTTAACAGCCATAAAATCATGGCGACGGCGTATGGAATGAAAAATCATAAATTACAATTGTCTATTGGGACGGAAAGTTGTTAGAAATGTTAGTGGATAAATTTCCAGTTTTAGTGTTCGATCTTGGAATAGATCAATTGTTGAAAATTCCGATCGCACCAAAGCCACAGATGTGGCACAAGATTTAGATGTACTAAAATTTATTGTGCAATGGAATATTTGCGACTATATAAAGAAATGTATTTTAACACTACCTTATTCGATATGGGTGTGTATTTTTTTAACAGAAACTATAAAGGGGCTGGTAAATTTAATCATATTTTTGATTTTTTTTATATGATGTGGACACGGAACATATGAGCGTGTTTAGTAGTCTTGGCATTACGGTTTTCAAAGGGTTAAAGAAAGATAGAAGTTTTTGTTCTTAAACAGTATTAGGCAAGAACCACGCGATGTCAAAAATCATTCTGAAGGTATAATTGAATTTGTAAACATACAGCTTAAAAGCTAAAATTATCTCAGAGATAACTGTTAGAATGTATTTTAATTTTTAGAGTTTAGAACTAGAGGGAGGTCTTCACTTTTTATTTTCTGGAATTTATTATTATACACAGCTTAAAGATCAGTCTGTTTCAATTTAGTTTTTGTTTCGTTAGACGTAAATTAAAATAACTCCAAAATGTCTGAATCTTTGTATCCTGAGTTTACTTAAAAGTATTTGTAGTGTGCTTCAAGATTTCATATGGCGTTTATTTAATGTTTGTATAAGATGATAATTGAAGAAACCTTGAATGTTTTTCTAAAAAAATCACTAATTTGCTTGACGTGTTTTGTCTCTCATCTACTCAATGATACTAAACAGCAAAGTGCAAATATCATTACATAAAATGACACAGAAGAGTCACGATAATCTGCGTACCCCATTGTTAGAGAAATTTGTCACCAAACATGCAGTGACCTTTTCGAACTCTTGGACATATTGGCTGATTTTATGAACACCAATGTAGAAACTTGGAAATGACAAAAAGTTTACCAGAAAGGTCAAATAATTGTTAAGAAGTTGAGAGTAACAAACTTCTTACATTAAAATAACTATATTAAATCTTTTCTTTAATTCAGTATTACTAAATTATTTAATGTAGCCTCTGTTTGTTGCTATAAAATACGTAGTTAGACTGACTTCAGCTTTTTATTATTTCAGATTGTTTGTTATTAAGTAGAATTAGCATTCTGCAAAATCAATATTTATTTAAATTAAATGATTTCGTTAATTTCATTTTCTACTTTATAGCAAAGGTTCATTGAAATGGCAAATTATAAACTCATAATATCCCGGCTATATTACGCTTTGCATATTTGAAATCTAATTTAGTTCCATTTTCAATGATTATATAAACGCTTCTGTTGTTTTGTGCTCTTCCAAAGTAAATATTTTAAACATAAGCACAAAGGGCCAACTTTAGCGCTTTTTAAATAATCATTTTTCTAGTGGCCCCGCCTCCTCAGTTTGGGCAAGTATTTTTAATGTCATTTCATCATGTTTCTGTAATCTCTCAGGTGTAATTGTGGGTTTACGCTTTATGTAGGGGACAAAATGCGCGGGTCACGACCTGTGCAGCACTTGAAGCGTCCGTTTCGTTAATTGGGGCCATCATTACGGCTCTGTTTGCTACATTTTTCAGAAAACGTTTTTCGTCTACAGTCTAAGAGCGTTTAACCATAAAAAGTTTATATAATCCTATTCCAACGATTAATTGGTACAAACTTTTTCTTCCTTAATTTAAAACACCGCAAAGAAAAAAATATTTTTGCGAGGAATTTATAAGACGAAAGAAAATTAAGCATCTGCTACTTTATATTTATTAGGTTTTTAAATAATATAAAAAATCAAAATTTAATTCAGTTAAGTTGAATGGAAGTAATTGTATATATATTAGATTCTAAAAACAACAGAAAAATTTAGTAGTCAGAATTTTACTTTTACCGAGAAAGAGTGCGTTGTATAATATCTAAATATGCTTTATAAAGTGCATCTACTAGGCAACGATGACTAAGTATTCAAATAAATTAGGAAATGCGTGTGTTTCCAAGAGTTATTCAAATATAAACCTAAATTAGTTTCTTATGTGCCCTGGAATCGCCAAACAGGGCGTAGTTTTTTAGCGTTAGAGATAAATATGTTAGTGTAAGAGGTGCCTTTGTCTATTATGTAATGGATACGGTAGAGGGCGTAAAACTGTTTATAATTTTAAGTGTACTTAAGTTTACAGTTCAGGGGTAATACCCCTAAAAATATTCAAATGTACGCGTGCTGTAAACAATTTTTGAACGAAAAGGTGATCCGAGGACTAGCGTGATTAGAGGTAATATACGCATATCTCGAGGATAATCGCTGATTAAGATTTTTTTGCCTCATTTATTAGCAGTCAGAATATTATAATACATACTTACATATGCAAATACTCTACAAACTAATATAATGGCATATACATGGCGTGAAAGGAATAACACCCAGCGGTGTTATCTTACAATAGTAAAATATATTTGTGACATTCGCAGTATTCTATGACTAAGTAGTCTAAGCTGCTATATTTGTTGGTGATAGCCTTGAAGTAGTGTTTGATGGGTATTATGCGGTTGTATAGTTGTATTTGTGCTAGTTTTAAGGTTATGTACATGGTCATTAGCATATACGGTACGTTCAGATCATGATGTATTGTTTGATGTGACACATACCACGGATCATTTATCATGGCGCGCATGCTTTTAGACTGGAATCTCTGCAGTATATCCACGTTAGACAAATTGAAGCAGCCCAGTAGTTCGACTCCGTAGCTCCATAAAGGTCTAACAACTGTTTTACAAATCAATAATTTATTTTCAGTTGAAAGACTAAACAAAAGTCAGTTCAGTTTTTTAAATTTAATGTTCATTTCTTGTCTTTTTTGGCTATGTGCCCTTTCTAAGTAAGTTGTTGGTCCAAATGCATTCCCAGATATTTTACTTGTTTGGAGAGTGGAACTTTGAATACCGTTCATTATTACCGGCAGGCACAGTTGTCACCGAAGTGTAAATGTGACTTGGTCGGATTTATTTTTTTGCACGGAGACGCCTCTTTTCCATCCGTTTGATAATAAGGTCAACGTGCTGTTGTACCTGCTGGTTTGCAGTTACTGGGTTATTGTGGAAGAGAGAACAGCGGTGTCATCGGCGAAAGTTCCTGTAGTAGTTTGTGTTTTAGGTAGATTAGCGGTATATACCATATAAAAGAGTAGTCTAAGGACACTACCATGTGGAACACTAGAATTTATTGTATTGATTTCCGAGAGTTCATTACTAACTTTTACTTAAAGCAAAATTAAGGAGAAGAAAATGTTGGTGAGAAAGTATGCTTTGAGTTTAAACAGTAGCCCTTGCTGCTAAACTTAATCTGGCTGACATCAAAAAACCGCACAGCAATATTTCTTAACTTTAAATGATTTATTAATCACATTAATTAGCCGTTGACATTGTTGGATGGTAGAGTGTTTCTTTCTAAAATCAAACTGGAACTGAATGACGATATCTTCAAAAAAAGTATTTGCTCGAATTCTCTTGACTACTAATTTTTCAAATAGTTGTAACAATACCGGAAGTAAACTTATTGGTATATATAACGCAGGTTTATTAGGTACTTTTCTGGGTTTTAGTATCATTACAATTTGTGAGAACTTTAGTTGACTAGGTCCGAATTGAATAAGAAGGTTATCTGTGTTATACCTTTCCTGGGAAGTTCTTTTAGTACCCTCGCTGTTCTAAGGTCATTTCCTGCTATTTAAATGTTTTATCGGAGTTCTTATTTCCACTGGCAAGAAAGCTCAGATTGGTGGTGATAATTGCAAGGGCACAGTTAAGTGTTCTTCCACTTCTTCATTTTGTCCATTTGTGTGAGGGTTGAAGGTGTCAGCTAGGTGTTGATCTGACTTGACCTATTGCTTCGTATAGGAGGATTTAAGATCTGAGATCCTTTAAAGCTTTTATTAGCTTTCCAGAGCGAATAGTCATATATTAACAGATTACCAAGATATGTTTGAAATTTTTCATTGCCACCTTCTTTAGCTGATTACTTAGGTGATTGTATCTTGTTATGTCGTGAATATAATGCGTACACTTTGTTTCTGGGTTATTAGTTTTCTAATATCAATTGGAATATTCACTTATTTTTACTGTCTGGGATAAACTGATGGGTAGAGTGCCATCCTGATTCTTGAATCGTTTTTATTAAATGATTTGTTGTAATTTTCAGTTTTCCGGTTCTTTTATTCTGATATTAAGTTCTACATTGTTTTCGATAAAATCCCGAAATTCCTGCCAATCTGTAACCTGATTACACATTTTTGGACAAATTTATCTGAATATAACGGTTCACTAACAGTAATTATAATAGAAAAATGATCCGCTGACAAATCATAGTTTGACTCAATACCAAGTTAGTTATTTAAAACTCCATACATGACAACGAAATCTAATAGATTTTTAATTTTGTTGAGGTCACTTGGACAGTGCGTAGGTTCACCCGTCGAGAGAGATGCATAATTTTTGTCAGTGATAACTTTATACAGTTCTCTTCTCCGTGTTGTTACTGCGAGAAATCTGCTATTAAGCGTATCAAAGAGGAAGATAAGCTTTTCTTTAATAAATCTGTACCTTGAAGGGCAATAAATTAGGGACAGTATTAGTGAACCAAGTACGTTTTGGACTTTCGTAATTTGTAAAAATTCCTCTTCATACTTTGGCAGTTCATAACGAGCAGTAGGTTTCTAAATAATAATAGTTGTCTCACCATGGACTGTTCCGTCAAGGTATAAATTACATAGTCAAGTACTGTAAAATAGATTTTTGTTGTAAAATGCGCTTCCAAGATTAACAATATATCAATTTTATTTAAGTTTAAGAAAACTATTATTTTTTTATGTAGTTGCAGTCCATTGACATTCCACTAAGCTATTCTTAAGGAGACAGCCATTTAAATGTTATTTTATTTATGACGGTGGTAAACATGGACAGGATCATACTGTTTTTCTGAAGAAGTTGTTTGAATAGTTTTTAAATTTATTAAGAAGCTTTGTTAAAAATAATTCAGGACTTGTTGTAGTGTTTTGTAGTACAATTGTTGGAAATACTAGTGGAACAGCGTTTGCTTTAATGGCGTTGCATAACTGGGATGTTGATAAATTGGAGTATTCTTATTTTGTTTGCCATTTGGTCTTATTTTATTTTGAATTTCCTGGTAAACCGTGCATCCTTTGTAATTTGCAGGGTAGGGTGATTAAAGTTGCTGAAATTATTTTTGAGGTCCGAATAGGCTCCAACAGATTTCAAAAATTTAAGACAATATTCTGTTTGGCCATAACGCTTGGATCTATACATCTGCTCAAAAATAATGTAGATTTTGTTCTGGACTACACTGAAATATTTTCTTCACAGTCTAATTTTATTTTCGCGCAATTATCATTTGCTTGGAGCATTAAAATAAGAACTTGGAAGATAGAGATTTGTACATGGTTAGTTGGTGTTATAATCATCTTTATTTTGGGATGGTGGAACTAATAAATTGTACATTTATTGGAAAATATGTTTTAGATCCAGAAGAGTATGTAAAAAAATAATTTTGTGTGTTTGTATTTTTGTAATGTTTTAGTAAATTTATATAAATTATTTTATACTCGATTTATCTTCTTATTACTTTAATTTTTTTTCATAATACGAGGGGAATCCCCTTTAGATATCTCTACCTACAATGCTTAGAAGCAGCAGTCTTCTCGGTTTACCACATGGTGCGTAATCAACAAATTTCGGATTATATATGTGTCTAATAGGCAGAATAATTTTTTTTAGTATTAATGACTCATTTGTTTATTTTATTAGCCCTTCCCTCAAATCACTACATCATTGACAGCAATAGTATAGTTAGAGTTGAACTTTGACATGTGTGACAGCAGCACTCATAATTTTTTTTATATATATATAATTAATAATTGTAGGTCGAGTTAATTTTATTAATAATATTCTATTATATGTGCAAAGCTTAACTCAATTAAAAATTGTGTTATACAAAAAACATTTTTAAGAATTTTAGTCAGAGAATTTAAATTATATTATTACTATTATAAAGATAAGTTATGTATATTTATTATTATTATTATTTGTTATCTTTTTAAAAATTGCCTCATTTTGTGGCTTATTTTTCAGTCCTGTGTTTTTTTTCTTAGATAGACTTTCAATGAATTGCTTTACTTGCCCAAATGCTCTTTTTTTTGTTCCTATTCTTATCTTTTTTGTTTATTTTCTTCTTCCTTCTTATCCTTACGTTTTTTGTCAAATCTATTATGGACCATTTAAATCACAACTACGTTATAAATTCCGCTTTAAAACTAAAGATTATAATTTGGCTAAATTTTATAATTTAAATTTTTTGTTTTTGTTAATTATTTTATTTCTAATTAATCCAATTGTTATTTTCCTTTTAATTTATTTTTAAATTCTTCAGTGGCTTGTTCCCTTCATTTTAAAATGTTCTTATTCTTTTGCCGTTATCTGCTTACCCATTATTCACGGTTTGTTATAATGATTATGTCTTGTAATCCGTTTAATTAGTACAATTACAACAACATATAATAATTTGTATGCTTTAATGACGTTTGTTGTTTTGGTATCTATTGTATATATTAAATTAATTTGTATGTTATCACTATATATTGCCTTTTACTATTATTTACCAACTACTACGATCTCTATTGAACGCACTACTAGTTTTTAAATGATTACAGACAAAGTTGTATTCAATTAACGCAAACGCGGCTTCATAGGCTTCTTACAATATTTATATTTATTTATTTTGGTTTACATTTTTTTTAAATAATCTGCTTTTCTTTAAGACAACTTCTGTTTCTTTTATTCTTGTTTTGTCACTAGTTTTATATATATATATATATATATATATATATATATATATATATATATTTGAGCCCGTCCAATAATTTTCGAAGATACGGTGCGCGCGAGGGTCTCCGATTTCGTTCAAATTTCAGGAGCTAAAAGTAGGTAGTGAAAAAATAAAATTCCCCAATTTTTAGCCCTCCACCCCCTTCAGATCCAGAGATATTAATTTTTGAAAATTGAAAATTACCCTTATTTTACTGTTTTTAAAAAATCCATATCTCGGAAGTTTGAGTCGAATCGGGCTCAAATAGGACGCATTTTTTTCGTCTGTGAGTCTACTTTCATGCCATCTCTCTTTTCTTGGCAGCTTGAAATTCGAGAACATAAAAGCAGCAAATTCTTTCATCTTGAAAATGGACCCAGATTACAGCAACAGCGCGAAAACATTTTAGACGTAATAGGCATGAAAGTAGGCTCACTTTCTAAGTGTCACCAATCACGCCTGACCAATTCAAATACTTTGAAAAGTGGGGGAATTGTTTTTTTACTAGAATACAATGATTTTTTAATGGTTTTATCCTTGGCCCGAACTTATAGCATGCGCGAACACCACTACGCAGATTGTTCTTTTCGAAGGGAAAGTAAACGGAAATTGTGGGAATTTCTGAATTATACGGCGAGTCAGGGGCTCAAGAAGGGTTGAAAAAGGTCGAAGTCAGTGCAGAATACTCTTTGGACAGATTAAACGGTGATAGGACCTGATTTTAATAATCTTTCGACACCTTAAGCCATTGTTTACTGTAGTCATTTTTTGAAATAATTACGCTCTGCTAGCCGCACAAATTACTCCCGCTAACAGCCAGTGTAAGTCCGTCTGCTAAGTTGGGTGAAATTCGAATTCTGAAGTTTTTCAATTATCACGTCGGCTCAGTGTAGCGAGTTCATTCAAACAGTTTCAGAATACTACGATATTCGTATTTTAAATCTAGAATAAGTCTTCTACGGGGAGTGGATGGCCATTTCTCAGTTTTCAGTTCCTCAGGCTAAACACTTGTGAGGTTATGTTGTATAAGTGTAACGTATCTTACTGGAAAAGTAAGTGGACAATGGCTGTACTGGAAATGATGTGTGCTATCGGAAAATTCTTGAACGACAGTTGTTCTGAACCTTATAATTTTGGTTATTTAAGTGAATTCGGTACCGAACAATTGGATATCCTCAATTTGAGATTAAACAGTAATTTGAGTGCTTATGAAAGTGAGTACATATGTAAAAGGCACAAGAACAAGTTTGTCGATAATTATACGGCTGAAAGGAGAAAATGTTACGATCCGTACGGAATTCATAAAAAACCTGTTCGGGGTGATCTGCGCATTATTACCTTAGAATTGAGTCAAAAATGTTGTAAGGCAACGGAAAGGAGATTGATTCCAGGGAATAAAATATGTAAACGGTGTGAGCAGAAAGTTACTGAAAGTGTTGCGGAGGGCCACAATAACAATGTTGTGAGAACGGATGGTTTAAGGCCAAGAAGGACTTTTGCGAGTGGAGTAGATACTCTAATTAAAGAAATAATCGATCTTGAGACTTATCCTTCTAGTTCATCGCAAAGTTCAGGTGGTACTGAATTTCTGAGTTGTAGCCAGGGACGATCGACTCTCAGAAACGTTTGTCGAGAACTTGGAATGCCTGATCTTGAATTATCACGGGTTACTTTGTCCAGAAAAGAAAAACTAGTGGTCGATTTTTTAACTGATGTTCAGACAAAATTAATTCGTCAAATAAAAGGTGCTTTTAATCTCGATCTAAATTCAATTATGCCACTGGTTACTGGCAGTTCCATCCAAGACAGTGTCTTTCTTCATCAACTTTTGACAGAATTGCAAAGAAAATTCAACAGCAGTTCAACAATCTCCGACAAGATATCCATTTTTTACTTGTTCCAAGGAACTGGAGTTTCGATTTATGTCTAAAGTACTTTAAATGTACTTCGTATATGTTCAATAAAGTACGGAAGCTGCATAAAAATAGTAAGTTATTCATCATGAAAGTTGTAAGATTATTGTCTAGAAAATTGGTTTAATTCCACGTTTTCATGTCTACAGGTGAATTAGAAAATCCACTGAGAAAAAACATTCTAAAATTTCTCAAGCAATGGAAAAAATTACGGAGTTATATTCTGGACCCCAAAAATTCATACATATGTCCAGGGAAGAAACAGAATTTGATAAGAAAGGCTCGAGATGAAACGGGATCGATGGTCGAAATAGTAAAACAAAAGCGTCTGCTCCTCTACACACTACGAGATTTACACTCTAACTTTCTGCAAGATTATAAAGGGGATGAAAACGTACCCAAACTTTCTCACTTTGCGCGTTTAGTACATGAAGAATGTATTTATGCTGGAGATCCAGCCTCCCACAACATTTGTGTCTGTATCGAACACGAAAACATTAAGCTCAAGCTTCTTGCTCTGAATAAAAGGATCAATTATCGTGATTTGATAGCAGCTGCAACTTGCGATTCAGATAACATAGACTGTATGCTCCATCGATGCGGTGAATGTCCAGGGATTCTCGGAATTACGCAAGTGCTGGATGATTTTGAGATTTCCTGGGACAGAACAGAGATCAAGTACAAATTCTGGGATACCAAACAAGATACACGAGCTTCTCTCATTACAATGTGTGAGAAAACAGCAAAATTCAAGACAAATTTGCTAGAGGATTTGTGGAATATAACCAGTCACCATTTTATTGCCTAGACCCAAAAAAATTATCTCCTTACCAGCAAGAATGAGTTGCAATGGGACACCTGTTCTTATGGATTTCTCCGAAAATTATTTTTTTGTGATTCAGAATTCTATCCAACCATTCTACTAGATGAATAATGGACTTATTCTGTTGACATTTGTACGATATTTTAAGATAATGTTAATCAGAATTGTGAGAACTTTCATATGTATGTAATAAAATGTAGGTAAATTTAGGAGAGGAATTTAATAATCTACAGTGTATTTATCGAGCAAAAATAATAAAAATACAGTTTTATCTTGGAAAATACAACATCAACTGTTTTTTCTTTGACTTTGACCAGTTTCCCACTCTTCTTGAGCCCCTGAATCGCGGTATGATTCAGAAATTCCTACAACTTCCGTCTATTTTCCCTTCGAAAAGAATAATCGGCGCAGTGGCGATCGCGCATGTTACAAGTTCGGGCCAAGGATGAAACCATTAAGAAATCATTGCATTCTAGTAAAACAACAATTCCCCCACTTTTCAAAGTATTTGAATCGGTCAAGCGCGATTGGTAACACTTAGAAAACTGGAAAAAACTCGAATTTCGCGGAAATGCTATTTTTAAAAATTCGTATCTGAGGAAGTTTGGGTCCAATCGGGCTCAACTAGGACGCATTTTTTTCGTCTATGAGCTTACTTTCATGCCTATTACGTCTAAAATGTTTTCGCGCTGTTGCTGTAATCTGGGTTCATTTTCAAGATGAAAGAATTTGCTGTTTTTATGTTCTCGAATTTCAAGCTGCCAAGAAAAGAGAGATGGCATGAAAGTAGACTCACATACGAAAAAAATGTGTCCTATTTGAGCCCGATTCGACCCAAACTTCCCGAGATATGAATTTTTTAAAAACAGCAAAATAAGGGTAATTTTCAATTTTCAAAAATTAATATCTCTGGATCCGAAGGGGGTGGAGGGCTAAAATTGGAGGATTTTATTTTTTCACTACCTACTTTTAGATCCTAAAATTTGAACGAAATCGGAGACCCTCGCGCGCGCCGTATCTTCGAAAGTTTATATATATATATATATATATATATATATATATATATATATATATATATATATATATATATATATATATCATCTTTTCTATTGTAATTTGATCATAGACATTGATATTTGTATTTTGCTATGAGTCGTTTAATTATATAACGATAATAATAATAATAGTAAGCTTTAGGCCCAACGGACCATAGTCTGCAAACTAAAAAGTTAAGGCTCTCGTATGTTCGCTTTCTTTTGCCCGATCATCGTGTATGATGTCTGATACGGTGCGCCTCAACCTTTTGGACCATTGTAGCGTTAATTATGTTATTATAATTTATATTAATTTATGTATGTTACAAGTTCTATTATGTTTTTACTGTTTTTCGCTCAGGCTCTGCGAGCGTATCATTTTTCTAGTATTTACTCCTAAAAGTAACTTTTAATATATTCCGTTTTTGTAGGTATTGTAACGATCTAACTTTGAAAGTTAAATCTTTTTGGAAAGGCTGCAGCAGTCGGGCGGCGGAACACTATGCAGACATTCAGTTATAGGTGTGTCACGAAAAAAGGTTTTATTAATATGCTCGGTTTACAGAGCTAGTGCCATTAGGCTTCTAGAAAAAAATGTAAGTATTTAAGACTACAAAAACGACAATAAAGTTGTTGTTGGCATTGCGGCAAAGCAGAGTTTTAGCAATGTAAGTACGCCGGGGAACAAATGGGCCAACGAAATAAATAATTAGTACTAGTGTATTAGTAGCTAATCTAGTGTAGGAATAAGTAACGCTTGTTAAATAAGAAATAAAAAATAAAGTCAGTACGTTGCAACTTGTGTCAGAAGTATTTAAATAAATTACCGTAGCATTAAGTTAAAAAGCGAGCCAGAAAAGTAAAGTTTAGAGATAAAAAGTAAGAAAACCGTGCTGTGGGTGTCAAAGGTGAGAATAAAGATATCTATCTATTCAATACAGTACGGAACTTTGTAAAAGTTAACAATGAGCTGTAAAGGACAGTACAGAACCTTAAAAAACAATCTAAAGGAAACTCACTTCTTATGTTATTGTTTTTAATGTTTTGTACTTTAATTATTAACATTTTTAGAATTTATCCTATGCCATCTTTAACTTTCTCTTGTCTTGTTTTTATCAATGTTTGCGCCTTTTAATTCCACTTTTCGGTATTTGGTTAACATATAAACTTTTGTTTTTAGCTAATTTGTTAAATAGAAACAAATCTTAATTAAAATTATTGCTAATTTAGGATGTTAGTTAATAAATTTTGGTATATTTTAATAAAATATTATATAATATGACGTGTTTAATTCAAATTACTAAAGATGGCATTTAAGCAGTTGTTTTGCTGATATAATTATTTCTTTAGAATAACATATCACATTGACAATTATTTATCCCCATTTGATTAATGTTGGTAAAGCTTACTATTGCAGAAAGATAATGTTTTGGAAAATATATATCATATTTTAATACTTAATACTTACTTACCGAAAATCGAAACTTCATCGCACAACTTTTGCGATAGTATATAAAAAGTCATAAAATCGGTAAGTGCAAATTGTAAAATTCGCTACTTGAGCAATATACGCCCTAGAGATTTAAAATAGGGTTCGTTTTTTAGCTCATACCACGAAGAATGCGTGCTTAAAATTTCAAAACGAAGCATTAAAAACTCCCGGAGATACCGTGAGTTAAACGTGAAAAAATGTTTTCTTTATTTTTTACTAAAAAGCCATTTTATATATAGGCGCCCACTTTTAGCAAAAAAATATCATCAGATTCGTGTTCAGCGGCTCCAAAAACATAAGAATAAACATGTTTTAGCGACTAGAACCGCCGTGGTCACTATAGGGTCATTTTAGGTGTGTGCTCCGCTCGCCTAACATACAAACTACAAAATTTACGGCACGAAGAACTATATATGCATTAACTCACTAAATGTTGACGTCGTCTTTTTGTTTTAATTATAGCAGCTAGTTGAGAAAGTCAGCAGAAGTAAAACACAATGGCGAGGATTAGAAAGTTTTGCTGCAAATCGTTAATATTGAAATTAGCGCAGCAACGGTTAGCGCCTAAGTGGTAGTTTATTTAGAATGTAATATTTAGACACGGCATTAGCTATAACATGGAAATTTTGGAGAATTATAGAGGTGAAGATTGGTGTTTATGTCAATATATGTTTAATGGAAAAAATTTTCTTTTCAATGTTGCTTACAACACGGAATCGAAAATGACATATTTTTAACGCAAAACAGTACAATTTACATGTAAATTATACAAAAGGTTTTCCGCGCAAAATATCATAAAAATAATGTAAAACAAACATAAGATTATTGAACCATAAAAGCTAATAAGCGAAAACGGCAAACGATTTTTAAATATTTTTATTTAATTAATTAGAACATCTTGATGTCATCGATGAAACATAGTAGTGCAAATTGGTTAAATTCTGATCTCACAGACGTTAAAATCCCTTTTGGGAGATACATTTAAAGGTAAAATCGTAACATTTCTTAAGCCATTGTTGCTATTACATAATGCAAAAACTGCCATTTCTATCTGGTTTGTTCTCGTACTTATTGTTACTATATGTAGATTTACTACCCCTTGATTTATTTTCTCAATTTTCCATTACGGTCTTTCGTATGCCAGTTTTTATATCTTCACTTATGTCTTTAACTGTATTTTTTACATGTTTTGTGATTTTAAGCAATTTGTGATTGTTGAAATGCAAAAAGTAAGTTTTTTCCCTAGTTATACAGCTCTTTTATGACACACTGTCTATCTGTGTTTTTTGAACCAGATTGGTTATACACGTATCTGAAGTTATTTAAGCTGAAAGGGGTCGTTCTTATTTGATTCACCGCATTAATTAATGATTAGGATTTTAATTCTTTTTAATTTTCACTTATGATCTTTTCCTCCATATTTATCCACAAACTTGCTTTCAAATTAAAATTTGAAGGGGTAGCATATACATAGCTATTGAAAATATAAAACTTTATCATTGATGAGTAAATAAGAAAGATTAGCAAGCCACGCGAAAAAAAAGAAGAAAAACTTATTTACAGGGTCAGGGAACATATATAGAGAGTTTAGGTATATTAAGATCACTACATTACTACTAACGCAAAAGAAATAAGTTTTTTAGTTGAGGTAAAGTATTTAGAAGTTCTCTTACACCTAAGCCTAATATGTAGATAACAGTATAAGAAAATTGAAAAATACTCTAGCAGTAGTTAAAAGAACTTGTAGCAAATCATGAGGTCTAAGACCAAGAATAATGCACTAGATGTACACTAGGGTTATTAGGACAGCCCTAAGATATACAGTCTTGGTATGGCGTTCCAAATTTAAGCAGAAAAGCATTAATCTTAAATTAAGTTAGATTTAAAGACGTGTATGTCTTAACGTAATGGAGGCAATAAAGATAACGCCTATTGTTGCAGATTTCTTTCTTTTTGTGTTGTGATTGAGGAGAAACTAGACTATAACATTATAAACTACAATTTTTTTTATAAGTTAGTTTAGGTACATAGTATACAAGTTTAATGAATAATATAAAGGATTCTATTGTAAAAATAAAGGCGAATAATACGACTCAAAAACACATCACTAATGCTATTTCTGAGATAATATGAGATCGAAAAGAATGAAAAAAAAGAATGAAATAAGCTAAGGCCGGAGTTACCCTACGCATAGACAGCTCAGTATCGTGTTGGATCAGGATATATGACAAAGGACTAAAAAAATGCTCGTTTTTCCTTTGGAGAAATGTGCCTTTATATTTTAAATGAAAATATATGTCATGCTACAGTGTGAGCGGCCAAATAAAAGACTGGCATGTAGAAGTAAATACATCTATATTGTATCTGACAGATAGGTAAATTCAAAAGAGTGTTGCAGAGGACTCTACAGCAAAAAACCAAAAAGTTTTGAAATTTTGCTAAGAAACGACAACATATAGTCAATTATTTGCATATTAATTTAAAGGACTTTGTTCTACTTCTAGTGAGAGATTAGTACCTTTTAGTACATTAAATGAGAATCATATATTGGGTGTGAGTAATAGGGGAAGCATAATAAGTTGAGGTGCTTTCGGAGGCAAACAAACAAAACCTAACAGCAGACCACAATTTACAATTGAATTTATAATCTTTTCTAGGCTGGACTTTTGTCGTCTTCCACTAATCATGTCCTTTATTTATTTTCAGTATCCTTTTCTGGTGTTGATCATAACTTGTGAGAAAAAAGTGGACATTGAAAAATAATATTTCTTCTGTCTCAGGCGAAGTGTAAAATATTAATCATTCCACAACGTTTTTTTGAAAAGATAAGGAATCTCTTGTCTACCTAATTTTATGTTGCTGACCCCTTAACCTTTTAAACAGAACGTTCAATAATTTAAGTAGTCATTCCGGTAAATTTTTAGTTTCTACTTATTATTTTACATTATTTATAGTACCCACTTCTTTGTAATTCTTTCTATTTCTTTATTTGCTTTGAGTTAGCAGTATTTTGGTTTTACGTTATCAAATTTTGCCATTCATGCTAATAATTTAGTATTCTTTCTTTAAGAATTTGCTTTGTTTATAATTTTTTTAATTTTGTATATTATTTGTGCAATGGCGTTTGTCTTTTTTTGGAAAATCTTCTATATGTGCAAATATCAGTATTTAACGATACGGTTATGGTGTCTTAATATAAAACTGGCGTAAGATCAATATACGCGATAAAACTGGCCTAACTAGAAACTTTTCTAAAGAACTGCTCTGGTAACAATTATACCCAAAAAATATTACAGTACTACAATTCACTTTAAAGAGAATTAATTAAAAAAAAAGTTCAGTCTACAATCTGCCCCCTGTCATAATTTGATACTCTTACTAATCATCAACTTTTCAAAGTGTGTAGGCTAGAATTAGTAGAGTTTTTCTTATTTTGGGTTATTAATTCCTTCATTATTTTACGTCCTAGCCACCTTTATATAAAGTTTTTTTGTAAATTAGCTTTAACATCTTCAATATTAGTTTCACCTGATGTAAAATAGGATTCATTATTTAAAAGTTTGATTTGACGACTTCAGATGCTCTTCTCCAAATCAGTGCAATTAACCTTTTTAATTTTTGTTAAGTTGTAAAAAATCCTTAATACCCATAAATTTAGTTTTTTGTTTTTAGTGTGTTTATTGTTTAGTATAAATATTTATCATTAGAGTTCAAATGGCAGTTGACAAAATAAACTTTGACTTTTAATCCGCTATTGGTGGAAACAGTCCAAGGGAGATGCTGCAAAGAACATTTGCAAACCCAAAGAACAAGAAACACTGTCTCGAGTGGTAAAAGCGATTCGATTATGACTTCTTTAGCCTCGAAAAGCAACCAAGTTCCGGTCGACTATGTGTTTTGGATGAAAAAGACTGACAAACAGGTTTAGGTGATTCGTCAGCTGTATTTAATATCTTATACTATTTGGAATTATTTGCTTCAACTATACTTGTGCACACTCTTAAACTGATGGAAAGAAAGTCATGATCTCATTTTGGTGAAATATTGACGTAAATGTGCACTTTGAATTAGATCAAAATAGAAATGACGTAATGCCGAACTATACAGCGAACAGTTGGGCCAACAAAGTATTTGACTTTGATCAACTACAAAGAAATTTCTTATCAACAAGACAATGCGTCCATTCATCGTGTTACAAAGACCACAGATAAAATTGTCAAACTGGATTACAAGAGTAGAAAATGTGTTTAATATACTATGTTTTGACGTTGATTGATTAAAGAGATTGCATGAAGTAAAAATAATAACTCATTTTACCGGTTTATTTAATTTAAACAGAATTCTATAGAAAAATTGTTATTTTAATGCTTTAAGTAACCATGGTTCTAATGATTTTTAACATCTATTTTGAAACTACAAAAAAAAGTTAAAAGCACCATTTAGAATATTTAAATTATCTGTAGGTAGTTGTAAAAGTATCAACTGCTTAGAGAAAAAAATTATTTTATTTAATTCTTAAAGTGTGTAGGGTTTTACTAGGTATTTGCTAAAAAATTTCCAGTTGCATTGCATCATGGATGTCGGAATTAAGCTTTGCACACTGATAAACAAAAATAGAGTTTAGTTTGGAACACTATAACCAAATCAAGTGATTAAAAATTGCAAATATTTGAAAACATCTTAAAGGTTATCATGATCCTCCAGTGAATGATGTGGTATTATATATACCGATTTTTCTGCTACCAGTTACCTCCAAACTGTATAAAAAAAATTTGGTCTCTTAGTGATAAAAATGATCATTTCGTACCATCCACTTAGATTTAGAAATAAATATCTAAATTTAGACTAGGTTTGTTAATTAAAAAATTTGTTTGAAAAAAAAAGACTTGCTTAGCTATATTCTTGGACCTAGCCCAAGCATTTGATAAGGTGCGCTACCTCGGGTTAGAACTAAATGTGGATAAAGACTATAACATGTTACTAAAGTCTTATATTAGCCACATACATTGCTCTCAAATAAAATTTATCAAAGCTGCCACATGTCAGTCTACTGTAAGTATAGAGTAAGTGAAATATGGAAAATGAGGCTAAACAGCTCCAAGTTAATAAAAACTTGCAAAGAAAATATATAGATAGAGTTTATGGATAGACAAATAAGTCTGTCCATGTCGTAAGACCGAACAGTTATCGTTAATGATCTACAGACATGGAATTCCATATGCATGCATGGCGAAGTCTATCTAGGTATGAATCTAGATGCTAAACTAAGGTGGACACATCCAAAAAAGAGAATAAGTAAAAAGATATATTGGGTAATTTGCTATGTCAACACATAATAAGTTAATGCTGCTAAGCATCTCTTAAAACCTGTTTGGATATATGGCTGCTAACTATAAGGCAATATACAAGTTATACAACGTTTCCAAAAGAAAATGCTAAGGAACATAATGGACGTTCTTTTATACATACATTAAAAATAGTTATCTACATTATTTCCTAAGGATGGAAATGGTAGCGGATATGATTTGTTATTCATTTGTTAAGAAACATAAAGACGTGCTCTATAACTACACCACTACTGAGAAAATTCAATTGCTGGATCAAGTTGGAATAGTATGATACCACAAGAGACGTAAGCCTTTTGAGTTAGAAGACCTAGTGTGGTGCAAAGCAATGCCATTAGGATGAACCTCAAAACATTAACTGATTAGTTTTAAGATCTTAATGTAGAGTTGCTCGTTAGTCTATATTGTGGACTAATTGTACTGTAGTTATACCATGTCTACATAACCGGCAAAAAAAGACCACCATTAAGGAAATCAACTGGTTAGTGGTAACTGTACCCATCAAAAAAGAAATTAAATACTTAGGGGTTGTGATAGATAAAGATCTGTTATAGACAAACCACATCCAGATGGTTACAAGGAAAGCACTGATTCCAAGAATCAAAGAGCCAAAAACAGCAAATAGGAAAATTCTAAATGCTGTCGCATTAGTCCTCCTATATGCAGCACCTGCTTGGACACACAAACATGCTAACAGCTGTCCAAACACCAGCACTAATTAGAATTTGTTGTGCATATAGGACGGTTTCAAGCCGCCCTACAAGCCATAACAGCGACCCCCCCCCTATGGATTTGTTGGCAGGATTAAGAGCTCATAATTACGGAGCGAACAAGAAGGTTAAAAATTCCAACGAGGGCGGTATGATGGAAAAATGGCAAAGCAGATGGGACACATGCAACGAAGGGAGAAGGACAAGAAAGCTAATACCTGACATAAAACGCTGGAAAGACAGGAAGTTTGGTCAACTGAATTATTACTTGACACAAATGTTAAATCGCGAGATAAAAAAATTAAATGGTTTTATAAATTAACTGATTAGAAACAGGTATTTGTTAATATTTTATAAAACATTCGAATAATATCAAAGTTTCTAACTTTTTTAACATCACACGATCTTAAAATGACAAAAAAACTTTCTTAGCTGCTTGCGATTAGATATGTGTAAAAAAGTAGATATTGCACGTATGTTCTATAAACATTGCAATAAAAAAGTGTAAGACGTATTTCGTGTAATATGTCGAGTGAAATCTGCTATAGAGGTAATATGTCAATTCAGTTTGCCAATTCAATATCTAGCATTTTTTCAGCTGCATCGATAAAAATGTTTCTGGTTTGTATAGGGGACTAATGTTTCCAAGCTCTAGCGTCATAAAAATGAAGTATGAAGATTTTATTTGCGAATATTTTCGAGTTTACGTTTATAACAGCCTTAGCAGCTGTTATAGCTCCTAGTTGTTTGTAATAAATATTCGACAGCTATAATTTATATCATCACGAGCGACGCCTAAATTGTTATACATATAATGATTTAAATAAGCCTCTTATTCTTGTTTCTATATTAAACAATGCACAAATCAATATATTCATTTACTGTTAAATATGAAAGTTATTTCATACATTTTCAATACATACAATTTTACGTGCGCACTTTAGGTTCGTCGTGCAACTAGGTTACAAGAGACTTGGGTCAGTTTTAACCCACTGAGCATCAAACCACTCGTTGCGGTTAACTAGTGGTCATTTGTAAAATTATCATTATTCGTTCCAACAAGTATTAATCCCACTTTTCTTTGTTTAATTATTTTTCTGTAATGTCTAAAATTAATACCTGCTATTTAGAAATATTTCAAAATTTCTTAAAGAATAAAGATTACTTTTGTTAATAACATTTAAATTATTAATAAATTATAAAAAGTTGTTAGGTTACCATAAACATTAAAAAAATAGATGTTCATAATTGAGATAGTTTAATAATTTATAATCTAAGTTAAAATGATTATAAGGATAGATATTTTTTGTTTGAGGGCCGTTTGATCTATGTCTCTGGTAGCACTGCAGCCTTGTGGACTTATTGTGCTTCTCTCAGTTTTATCACGTTTTCCGTTTTTCTTTTGCTTTGTACCAATCGGTACAAGTCCTCTACTAGATAATTGCTGTATTCTTTTGTATCTATTATTGGTTTTCCATAAGTATCTTGCCTCCTGTGAGTTAAAAAGCTTCACACTCTCATAAAATATGTTCTCTGGTTCCCTGCCTCATTGCCGGCAACTCCATTGTACAGCCCTATTTTGTCGAAGTATTATCTAAGAAAGCAATGGCTTGTGAGAAGACCTATAATATTTCAAAGCTGATTTTTGCTTTATAGCACCAGTTTTTCAATTATTTCACGAGATCATTTTTTATAAAAGTTTTTCCATGTCTTTGCCTTGGTACAGTTTTCCAGTATTTTTTATGTTGTTTTCCAAGCAATTCTCTCTTAGATACTTTCAGAGCTGGTTCAGAGCCTTTATATGGAGTTGATGATCTTTTTTGTCCTAGCTCATCCGCTTTTTCGTTGCCTACAATTCCACAGTGCCCTGGTGCCCACAACAAAGTTAGCCTCCTAGAGCAGTGAGTTCTTTGCGACATTTAAGTGCTTTACTGCCTTTAGCGATGCCTGACTGTCTGTAAATATCTTGATTTGTCTATTTTGATATACCCTTAAATTACTTAGCCTGCAGTAACACAAATATCTCCGCTTGAAAAACCAATGTTTATTTTTCTAATGAAAAGCTTAACTGAAAATTCCCATTTTGACAGTATATGCTTACTCTCATTTCAGACACGGTCCTTGAACCATCTGTACATTAGCTAATTTTTTTGTTTTTTTTCTTATTTCGTTTATACATATATTTCAACTCATATTATTAACTGTAAAATCTGTGTTGTCTGCAAATTTTGGTTTGTTCTGATACCAAGTATGCATCTACACATATGTCCAATTTTCAGAGGCCCTACTTTTGTACAATATTTGCAGGTGGGTGCATTATGCAGTCTATTAAAAGTCATTTTTGTCTTTCTAATGATTTAAAAATGAAGAGGGGGAAGGTCTAGCAGTGTTTTCGTTATCGCTGTTGGTATTGTCGTTGTTAGACAAGCAAGTCTTTATATATTACTATGGTTATGGCGGTGTTTTGCATCATTTTGGTCCGCAATATCAATATACATTTTTTTATATTTAATATAACATAAAGTATCAAATCACCAATAATAAAGAGGCACATAAAAACTATAAACACATTTCTTTAGTGACTTTTCAAATTGCGTGTCGCAAAACATATATTTAGTCTTGTTAACTGAAGATCTAACATCGTTACATTTTGCATCAATTTCTATCGAAAATACGAATTCCAAATATTTACATTAATATAATATTTAGTTTATTTCTGCTCACTATTTTTAAACAAGTTATTTACAAATTGATAAATAATGATACAATCACAAAGCAGGTTTTCGATACGTGTCTACGTTGCGACTTAAATGAGTACTCATTTTTTTAATTCGAGTACGAAACATATGTTAAGAATGTCATAATTACCGACACTGTTGATAATAAAATGAACCACATAGAGTTATTTATTAAATACCTAACTTTACCAATAACTTACGTTTAAATTTTTTTAAACATTTAGAACAATTTTTATCATAATTCCTTTTATCTACTTTTGGGTAAAGACAGATTTTTATTCTGATCAAGCTGTAACTTTTTCAGCACACTTGAAATTCCCCACTGAAGTGTGCACCTATGTATGTGTGTTTCTTTTATGGTGTTCAAATTCGTCTTCCTTTGTCGGTTGTTAGATATGCCCGTGTTTTTCAAATAAAAAACAGAAATATTTTTTGTAGTTTATTACATTTGGCTTTTATATTTTTGTCGCTTCGTAGAAGAATATTTTAAATAAAATAAAAGCTAGTCCAGATAAAACTTTTTATATTATTTTAATGCATAGTCTGTTACTTTATTTTTTGAATAACATATCATTTAAGTTTTCACCTCGACCTTTTACTCGTTGCATCATCGGTTCGCTTCTGTGTTACGAGTGACAGACTTGTCAGTGTACGCCCCCACGTTGTGTAAACTGGACAGTTTCTGCGAGTGGAGACCAGCGACTTGACACCAATATGGCTTCGTTTGTTTGGCCTGTGGCTCCTTGCTGTCATTCCTGCCACTAGTCTAGAATGCAAACAGCTAAAGGAGTTAAATAAAGACCAAAGGGTCTAAGTTTATGAAAAGTGTTTATAATAGGTAATTGAAAAATTTCCAGGCCTTTCAAAATTATAGATCGAAATTTTTTGCTTTTCAACCGTTTTTTATATATTTGGTACCGTTAGAGTGCCTGTTTTCTCCCGATTATTTTAATAAATAATTTGCCTATACTTGTTTTAAGATAGACCTGACCAGAGAAATAGAAAACTTGCTCATTTCTTTCTTCAACTCCAAACATCCGCTATCGCAAATGTGCTCGAATTGTATTGAGTGAGACGGCAACTACTTCGACTATTAAGTTGTCTTTTTTGAGCGCATTTGGTACACAAATAAAGTTTTTTGATCTATAATTTTGAAAGACCGAAAGATATGGTGCGACGACCGGACAGAGAGAGCAAACATATGAGAGCCTTAACCTCTTAGTTTGCAGGCCGTGCTCAATGCGAGACGTTTGAGCCTTACCATTATACCAAAGCCACGTACTCCACAGAAAGCTATAACAGTTGTATGTATCAACAACTAAATCCTATGCAGTGCCAGCAGCCATCACAATTATCTATATCATGAGTACATCAAACTTTTCTGTGTAAAACATAAATTCCGTATCAAGCACAATTAGTACACCCATCGCAAATCGTAAATCAGCAGTATGGAAGCATTCTAATGCAGGTAAATGGAGAGCGAAAATGGCAAACCCAAAATTCAAGAAAACAAAAACGCCCTAGTACGGATTTACTATACACAAAACAGAAGCTAACTGACTATTGATTAAGTGCTCCTGCAATATTTAAAATCTACAAAGCACTGTCAAACAACAAATACAATCAAGTCAATAGTAAAGCAGAGCAAGAAATTAGACCAGCCATGTTTTTGTTTATGCTATCAACGATTTAAAACCGCTGACAAACATGCTATATATCTAAACCAAAAAGAATTACTTTATCAAGTTAATAGGTAACATTCACTCCACAGTCGACTTGGGAAAACTTACCAAATTAATAATTATAGGCACAAAGTAGTCAACATATATATATCAGACACAGGGCCAATAAAATACCATTACCAATGTTCTTAATAAAATTACAACAAAACTGAAGAAATAGAAATATATACGCTATAGAACTTTTGTTAAAATCAAGAATTATTTTTGGATCTCTGGACGTTAAGCGTGAAGTCATACAATGTCAAAATTGCTAAAGGTTTGATTACTTCAAAAATTAATGCCAGAGAACGCCAAAATGCGTTAAATGTACTGAAGAACATCTTACAAAAACTGTGAAAGAAAAGAAAGAAGTAAAAACGTTAAATGTGTGAATTTCCAGGAAAATCATCCGGCAAACTATAAAGGTCGTCTAGTGGCCAAAAAAATTTAAAAACGTAAATTTGCACCACTAAGGCTCAAACAACTGTTCAAAATTGGTTCAACCGGGTTATCCTATTTTCAAAGGTTCACAACCGCAACATGTAGATAATCAACAAGTTAAAATATAAAATCAATATCAGACAAATAACAAAATCGAAACAATAATGGTTAAATTAATGAAAAGAATGGATACTATGCTCAACTAGTTCACTACCATGATCTCTAAATTGCCATAATGGCTGAATTACTAAACATTGCACTATGGAATGCCAATAGTTTGGCACAGCATAGCCAGGAGGTTAAAACATTTATAACAAATAATGACATTGATATTAATCTCAGAAACATATTTTACCTAACAATCATACATAAAAATATCCAAATATTTTATTTATACTGAAAACTACCCAGACGGTGTTGCTCATGGGGACACAGCAGTGAAAGTGAAGAACTCAATAAACCATCTCATAAACCATGAATATCAACATCAACCGCTTCAAGCTACAATTATTACAGTTGCAGAAGACAGTAGCAGCATAATACCCGCAGCAATATAGTGTCCACCAAAGCATAAGTTAAAAAAAGATTTTGATTACTTTTTACTACCTATCCTTGGATTATTCGTCTGTAATTAGCAAATATAGTAGCAGAGCGATGAAACCACCAAAAGCTGTTTCGATTCACAATAAAACCACCAAGTGGAATAAATATAGGAAACTAGTTGATTCTATTGTTTATCTATACATATCTTTAAAAACAGAAAAAGAAGTGCATAACGCTGTAGAACACATCACTCATATTATGCAAACTTCTGCTAGGGCCGCAACCATTAACCACGAAAAAACTGCCCATCGCTAGTTAAAAAAATAGCCGAAAAAGGAAAACTGAGAAAAACTTTACAAAATACAAGACAAGAGACAAAGAAAAGCTCAACAAAGCAATTCGGGAATTGAAATATTTTCTGAAAAATTTAGAAACTAGATAATACACGAATATCTGACTAAGCTAATCGCTACCGAAGATACAAATTACTAGTTATGGAAAGCCAGTAAAAAGTTGAAACGGCTACGAATAGCAATTCGACCTATTAGACTAGCAAATTGAATTTGGGTGAAAAGTGTCCGTGAAAAGGCAGCATAATTTGCAGACCACTTAACACAAATATTTCAAGCATTTTCTCAGACGTACAAGGAAGGCGAATTTACAAATGTGTCAAAAGAAATGTCACACCGACACAGATCATCAAACTTTTTAAAGTCACAGAAGTCAAGAAAGTTATAAAAAAGTAAATAAAGCTCTCCGGTACAATTTAATCACTTCTAGAAAGAGCCACGAAAAAAGGTGTAAAAATTATAACATATATATTTAATGCCATTCTGAAGCTAAATTGGTTTTCACAACAATGAAAAGCTTAACTGAAAATTCCCATTTTGACAGTATATGCTTACTCTCATTTCAGACACGGTCCTTGAACCATCTGTACATTAGCTAATTTTTTTGTTTTTTTTCTTATTTCGTTTATACATATATTTCAACTCATATTATTAACTGTACAATCTGTATTGTCTGCAAATTTTGGTTTGTTCTCATACCAAGTATGCATCTACACATATGTCCAATTTTCAGAGGCCCTACTTTTGTACAATATTTGCAGGTGGGTGCATTATGCAGTCTATTAAGTCATTTTTGTCTTTCTAATGATTTAAAAATGAAGAGGGGGAAGGTCTAGCAGTGTTTTCGTTACCGCTGTTGGTATTGTCGTTGTTAGACAAGCAAGTCTTTATATATTACTATGGTTATGGCGGTGTTTTGCATCATTTTGGTCCGCAATATCAATATACATTTTTTTATATTTAATATAACATAAAGTATCAAATCACCAATAATAAAGAGGCACATAAAAACTATAAACACATTTCTTTAGTGACTTTTCAAATTGCGTGTCGCAAAACATATATTTAGTCTTGTTAACTGAAGATCTAACATCGTTACATTTTGCATCAATTTCTATCGAAAATACGAATTCCAAATATTTACATTAATATAATATTTAGTTTATTTCTGCTCACTATTTTTAAACAAGTTATTTACAAATTGATAAATAATGATACAATCACAAAGCAGGTTTTCGATACGTGTCTACGTTGCGACTTAAATGGCCACTGAAGAATGACTTCCTTAAGGGCCCAACAACAGAGACTTCTAGGCGACAATCACTTCAGATTAATCGGCTAGAAAACTGCGATGGGGAAGGCAACGGGAAACCACCCCATTATGTTTTCTCTAGTACAACTAACATGGCACAGAATATCATGGCTACAGAACCTAAGGAAATGGTTCTCTTTAACAACAACTCAACTTTTCCGTACAGCAGCCAATAAAGCTAGGATAGCCATGTTAATAGCTAACATCTGAAACGGATAGGCACTGCCAGAAGAAGAAGAAAGTCATTCTAGAAGTCAGCCATGCGTTCGATAAAGTGTAGAATACAAGATTGTTTTACAAACTTATATTTACCTATTATAAAATATTATTTAAATTTAGTTATCTTAAGAAAGAGTGTTTTCATTGGAAAGCTTTCTTACATGTCACATTTTATTATTACAACTTGACTTCGTGTACACGAGCAAATTTGTTAAACCCAATTTTCGATAACTTTGTGCAGTAAGTTGGGTTTAATGTTACGAATGCAGCATTCAATGATCAATCTTTATCCATCAAGAATTTGTGGTTTGTTTGCATAGACTATATATTTTAAATAACTCCACAAAAATATCTAAAAAAGTTAAACCACAACTTCTTGAAAGCCAACTAACAGTTGCATTCCTTAAAATTAATCTTTTTATTAAACTTTTCTTGCAATATGCCAATGGTGGCATTAGCAGTGTAACATGCGGGATGGTTTTGTTGAACCACATGTTCTCCAAATCAATTTCATCTAAATTTCGCCACAAGAAGTCTGTTAATATCAATCGGTACTGCTCACGAGTCACTGTAACTGCATCTCCTATCTCGTTTTTGAAAAAGAATGATCCGATGATGTCATCATGCTATAAACCACATCATACAGTAACCTTTTGCAAATGAAAGAACTTCTCGTAAATTTCTTGTGAATTGTCTTTAAACCAAAAACTTTTGTTTGTTAACATATCCACTTAATCAAAAATGAGCTTTATCTGGGAAGATAATTTTTTGTTCAAAATTATGATTCGTTCCAAGTTGCTCTAAAGTCCAAAAATCAAAGTTACGGCGCTTATAATGGTCCAGTGGCTTCAGTGCTTGGGTCAACACAACCTTATAAGGTTGTAAACGCAAATCTCTTCGCAAAATACTCCAAGTCGCCGTTCTTCTAAGCCTTAATTCTTGAACCACGTTGAGTGTTCACAAAATTTATGTACAATAAGCAAACGTTTGTAAAGCTTTTATTTTGACATGATTAATTGTCAGAGTATACTAAATACAAATGACAACTAGTGGTAGTTAGAAAATTTTAAGCAGGGTTGTCATTCTATTTTAAAATTATATCAGACTTATTGGAAAATCCTTTATTAGAAAGCTACTATGAAGATTATCTGAAGAGTACTCATAGATATGAAGTAAGAAAAAAATATATACTTCAAAATTGGCATTGGCAGAATCATTTAAAGATGACGTTATAGTACAATTTAAATAAATTAATATAATTAATATTTTATATATTAGGTTAATTAAAAATAATTAGCATAATTCCAAATAAAAATAAACAAATCATATAAAAATACTCGTTTAGAACAAATAATGTGGTAATAAATACTGTAGGAATTATATTTCAATTGCTATTAGACAAATCATCCTGTGTACGTTTCGAAAACTGACTTATGACGTAATTTTAAGTGACAAGACGAAATTCTAAGAATCGTTTCATACCATTTCCTGGAGTGCTGACCGAGCCAATGATTCAAATAAAATCGGTTTCCAACACAATAGCAAAATGGGAAATTCTATTCCATGCGAATGGAGCTTATCCTGAGACGTCTTGTTAGTGCCCGAGTCTACATGCAGAGTCTAAAGCCACTACCTAATGCCGGACATTCGATTCCGTTTATGAGAGCCGAAGTCTCATCCCCAGAGCGATCCGTCACGGATATGCGGTTTCGGAATCTGTCTTGCCGGCGGCGATCTCGAGGGTGCAGTCGTGGACGCGACGGGAGTCATACCTAAATTAAACATAACGCAGGCTTCGTAGCCATTGATTGATGATGCGCCACAATAAAAGCAGGGATATTTGCTGCAATCGATTGTCGGCGATTCAATGAGGAATGGCGTAAACAACCCCGGCCTCCAAAGAAATTGGGGCGGTATAATTTTTCAGGAATTGTAATAAATCGCCGCGTTTTTCGGGGCGGAGAACGGGCGTTGGTATGACTGCCGCAGTCGACGTTACTAAAGGAGAGTAATTAGAAGAATAAAATACAATTTGACGTATCACCGTTAAAAAAACTATTAACAAATTCTATTTAGAAAGTGACATTTGAGCTTTTGATTTGCAGTATCCAAAAACTTTTCCGATACTATTATAACAAACTGGAATTTTTCCTCACATTAACAACAATACGCCAAATAACCTGCAAAGTTTCTGCTACAGAGATTATCGGAATACCTCCGGGACTTCAACATTAACAGTGAGAGAGTTGTTATGGATATCAAATCAACGATAAGCAAAATCAATAAAGCGAAACTTCTAAACACAACGAAGCAAAAGTACCTTTGAATACTTGTTTATTTTGTTAATAAGCCCAAATAGATTATTAGTTACATTTAATTATATATTCCGTTGAAACATGCATAAACACAATTTTATATTATTTGTAGTTTCTTAATGTAATTATGTTTTTCCCTATTTTAGGAGTTTCCTGTTAATTAAATAAAAAATAATCTCTACTTTTGGTTTATTGAGCTGGTAATAATTTCTGTTTACTTCTATTTAATTCTTAATTGATTCTGATTCTACAAGGAATGTTAAATTATCTAGTGTTACTACAATTTTTTATTAATATTTTTCTCCAAACTGTTAGTACGTTATATTGGGTATTTCAAAAGAAAAGTGGGGTTTAAACTGTGCCCCATTTTTTTTCTGCAATGTTCGCAGCGTTCTATGTGGTAAAATTTTGTAGCAAATACATTGTGCTTAGTCGACAGAAGAGAAAGTAACGATTGTTAAAATGCATGAGAAGCATAGAGAATATTTTTCCGCGACTGTGGGCAAATTACATGACATTTTAGTAAAGAGGTGCATTAAAAAAGTTTTTTTTTTATTATTATTATTTAATGCTACAATCTAGTCTTAGACTAATAAGTAACTTATTTCTAATCCTACTTTACTAAAAATCTTAGTTACTAAGAGTCACCCATTGCTGTCTTCTTAGCCAAGTCTAACTTCTAAAGCATTTTTTTCACGCGCTAACACAATTCTCTGATTTAACACTAACAATTTACTGCACTACACTCACTCATGGGGTTTAGTCCTCTTGAGTCTTCTTAGCTGATTTGCGTTATCCAGTAACTGGATGTCCTCGATGTTTCCATGTTATAGAAGTCGTTCATCATGGCTTCTTGCATATTTTTGGATCTCTTTTTCCACATATTCTGCACAAAGGTCCCTATGGAGATCTTCATTCCTAATATACCAAGGCGCATTAACTATATTTCTTAAAACCTTGTTTTGGAACGTTTGTAGAGTCTTGATATTTGTTTTTGCGATACATCCCCAAAGCTGTGATCCATATGTCCACACGGGTTTTAAGATTTGCTTATACAACAGTAGTTTATTGTGTATTGACTGTGTATTGAGCTGAGTTTCTTCCCAGAAGCCAGTACATTTTTTTATATTTGATGTTTAGCTATATGTGGAGGCTTACCTGGTTTTGGTACCATAACTATTTCCGCTACCTTCCACAATGCGGGTACATATTTGAGTCTAATTGCTGCATTAATTAGATGGGCCAACTTTACGATCGCTTTCCTTGGTAATTTCCTCAGGATTTCGCCTGTGATTAAGTCGTATCCTGGGGCCTTGTTAGGCTTTATGTTGTTTTTAAATTAACTTCTCCTGTCGTCACCGGTGTTATATTTTCTTCGTCCAATAGGATAGTTTCTTCCATTACTTCTTCTTCTTGCAGGTCGTAGGGTTGGAAAATGCTCTCCAGATGAGCAGCAAATCATTCCGCTTTTTGCTCGTTGCTCCTAGTCCAACTTCCATTTTTTTTATGGGTGGTATCTGCCCAATAGGTCTCTTTAGCCTTTTTGTTGATTTCCATAAGGAATCATTAGTCAAGTTAGTCAAATAGTTAGCAATAGATTCCTCTTTTAGCTCTTTAATTTCTCTTGTCAGCTGTTGTGTTAGATTATTTAATACAGTTTTGTCTGGTCGGGTTCTGGTTTGAAACCACTTTCGTCTTGCTTTTCTTTTTTCAGTTACTAGTTTCTTGATTTCTTCCGGGTAATAGCAGCCTCTTAGTCGTCTTTTAATATATGGGGTGCATTCCCAAGCGCTTATCTGGATATCTTTATTGAATTTTTCTAATTCATCATCCAATTCTTTTTCATTTCTAAGGGGCACGTCTAATTTTATTTTGTTGTCAAGTATTTGCTTAAAGCTTGTCCAATCTGTGTATTTATTAACTAATGTAGGATTATTTACTTTATGTATTATATTTTCACTCAAAGTTAAAGTTATAGCTGAATGATCAGATAATAAGTCGTGACATTTATCTATCTGCATGTAGTTGGGTGACATATTTTTGACTATAAAAAAGTCAGTCAGGTACCTTGTTAAGGTCCGAGGGCCAGTATGTCGGCTTTTCCGTAGATATAAATATGCCTCCATATTAGCTGGTTGCTTTTAGCAGTTCTCTACCCTTGGTGGTAATTGTTCTGGACCCCCAATGCGTGTGTTTCGCATTGTAGTCTCCTCCTATAATAAATCTTCTACCTAGGTAGTTACACAGGTCATTGTAAATTCCTGCTACTGTTAACGAATATCTGCTCGTTTTCATTTTAATTGCAGTCACCTGCATTTTTTCTGTGACATATTTCGGTTCTTCATAATGTTGTATATATTTTTTAATTATCACTGCACTTCCTCCTTTAGCCTCATTATCAGGATGTATTGCATGATAAATTCTATAGTCATTAAGCTTAGCAAAAGAGTATTTAGTAAAATGGATCTCTGAGATGAGTGCTATATCTATATTTTCTGTCTCTAATACTAACTGGAGCTCCTGTAGGTGTTTAAGGAGTCCATTAGTATTCCAAGTAAGGATTTTAATAAAATTGGCCATTTGAATTAGTTTTAGGTATAGCTCCCTTGGCGCTAACTTCAAGTCTTTTCAGTCGTTCATCTAATGCGGTAATAATAGTTTCTTGTTTATCTAATTTGGCTAAGATAGTTTGGAGAGTTTGCTATATATTGTTGTTTTGCTGGTCATTCGTCTGCATAATTCGTTTTTTTGCCGTAACACTTGCATACGTTACGTCTTTACTAACTTTGTTAGGTACGGCAAGATTTCCTTTATTATCTTTTATCTGTTTTTTTTCTGTTATTTTGTTAAATGCATTAGGCGTTTTTTTCTCCATAGCTTTATTTTTAATTTTTTGCAACTCAATGGCTACTTGACACCCGCGATAATTTGCTGGGTGTTCCTCACCACAATGTATACATTTTGGTTTAGCTGTTTTCGGTTTAGGACAATCTTTTGTGTGGCGTTTACCTACACATTTGACGCATCTCGCTTCTTTATTACAATATCTTTGTGTATGGCCATAAGCCTGACACTTCTTACATTGCGGTATTAATTTAGAAGTTTTATAGGGTTGGATCTCCACCTTACATTGCTGTACATGCTTAATAGCCTGAATCTTATTTATGTCTTCGTTATGATTAAAGGTCAATACAAACATATCAAGAGGTTTATTTGTTTTCCATTTTATTTTGTTGACAGCATTTAAAGCTTTGAATCACCTGTTTTCTAATTCTTCAATTATACTACCTGTTTGACAGGAACATGGTAGATATTTGGCTATTATCTTGATTGGTCTTTTCCTTTTATCTTCATATGTATGCCATGAATATGTAGTTTTTTCTTTTAATATTCTTGTTACATTACGATAGGTATCATCATTTACCGTATTGACTTTAATATTTACTTCATTAACTATTTTTGTATTAAATTTGTCTTTTTGTATTTGTTCCCTAAGGAGTTCTAGAAACTTATTGTGTTCCTTAACTTCTTCCACGATTATTGGAGGTGGGGGTTGTACCTTTTTAATTTTAGTTCTATCTTCATTTGTAAAGCATTGAGAAGTAGGCGGTGTAAAGGAGGTATCCATTTTTTTCCTTTTATTTTGTCTATTTTTAGTCCTTATCCGTTCAGTTTCCTTAGCTAGTTCTTCTTCGTCGGTGGAGTACTGTACTTGCTTGAGTGGAGTTGATTCTACTTTTGTAATAGTACTCACTTGTCCGCTTAATTGTATTACTTGTAATTCAAGTTTACTTATATTTGACTGCAATTGTGCTATCATATTGTTTAATTGTATATTGACATTGTTAGTTTTCTGCCATTCTGTGTATAATAATTGTTCATTTTGCGAACGTTTAATGTTTTCCTGAAACTATTCATTATTTTGTTGTATTAAAAATGCTTCATTTAATGTAATCGGTTGTATTCCATTAGCCATTGCTGTAATATTTTGATATTTTAAGTTGCATTTTCTATTTAGATCCCGATATCACGACCACGGCAAAGATTATTTATAAAAAGATTAATAAAAAATTTTGAACAAACAGGTTTAGTTGCAGACTGGTCTCGTACAGACCGTTCAGCTGAAAATGTTATTGCTGGGAACGATAGTGTGACGGAACGTACAGAAAACCCAGTGCGCCGTCCATCTGAACATTTAAAAAAGCACCCATTCAGCAGATTTAAAAAAAATTGCTAATAAAATTATCTTTAGCGACAAGGGTAATTTTCACCTTAGTGGGTATGTCAATAAACATAATTGTCTCATTTGGAGCACAGAAAATCCTCGCGTCATTCAAGAATAACCTACACATATTTAACCAACGTTTATGCTACAAAAATAAGAACGATTTTTGAAATAAAAACAGAATTCGAAGAAAAATTGCACCAAATTTATGTGACAAAGTGATCGAGAAATTTCTTAAGAGAATTCGAGACGACATTTGTTAAGTATACTTTCATATTCAATAGAAATGTTTACTTTTTAATGTAAGTTTCATAGCTTTGCTAATAACTAAATACATAAAATGCTTTTGTTTTTTTTTAAAATCAAATCATGCGTTTTTCTTGTGATACCATATAATTAAATTATCAATATTTAATTTTGGAAAAGTAAGTTTGCATATAAAAACAAAATGTTGGTTTATGATTCTGTAATGACTTACTACTCGTATAACTAAGTATTTCACCAAATTGCATTTTTGAAAATTAATTTTACACTAATTGGTGCTTCAGTTTGGCATCGATGGGTAATACACGCATGCGCACAAAAACGCGTGAATTATTTGAGGGTTAGATGGTACTGATCTATTAAATGGTACTTTATGAGAAAATAGAATCAACTGTCTTTCCTATCCAAATAGTATTATTTTATTTTAAAATCCCACATTAGTTGCAAGATAACCAACAATAATTTCATGGAAATTTAAAGCATTTATTATCACATTTATAATGCGCAATAGTAACCAACCACAATAAAATTGCATTTAAAATTTGGTAATATTTTATAATCCTTTCAAAGTAGACTAGCCTAATCAATGGATCGTTGAACGTCGTGTAGACTGGGCTCAAGCTTGTTTCTAGCTCTCCGTGTAATTGGTTTTCTTGTCCATGAGATTTCTTCCAAATGCAGACCATAGCCACCACGATGCAAAAGAACAAAGCTAAACATTTTAAACTGCTACATTTATTTGTTTTTTACCACTCAATACAAATGCGAGAGAGTGGAGTGTGTCAATCTAATAGAATAGATATTTCTAACGATTTCGTTTTGAAAAAAATTTATCTAGGTTTTGATTATAGTTTTATAGTCTTTAATTGAAACTTAGTGATCTATTAAATTAGCAAGTTACATAATTTTTAAGTTATATTATATTCATATTTTCATTATATGACTAAGTCTTTCTGTTGCTATCAATTATTAATTATGCATCTCTGGTTTAATTCTTAAATGTGTATAATTTCAGTTCTTACTATTTGGTTCACATTTGACTTTCAAAGAATAAACACGCGCCTTCTACGCTTTGTTATCTTTTAAAGTAAAATGCAAGAGCCGTGCTATCAGTTTGATTAAAAATTCGTCCAACAAACCCAAACACTTATCATCGTTACAATATTGTATGTATAATTACTATTTAGTTAAGTATATCAGCAAGCTGTAACTTATGTTCTCAAAGGGAAGAAGTCTTGGTCCCGGACCGCCGGATTTACCAAACCCAGGTTCCCCAGAAAACTACGGATTTATGTTTAGTTTTCCCAACGCTCAAGTACCCACACAAATATCACCTCATTAGCCATTAACATTTAGTTATCAAGTACCGATAAATGCTCCAATTCACAAATAAAATTACCCCCCAACAAATAACAAATATCCTCACAAAATCAATAATTACTACTATTGAACAATGCATGAGGTGCTAACAATATAACCACAACAAAACATAATTTCCTGTATAGACGTGTCAAATGTGGAGGTCACATGGCACAAAAACATGCAAAAAACTGAAGATACTCCTGCTACGTGGGCTCTGTGCAATAAAAACCATCCTGCCAATTACCGCGGGTGCATAGTTCATAAAGAACTACAAAATAAAATGTCTAGGAAAGTATCCCAAATCAACTGACTACAGCAGCAACCTACACAAATCAACATTATTTCATCACAACAATCTACTCGACCTTATAACCAAGTATTCACAGACAAGACTATTTAAATATATAGCACCCTGGTGAGATAACAATGAATCCTAAAAATGCTACCCACAGTCATAAATAAACTAGTAAACAGTAGCTAATTTTTTGCGAGTGACATTATAGAATGCAAATAGTATCTAATCAGAAACACTTAAAGAGGAACTATTTTTAAAACTATTTAATATAGATATCCTCTTAGTAAGAGAGCACGACAGCCGCGACGTAAAGGCCTCGGCCTGCCAGACTAACGCGCGGCGGGCCCTGGGTTCGACTCCCAGGTCAAAAATAACGGCAAACATCGAGTGCTCTCCGGCCATCATACAAACACCTTTGGCGGTCGTAAAGTACATTATCCTTCTTCTAACGGGTCAGACTAGCCACCTGCCCGGGGTACGCCCAACATGGCTCATAGTACTACACGAAATGTGTAGTTAGAAACAGGCTAATAGTCTATATAAGAGTAGAAGAAGAAGATCCTCTTAGTAGCAGAAACACAATTTACAACACAAAAACACATAAGAATTTCATATTATTTTATTTCACACACTGAGAGCCACTATATACAGCTTACGGGGGTATGGCAATAATTATCAGAAGCTCTGTTACTCATCACAAACTTCCAAAGTATGAAGAACATTTTTTACAAGCAACAACAGTACAAATACATAAACTACCAATTCCGATAACTTTATCATCCATATACTGCCCATATAGACATAATTTCATAAAAATTGTCTTTAGTGTATTTTTTGAAACATTAGGTAATCCCTTTATATGTAAAAATAATTTCAATAGCAAACATACACACTGAAGTAGTAGATTAATGACTCCTAAAGTCAAGTACTATACACCCTCATGCAAGAAGCAAACTATCAATACTTATCAACAGGGGAACCTACTTACTGTTTCAGCGATCCTAATAGAATCCCAGATTTGGTAAACTTTTTTGTAACAAAGTTTAAAATCGCCCTCCAAGATAGAAAAAGCAACAAACTTCTTTACCACAACCATACTAAATGCAGCGTGGACGTCCACTCCAAAATTAGAAGAATGTAATAGAAACGAAAATATTTTTGTTGACGTACTAAACTTAGAGAAAAACGCAAAGCACAAGCAAGATGGCATTAAACCCGTAGTCCCATATACAAAAACACATATAATAGGCTAATAAACCACTTAAAACGTATACTTGCAATGATCGAATAAGAAAGATATCAAAACTTGAAAAGTAAATAAAAAAAGTAAACAACCCCAAACAATTAATCCACCTATAAAGAAATCACCAATTACATGGCTAGAACAGACACTGAAAAAGTAGAAATATTTGCCGGTCATCTTACAACTGTATTTATTCCTCATTCAAATGTTACGGATGTTAATATTAAAAACTTCTTAGAAACACTTTTATAGATGTCACTGAAACTGAAATCGGGAATAAAATTAAAAGACTGAACAAAAAGAAATCTTCTGGTTAGGATCTGATTAATGGTAAAATGCTTTTTAAACTCTCCAACACAGGTATCCAGTTTCTGAGACTTTTATTCATTGCAATACTCCAATTTAACTACTGGCCTCTGCAACTTAAATTTGCTCAGACAATTATAGTCCAAGAACCCAAGCAAACTTCCCAAATAAACCTATTTTATATCGTCCAACCAGTCTACTGACGTAAATATCCAGATAATTCACGAAAGCGGCATCTTAAAAGATATTCTCCTCAATCACCAAATTGGCTTTCGTAGATTGTACAATGCAAACCATAATAAATCAAGCAGTAATGAAGAAGAATTTTTAAATTAAAAATGGGCAGCATATTCAGACGTTTATGAGATCAATTCAGGAGTGATTCCCCCAACTCAGCCAGGGAAATACTTTGGATAACGGACAAATATGGAAAGTACACATCATCAAAAAGAGGAAAGAAATATATCTCAAAATCATGAAAATGTACTGGTTTCTAAGTAATCGCTTCTACTTCTCGCTTGAAAACAAACTATTGCTTTATAAAGTAAATATAAAGTTAATATGGACGTATGATATTGAACTTCGGGATTTTCTAATACCTTAAATATTAACACTATTAAGCATTTTCAATCAAAAACGCTTAAAATACTCACAAATGCTCCATGGTAAGTTCTAAACCATACCCTACATATGAACATCAACATTAGAAGAAGAACGTCAAAAGAAAATCACCAAACATTTAAAACGCTTTCAAGCCCATTCTAATAAACTAGCTTCCACCCTGCACAACGTCCAGAACCCTAAGCGACTGAAACGAACATGGCAAAAGTACTAAAAGAACTGAACCTTAAATTGGAATAACTTCATTGGAAAAATTTTTCCTTATAACAGTACCACCACAAACTAGCTCATAGAACTACACTTGGTATATTTTTATTATATATAGAGTTTAGATTGCTAATCTGCAAATATATAATTAAAAAAAATTCTTCGATCTATTTTAATTTGTATACCTACTTAGTTCCGATAACATTCAAAACAGTCTATATTAGCGGTATTGCAAAGAGCATTAGAGATTAATATCAATTTTTGAGTCAGAATATATATTATATAGATAGTATTTTTTAATTAATATTTTAAATTAATATAGTGTTGATTTAATATGAAGCTTAATTATGAAGAGTAAATGCATAAGCCATTCATACAGTATTTCTGTACTAGTTTCTTGATTTGTTACACTAATCCTTTGTTTCTTTTCTGTTATAAGTATCAATAATAGAGTTAAATCTTAACAATAGGATCTGACACACAAATCATTGTAGAATTATAAATGTATGTAATAATGTAAAGTTTGAAAATCACGTCCTTTGCGTTATAATGGCTTTGGAATATCCCTGAAAACACGCTCGTGAACGAACCAACCATGTTTTTAAAAAGGCACCAGGCACTGTTTTTTGTTCTGCAACACGTGCTTGTATCCAAAGCACAACTTATACAGCATTAAACTTTGCATTCAAATCCCCAGTCCGCAAGGCATTGAATAATAAGAGTTATATCATTCTAATTGTTGTTAATAAACATTACTATCTTTTATTTGTAATTATGGTGATGTTCTTCTAAATGTGGTACACAACAAATTTGAAAATAAATGCCTTAGTCCCTTATAAAATTATTATTTTTTATATGTAACCTTTTTGCAATATTTTTGAGTGTTATTCTATATGATAATGTAAGTTAGTTAATTTGCGTTAGCTAAGGGATTGTCAATACAAATAAAATGTTTTTTTAAAGATAGTTGGGTTGTAGTTTTGTATTATTTATTTCAATAATCTTCTATCATAGTTTTTAAAAGTTACTCTTACGTTTTGGGAGCCGTGGTGATTTAGTGGATAGATCGCTAGACTACGAAACCAAGAGTTGCGGGTTCGAATCCCGCTCTCGCCAATTCGATCGCTGGCATTTTTAGGACCCAGCTCGACTCAGGCTGCAACAAATGAGTACCTGGAGGTCAAACTTTGGGGTAATAATAGGCGGTCGGTACGTAATGCTAGCCACGTTACTACCCCTGTGTACCGTAGGCTCTAGATTGTAGCAGATCTATCCTGTTACGACGCCAAAGGGCCTTCAAGGCCTGTTACGGGGAATTATTATTCTTGCGTTTTATTAGTTTGTTATTTAGTCAATTTTGCGACTAACAATTCTTATATTTGAGTAAATTTTTTTTGCCTTTCTTCTTTAGTTGTTAAACTTATTTCTTGCTTATTAATTGGTAATTTTATTTTTGTGGAGTTGTGTAAATATTTCCTTTATTTGCTTTTATTTCTTAACACTCTACATTTGTCTATCTATATATTTGAACAGAAAGTAAACAACGAAATGTGGCGTGCCTTACGTTCTTCATTTACACAAGGAGATCCGTGCGTACTAAACAAAGACAGCGTATACATTTGAACGGAAAGTAATCAAAGACATCTGACATGAAATTTTCTTCGGGCGGCCGCGGCTGTCATCGGGCCGCTGCCTTGTTGTGTCTCCATTTGATTTGCTTCTGCCATTTATAGTGGTCATAGGCATAAGTCGCTCATAAGAAATACGTATAATGCACGCAAACCTTATGTAAACATTTTAAAGTTGCACACGTTCTATCAAAGTAGCGGCAGCAATATCCTTCCAGGCACTTTGGATAATTATGCTGCCTTTGTACCTGCTATCTCTTTTATGATGCCTATTTACTAACTTAATTAATAGCTTCATATTCGTTGTAAAAATTAAGCCAAAATGTCGACAATACTAAAGTTAGGTTGCAATTTTATGATCAAAAAATTCTGTTACTGCTGCCAACATTAATTAACGAAAAATTAAAAATTACCCCAAATGAATGTAAGAAATACCTAAACATTACAGGAGTGCATTATGAACGAGCGCATAAGCTTTGCATTGGTTCAACTTTACGTATTACGTATTTATTATGAACGACTTATGCTTACCTATATTATAAATGGGCGCTAACTTAAATTGTTTTTGATCCAGGGAGAAAGCCGATCCAATTAAAAATTTACACCTTCCCACCTTGCAAAAATTTGAGAGAAGGCGGGCGAAAATTTGTCAGGCCTAGGATACCAAAAATACTTTTTGGCGGGCAAACCCTTGTAGGTATATTACATTTTATATGATTAAATTTTATTTGCTCGGATGTGCATATCTTTTTGATATTTTATTGTTTATCTAAAAAGAATATTCCTATTATTGTTTCTTGTTTTTGAAAACTACAAGATATATGGCTAACATTTAACATAGACTTAATTTTCCTAAGATCTGAATAACTGAAAGGTATATTGAAATTATCAACATAGTATATATATATATATATATATATATATATATATATATATATATATATATATATATATATAAATTGTCTAAAGGATATGCTTGTTTTTTATCTTTAAATTGGGTTAATAGCAAAATTGGCATTATGGTTTTACTTAACATATGTAGGTACTTAAATTTCTGTGTTTTTAAATGATATAGTGACTTAACTTGTATCTAAAAGAGTAAAAGTTTCCTTTTTAGTTATGTGACTTTACTACTTGTATTTTAGTTTCTGTAATTGTTCGATACTTATGTATCTTTTTACAAATTCTATAACTAGTTCTTGTTCTTTTCCATATAGTCCTCTAATATTTAATGTTGCTAAATTTGTTCTTTGTAAACTATTTTAATGCTATTTCGTTGCTATATTTACATTCTTCTTAATTTGCGCTAATAATTGTTTTGGAGAATTCATTTCTACATTTATGATAATATTTATTTTCCTCCATTCTTCCGCCATTTTTACTCTTGATCATCACGAAACATTCTCTGATGCCCTGCATTTGTTTTTTATTTTTTCTTATTTTACTAGGCAGTTTTTATAATTATTTAGTGTATATGTTTTTCTTGGGGATCAAAGGGGTAAGATGCGAAACATAAGGCGAGTTTCCAGCTATCGCCGACTTAGCCTCTCCTACTCAATCCCAACTTTCACCTCCCCGTTGCTGAGCCCCTGAAATCTGACCAACCTTGTGGAAGACTAAATAACGAACTTCGGTGAGAAACAAGATTAGCAACCAACGAGATCAGAATACTTGGAAAGGGTGGTCTCCTCTCCAGGGAGCAAGAAGACTCATTTACACTACGACTTTGGCTAATAAAATAGGAAACAATTTGGAATAACAAAAATACCTTTTGCTAATTGGAAAATCATAAATTACAAATAATGGATACACAACAAAGAATAGCTTCGGATAGGACGAAACTTACAGATGACAAACGAAAACAAATTAAAGACAAGAAATGTTGGATAAAAAGAGATTATCTACACATAGACACCTGAAATGTACCTGGATTAATAACAAACTATAAAAATTATATAAAGAACAACAAGAAAAATAAATATAACTCTATAGATATATGTATAGATATAACTCTATAACTAATAGAGATAAAAAACAAACTAAAAAGCACTCAAGACTTAGAAACACAGCTGGTATAGTAATTATAATAAATAAAAAATAATAAATAAATAAAATTATACGAATTAATAAACAAAAGAATCACAAGCATAAGATGCGTAATAGAACAAGGATACTTAACCATTATGAAAAGAGTCTCTCTCAACGTTCGCATCGGTAGAGAGAAATTTAAAAATATCATTGGAACAAGTGGCGAAAACCATTTTAACTAAAATGGAAAAATAGTCAGAGATTTTCCTTGCTATAACATAAGAATTATGAATATCTTCTTTAAACATACACCTGCATACCTGGGAAGCAAAAGGCTAAAAATCGATAATCGACTACTTCCTAGCAAGTGAAAAAACCACACTATTTAATGATACACGAGTATATAGAGGAATAAATGTACATACAGACCACTACTTCCTAGAAGCTAAAGTAAGATTACACGCAAAATATGTAAAAAATAAAAAATGAACAACAAAAATGCTTCAAGAAGAGTCGGTTAGAACATTTTAGCAAGAAAGGTTAACGAAACATAGTGGACGATTCCCAGAATCTGATAATGTAGAAAAAAAATGGACAAAAAAAAATGCAATTGAAAAAGCAGCAACAGAAGCCCTTGGAAAGCTAAACACCAAATATAATAATAAAACAGAGATACCCTGGTCAGCAAAACAACAAAAGGTAGTTGAAGGTAAAAACAAGGCTTACCACTTATGGCTACAAAATAAAACAGAAAGAAACAAAACACAATATAACAAAATAACGCAAATCGTAAAAAACCCAAGCACAGCAAAATATATGGGATACCTTCATATCATGAATAGAGAACGATATAGATGGACGACGACAGATGGCGTATAAAATTATGAGACACCTAAACAGCAAAGAGAAAGGCACAGCACTAATAAACATAATAACACCCACCGAATGGTTAAAGTATTATAAAAATCTATAGTTCCTAGAAAAACTGGCAGAAGAGGACCAAGAAGGAGAAAACGAAGAGATAGTAGTAGATCCAATAAAAACTGAAAACTAAGTGACGCGTTGCGATGCACTAAAAATAGAAAATCCTGTGGACTGGATGGAATTAATAACGAACTTATTAAATATGCTTCGGAAAACTAAAGACGATCAGCCGCTTATAAACTACAACAAAACTATACAAAAATATTGACCATGAAAACGAAATGGTTTTTTGCGCAATGAACCGGTCCGATCAAAGATAGTACTAGATGAAAAAATAATCATACAGGTGAACTGTTTCAAATTTCTGGGCTATTCAACAAAAAAATAAAAAAATTTAACTATTACAATACCACAATAAAAAGAACGCTCAATAACAAAGCACAAAAAAAACAATAATAAAGTTTTATCCTAAGCCTAACATATGGTAGTAAATGCTGAGCTATTACCAAAAATAACGAACGCAGAATAACTACATCAGAAATGCGATTCCAGCGACCAACAGCCGGATACAATCTCAGAGATAAAAAAAAAACGATGAAATTAATGAAGAACTAAAAATATTTAACATTATAGACAAAATAAAAGACTGTAGGCAGCAATAAAAAGAACATTTAGAACGAATGGAAAATGACAGACTACTCAAAATATACTATAGATATAGAGAAAAAGGAATACGAAGCTTGGGAATATCCAAAAGAGATGGAAAGAGTAAGTATAAAAATACAGTATCGTAGTGTTGCAACGGATTATATCCAAAGCATGATGGAGAAGAAGAAGAAGAACATATTACTTTTTCTTTTTGTAGATTCTAAATTTATTTTTGATATTTATAACTTTGGTTCTTTACAATCGCTCATTGAATGCCTTAATTTCTTCTTTTAACTTCGCATTTTCTTGGGTGGACGTTCGTTTTCTTTCACAATTTCCTTATTTCTTTATTATATTTATTCTGTTCTGTTTATATCTCTTTCAGTTTAACGCTTAGCTATTGCAGTGTTTCTAATATTTTTTAGTTGATCACTCTCGGTGTTGGTTTTGAGAGCGTATTGTTTTTGCTTCTCCTATAGGTTTTCTTTTTCTCTTTATTATTCCAAATTGTTTTTTATTTTCCGTCACCTGTTATGCTTTTGCCACTAGCCATATTGAGTTTTACTTTAAATGTGTAACTGAATAAGTTCCTTTTTATTATTATTATTTTGCAGTATTTTATTTTATCTTGGGTTACTCGCGATAAAAACTGCTCATCCAGATCGATTTATTAGAGGTTAGGCCCTTTTAGCACGTAAATTACCGCTTATTTAGCATTTCATTTAAGCCCGACCTTATTTATTTGATTTTTTTTTGTATTTCATTTAGAACGCATTTTTGGATTTGGAAACATAAATTAATTCGCGTAAACCTTTTCAAAATTTGAGTTTAGTTTTAGAGCTATTAATACAAGGTGTGGTTATTGCTAGTTGAAGACTTTCAACCTTATAATTAAACTAAATAGCAACTTAAATTTAAAATACTTATAAGAGAAGGACGACTCGAATTTACCGTTTTGTTGCGCTATTAAACTCTAAATTGCTTGACCACTGTCGACCATCATTTAATTTATGAGCATTTGTAAGTTTTAAAATTTTAAATACCAACACATTTTCAACAAAAATAGCAATGTTAATTATGCTGCGTTTAATTTTTAATATAAATTTTTTGATTTTTTTAAATGATGAAACCCTTGTAAATAGAAGTAATAATTATTACACAATGGATGCATTTACCTTTTTTAACGGGATAACATTAGATAATTACTCTAAGAACTTTATTCCCGAAAAACACACACATTCCGCAAAATTCTCGCCAGAACTATAACAGAACTTTCAAAGCTCCAGGCGGGGGTGTGGTGTTTATTTTCAGCGCGGCTTCGCCGGTCCAAATAAATAGCAAGAAAGGACGACGTCGTTATTAAGAAGCAGCGGCGACGAAACAAGTACATAAATTTACCATAAAGGACGCTAACGACTTTACGTCCATTTCCTGCTAGTTAGGTTCTGATACTGCGTCCACTCCTGCTAATAGGATGTCTGAGTTGTATCACTTCCGGTTAGTAATTGCATTAATGCCCTGGAATTAAGTTGGAAATTCACTAGCTCTCCTCAAACTGCCAGGGAATATTACAGTGCCAGGTCCTGAGCGCTTCCTTTTCTAATATTGGGTGGATGTTAAATGCACTGGTGGGCACGGTATTTGGTCAACGACTACATTGCGAAGCAATAAATTCAGCTTTGATAGTTATGTTTTACCAGTTTATTGCAAATCGGCATGTTTTTTATAGCCTAGAAAAATCACTACTTCTACTTAAATTCTTATATCAATTGTAAATTGAACAGATGCAAACAAAACTAATGTTACTATACAAAAACAAAAAAGTAAGAAAATATTCACAAATAAATAAACTAATCAAAATGATCATTATACCGTAAACATAAACACACACATATAGGGCATATTTAATATTTTTTTAATTTTAAATTAGTCTGCTAAAAAAGGTAGCGAAAATATTTTATGAATAATTAAAGAAGACGTTTAAAAATAATTTATTCTTTAATTTGAAGGATGTCCTTTGTCATAAGTTTAATTTACAATTTGAAATAGTGAGAGCATCAAGTATTTTGGATGTATTAAGTGGTGTTTTAGTGGAGCATTAAAAACATAAAAATCTCGGATTACAGTTACAGTGAATGAAATTTAAAAAAATATATGTTTAGCTAATAATGTATATAAAATAAGTTTACCTATTTAAAAATTGTGATGTGGAGTTTGAAAAAAATTGATAATCGCAATAATTCAAATAGTATAATACATATTAGGCTGTAGAATATTTTTGTATATCAAAATTAAGTTAACGTATATATTTATATAGAGATACTTCATCAAATAAACACACAGAGGTTGATCGAACGTTAAAATGCATGTTCTCATACTCAACTCTTTAGCATTATCTACGGAAGTTTTCATAGTTGTGTAAATTGTGTTATAAGCACTTGAAGCTACATTAATAAATGGTAAAAAAATTATCAATGACATATCAAAATCATGTGCATTGGTTAATAAATTCATAAATCCAATCCATCCTAGAAATTTATTATCATTTTTGAATTTCAAATACGTTCAAAGAATATTTAATTGCCAATTTGCAGTAAATCTCTTAATATCCTGTTCAAATTCAGATAACTTGATTAATATGTTTGAAAAACTTGTTCTCGCAGAAGCTGGATATATTTGAAAAGGGATATTTCCTTTTTTTAACAAACTCAGATTCAGGTCGAAGAGTCTTCAAATGTTTGATAGATCGTCGAGGTTGTATACCATCAGCGGGAGTAACTATTTCAATGCTTCCTATATAATGAAACGTTCCTTTTCCATCAGTAGTGTTAATATGGAAGTCGGCATTATCATGCACAAGTTAAACAAATCTGCCAGGTTTTATTTCTGGTAGAGTTGCGAAAGTTGTTGAAGCTTCGTATAACGTAGCCTCTTTGTATGAAGCACAAAAGCTTAGGGAATGACATATATTTGTAACTTTTTTGGAGTCAAATTTCCTATAAAGCATCACAGCCAAAGTAATATGCAGAGGCAATAGAAAATAGCCTGTGCGATAGATTTACATTTTTTTATAACTAGAAATTGTTTCTATTTTGTTTTTCTTATTTTTTAATATTATTTCTCACAGTAAAAACTTTAAAGATTTTAGAATTGGTTCATAAATATCTTCAAGGATTTTGTTACTTGGTCTATAATTTTTATTATCGTACATTTATTCTCTTAATGTCCCATCTAATAATTTCGCTAGCCGCTTTCAACACGTAAAATTCAACTTTTTTTTTATTATTATGTTTTTGATTGTCCCAATTTTCTATTAAGACATTATGGTTGATTTATTTGAAACATATAATGGTACTGGAGCCAAATTTAGTTGAAATAACAATATCATCATGAGAGCGGTCTATTAGTCGTTTTCTAATAGTTTTTTCATCCGGCATATGCTCTGTAGTTATAACATGTTTCATCTATTGCATGGCAAATTGGCAGTCGTCATTCTCTTCTATGTACTTGTATATTTACTCCATTGCTGCATCTGTCATCAAAATTTTCGGGCTAATTTTCTTTTCAACATTACGCCGGCGAATACAATTTTTAAGCAAATTATAACAATTTGCATGATATTTTGCTTCAAGTTTCTGTAAATCTGTTATACTAGAAATTCTTTTATAAATTTTTTGATAATAATAATTTTTCTGCACGGCTAGAAAAATTCATGATGGTGTCATTTAAAGTTGAAGTATTGATGTACGAAATTTGTCTTCGCCGATCTTTATTCAATTTTGCTTCTTTTGCTTTATCAGCTTCTTGCCCACAAAGGAAACAGTTTTTTTCAATCAAAGTTAGATAAATTAATGCTCCTTCGGAGCTTCTTTTTCATAGGCAAAGATCAAGTTTCATGCTTCTTCTTATACATTTCAATATATTTTTTATTAATATATTTTTGTGGACAGCTTGTATGAGCATGAACAAATTCAATTTATAAGTGAGGTAACAATGCATCTTGTGGTTCGCTCGAAGCAGATCTCAAAGTAGTTATTCCTCTACTTATTTTTATAATTTGAAATTGTTTCGGAAGATGAACCCAATTGTTCACATATTATACAGCTATGCTCATCAGTCATGCTACTGGTCCTTCATTTATCCATTGTTAAAAAACTGTAATAGAAAACAATTAAGTACTCCAATAATTAATTTATCGCGTTTTATTCATTATTATTTGTTTACTTCAATTGACCTTTAATAATCTATTTATCTATTATTTAATTAACCATCTAATAATTAACTGCATATTTTTAATCAGATTACTTACCAAACAAAGAAATAAAAGTCTTTTGTAGTTCAATAAAAAAAAATCATCTTTAATAAAACTTCCGTCTGAATTTATGCCCTTTACCCCTTTACGTTTTACTACCTGTTCAAGGTCCCTGCGATCCTTAATACACACAGGTATTTTTAAAAGAGGTTCTTCTATGTCTAGGTGAAATTCAACGTATACATAAAAAATATTATTTAAAATAGAATTATATGCTCAATATTAATTTTTTATAGCTTTTTGTTTAAATAATGAAAAAATCAAAAGCACAACAAAATTTTTGGGTAACTTTGCATTTCATAGTATAAAAAACAAAATTCCACCTCGACCTTATAAATTCATTCACTGTAACTGTATTCCGAAGTCAAAACCCCCAGGCACACTACTATTTTGAGAAGTTGCGTTTTGTAATGGTGAATTTAGATTTTGTTAATGTGTTTTGTTTTATGGTAAATATTTTTTTATAAAGAGATGTTATTTCTAACTTTGTTTATCAAAAGTTAATTCGGGCGCTTTTGACTAAATATCTGCTCAATTTCCATATATGAAGTGATTGGGTTGTACTCTGTCCTTGGAAATAAACTTAAAAATGGATATACAGGCTGTTTCGGAATTGCACGGTACTATTTTAGAGATGTGTTTTCCAGCACAAAATAACCAAAAAGTTCATATAAACATATCAAATTAATTTATTACCGAGATATTAAAAGTGAAAGATTTTTATTTAACAATAAAACATTCAGAGTAACTGTTCAAAGAGTTTTCTTGAAATTTTGTAGCATCATAACGACCCTGTATGGTTGCTGCAGCTTCGATGATGCGATTCCCTAGCTTTTCTTGCGTGCCACTAAACGTAGAATAAAGCATAGGCTTCACCCAATCCCACACAAATTAATTTAACGACGTTAGATTACGAGATCGTGGTGGCCATTTAACAGGTTTGTTTTGATCAATCTATTGGTTACCACCATATGCTATGTTTAATTAATTGGTGACAATATGAGCAAAGTGAACATGGACACCGTCATGCATATACCACATAACTTGTCTATTGGCAATCGGAATGTCTTCTAGAAGGCCATACAGATAATTTTGCAAGAAATGCAAGTAAAATATTGCTGAAAGCCTTGCTGGTAAAAAGAATAGGTAGATGAGATTGCTACCGAGAAGATCCCAGCAAATATTCAATGAAAAGGTATGTTACTAATGCGTAGTAGCAGTCGCATCAAAGTTTTCTTCGTTCCAAGTACCAAGCGTACCGGAAACTTTTTACCGTTTTTTTCCAATAGACGTCGCTAGGCTTAATATACAATATTATGATTTGACACGTGTTCATTTTATTCTACAGACATCAAGTTTTAACATCGTAGGTTATATTTTATGAAAGTATCACCGTCATATATTTATACCTCTTCAAAAATATCAAGTTATGTGCTTGAAAACGTGCATTTTCGGAATGCATGCATTAGTTTTTTTATTTAATAAAAAAGAAGAAGTTCGCCGAAAGTCATCGTTTGCTAGTTAAAACATACGGCGAGCATGCTCCAACCATAAAAACATGTGAGGCGTGGTTTCGACAATTCAAAAGTGGTGTTTTCGATGTGCAAGACAAAGAACGTTTTGGTAGACCGAAAAAGTTTGAAGATGCGAAACTGCAAGAGTTATTGGATGAAGACCCAACACAAACTCAAAAACAATTGGCAGAAGCGTTAAATGTGGCTCAAGAAACTATTAGCAACCGATTACGATCGATAGGAAAAATCCAAAAGATGGGAAGATGGGTGCCACATCAGTTGAATGACAGGCAAATGAAAAATCAAAAAATAGTCTGTGAAATGCTGCTTCAAAGGTTTGATCGAAAGTCATTTCTCTGCATCGAATAGTGACGGGTGATGAAAAGTGGATTTATTTTGAAAACCCTAAGCGCAAAAATCATGGTTATCACCTAGAGAAGCTGGCCCATCAACTTCAAGGCCGAATCGTTTTGGTCGCAAGACAATGCCTGTTTGGGGGGACCAGAGTGGCGTCGTATATTATGAACTGTTGAAACCTGGTGAAACAGTTAATAGTGATCGCTACCGACAACAAATAATCAACTTGAACCATACATTGATCGAAAAACGCCCAAAATGGGCCCGAAGACACGGTAAAGTAATTTTACAGCACGATAACGCGCCGCCTCATACAGCAAACCCGGTCAAGGAAGCCTTGAAAGCGCTTGGGTGGGAAATATTATTGCATCCGCCGTACTCTCCAGACCTTTCCCCGTCCTACTATCACCTTTTCGCATCAATGGGCTCTGAATTAGCAGAGCAGCACTTCGCCAATTTCGAAGAAGTTAAAAAATGAATCGATGAATGGTTTCGCTCAAAGAAAAAACAATTTTTTTGGAATGGAATCATAAATTGCCTGAAAGATGGGCAAGATGTGCAGAATTAAATGGTCAATATTTTGAATAAATAAATTATTCCATTATATCGAAAATTATGCATTTTTTTCTAAAAAAACATGGTATGGGTGTTTCGAAAATTAATAATTCCATTTCTGGTAAAGCAAGATTTATCGGTAATCAGCAGGATTTCGTGTGCATTTTCAAAATATCTGCGCTTGTCATAATTTTCCGATAACAAATCTTGCACACGCGTAACGTAAAATGGATGCAATTGTTGTTCGCAGAAAATGTTCGGCATACGCTTGTACATGAAATATCGAAACAAAGTGATAATATTATAGCGCTAGTACTAGCAGATAATTGAACAGCATGGAGTCCCTTCCTCAATGTTAGCAGTTCGTCGAAATCTTTGTCGACCAGCATTTAGTCGATGAACTTTTAGTGTACCAGTTTTTCTAAAACGTTTTACAGTGGTTTTAAACTTTCTACGATTTAGTATTTTTTAATGAAATTTTATGATCTCCTTGACAGCAGCAGCCATTTTTATGTACCTTGCCATAAATTAAAAGCATGTCTGTTTGTTCTTTAAAAGTGAACACATTTGTGGTGTTTCCCATGTTAATAAAAAATTGAAGAGTCTTTAAAGAAACTTACACGAAAGCATTTAGAACTACTAAAACACGTTACTTACTTTCACAAACAGTGTTTAATACTAATCAACACATTTCATAACAGATGTTTAATTACCTGTCAAACAAATAAGTATACAATTCTTATTCGTGGTTATTTGATTAACTTCAAGACTTTTAGATTTTTTGTTTATTGCGTGCTAAAAAAACACACCCGCCCAACGGTCTTCTGTACTGCGACCCTTAGTATCTATTGTGCATCCTTCTAATTTGTTAAAACTTCCTTTCTAGGTCTAGGCTTTTGATTAGCCCCTGGAGCCTAAGAAAATGCTCTTTAGTATAGCTCTCCGTCTTTGGATTTTCTCCGCGTAGTTGTAGTTATCTGAGCCTCGTAATGCCTTCGCAGTAGCACAAAATGTGATCTTCAGTTTACTCTTCTTCCTGTCAAAATCTGCACAGGATGGGAACTGTTACTCTTAGAAATTCAAATTCCCGTTAAGGCAACAGTGTCCTGTCAGCAGGACAACTATGACCCTAGGCTTAGGTCTCTTTAGTCGTAGTAGCCTTGCTGTATATTTTTGTGACGGTTCCTGAATGACACTTTTTGATTGTTTCAAGTGGCTAGTATTGTTTCAAGTTTCTTGAGTTTTATTAAATATCCATTCATTAATAGATGTTTTTTTGAGAATATTTGAAATGCCGCAATGGGGCTTGAGTTCAATGTTTTTTCTGAATTTTCCTTAGCCAATAAGTCTGCTATCTAGTTGTCCCAAAGGCCTTGGTACTTGGGAAGGATCAGAAAGTTATCTTTTCCTATCTCTGTCAGAGCACCTATGCAGTCCCAAATCAACCTTTGACTTCAACACTGGTGTGGCTAAAGCTTTAAATGCTGCTTGGCTGTCCGAAAAAGTGGCTATCCTCTTAGCCCTAATATCAAAACTTTTGATCTTTTTCACACAGTATTTTATAGCTATAGTTTCCGCCCGAAAGAATGTAGAAAATTTTCCAAAACCTATTGGAATCTTAATGTTCTTTCTGGACCATAAATTTCTAATTCTGTGCCTAATGCAGTTTTGGAGCCAATGTACCAGATAAAATTTGCTAAATTAGTTTCAGTTTTCTCTATTTGGTATTATAATTTTAAAGTTTTTCCAAATTTAAAGTGACTGAAAACCAGTTTGTCGGTAGGCATTCCCAATGTACCTTTCGCCTCCAATTCCTCCCTCAGTTTTTAATACACTCTTACATCCATGAAGCTGATTGGAGGTTATCCTAACATACGTCTGTGGACAGTTGCCCGTGCTTCTCCTAAAATAAATATGTAAAAGTTATTACAAATTTAGATACACTTCTAGGAAAGCAGCTGACGCCGTTTTTATAGCTCCTGTGACGTTAAAGTGAGCATGCCTTTGTACAGCACAAAGGAGCTCCCGCCTTTGCCTGTAGTGTTTTCATCCACCATGCCACAGATCCATAAGTTATCATAGGTCTTACGACTCCTGTATATAACCATAGAGTTATCCTGGGGTTTAATCCCTAGCTCCACATAGATTTTTGTGTGATTATATTTAAATGTCGATTCCATGTGAGCTTTTGATTGAAGATTAAACCTAAATATTTAACCTCCGGGGGAAAGGAAATTTTTATGCTACTCAACACAATGGATTTTATCCCTTCTAACACCTTTTTTGGAGAACAAAACTGCCACAGTTTCTAATATTGAGGGCAGATTGCAATCATTACATCTCTATAGTAGTGCCATGCAATTCCAAAACACCTTGTATATTAAGATGAATACATACACTACTATTTACATTTTTTTTATTTTAGTTTCCTTGCAACATTATTTTTATTACTGAAGCTGTTGTATATTGCATACTAGAATCTGATGACTGCTTTTATTCTACGATGTAGATTTTTCTGCACAGTTTTATTTGTAATCATCACAGCTCTTAGACACTCAATTTTCAACTTGCTTAAGGCTCCTACACCCTAACTCCACTATGACTCTTTAATACTCCCTTTTTGGAATGATTCGCATACCTAGATTATATTGGAACGCTTCTTGTTTTTAGTCATTATTTGCATAATATCTACACGTACCATTTTAAAAACATAGATCGGGTTTATTTTGCAATAACCCGCATGCTTTTTCTTGTTTGTTCTTTATGTACTTGATAATATTATTTAGTACCTATGTGTGAATTTTATTTTTATGTTGCCGATCCTATTTTTTCTTTGTTGACCGCGATCTATAACTCTTTTAATTATATCGTCAAAGGCTTTCAGTACGTCTATAAAGCAGCGGTAATATCTGAATATCCTGTGATTCCTTCTGATAATATATATTCAATCATTTACACTTTGTTTGGTCCCAAACCCACAATGCGATTTTTTTAGAAGGTGTTTTGTTTGTTTTCTTAGCATATTCTTCAGAATACTTTTATAGAGCAACACAGAGTAACAATATTTCCTTATAGCTTTTTTATCATTTACCGTCTTACTTTTTTAAGTATAGTCAGTGTTACTGCCATTTCTAAACATGCAAAAATTGATTTATTCTTTATTTATAATTTTGAGCAGTAATTATTCCACTTACTGTGGCATAGATTTTGGGATTAATTTTATTACAACCATATGTATTTTCCCATTTTTCTAATTTTTATAGCTTTTTTTATGGTATTGTATTTTTATATGTATATCTAGACTTTCTTTTGTTTTTATTTCCTATTTCCCTAAAATAACTTTGTTTTCTGTAAAGTTTGTACCATTAATTAATCTCATAAAATACGGTTGCCATCCGTATATAATATTTTTAGCCTCTGCTAAAATTTTTCAACTTTATCTTTAAGTTGAGTTGATGTTGTTTTTTTAATTTCTTAGGACTTTTAGTAGCTTACAAAATAATTTTGCTTACTTCTGTAGTTTTCTCCTCAATTTTTTATAAAAAAATATCACGTGCAATTTTTGGCTCTTAGCCTTTTGTCTAATTATAATTTTTATTGAAGCAATATATTTTTTCATAGTTTGTTCTTCGGTACCCTGTCTTTAACTTACTGCCTCCTCTTTTAAATAAAATTTAGATTTTAGTATAAGTAGTTAAAATATCTAATTCTTAATGAATTTTTTTTAAATACGAGTTTGTACCAGGTATACTTCTGTTAAAATATTTAAGTTCTTTTTCTTGTAGGAATTATGCCTTATCATGTATAATCTAGAGAGCATGCTTATCGTTGCATAGTAAAAAAATATAAACTAATTTTATTCTATTGATCTTTATCTTCACTTCTTTTAACCATCGACTATTTGAGATTAAATTTATTTACAGCTTTTTTAAAATTTCTATCGATACTTCTAACCTAGTCAAAAAATCACCAGTGTACAACAAATAAAAAATTTCTAAAAGACATACACTTGAAATATTTCCATACTAGTTGAAGTTTTAGATGGAAAGACTAAATTTTTTTTTACAGAAATGTAATTTAAGCCGCACTAAAATGCTGTTTGGCTTAAAAATTTTATTATTCTTTTTTACAACTCTATAGATTTTTTTATGATGGAATTCAGTTGATTGAAAACTGGTGATTAGGTACTTCCCATTGCCTTTATTGGTTGAGATAAGTATATTCACTAGAAGTTTTATAAAAACTTCCAATACGACAATCCAGTGGATTAATAGTCTACAAGGTTTAAATATAATTTGGAGCTTTTTTGTTCTTGCAATGAGAATATTTTGGGCTACTTTTTATTGAAAAGAAAGGAACCTTGTACGCAATATAGCATTGAACATATGAATAACTTCTTCTATTTTAATATCAAAATTTTATTGGTTATGAAAAGAGATAAACAAATCATCCTATCTGACACCTCTAACACACTACAAATAAAGTCCAAAACCGTTACAGCCCCCTATTCACTGAAAACATCGACAATCCAGTTGAAATAGAAAATACGGTGAAACAATCACAACCACCAAAACCACCTCCTATATTTATATATCGCGTAAAAAACTTCAGGGACATGATTAACAACCTTTCTCACGTCACAGAGAAAGAAAAGTACTGCAGCAAAGCACTAGCAAATGAAACCGTCAAAATCACTTCACATAAAATAGAAACATATAGGGTCCTAGCCATGCACCTAAAAGAAGAAAACTTAGTTCACCATACGTACCAACTAAAAGATGAACGTGCATACAGAATTGTAATTAGAAACATACATTATTCCATACCAACAGAAAATATTAAAGAAGAGCTTGAAAAAGCAGGCCAAAAATTCAGCAACGTTTTGAATGTCAAACACAAGCGAACCAAAGATCCCCTATCACTATTTTTCATTGACTTAGAACTACAAGGAAACAACAAAGAAATTTTAAAGCTAGAATTCTTATGCAACACTAAAATCACTATAGAACCTCCTAGGAAAAGCCACAACATAATCGAGTGCATGATATGTCAGTCCTACGGCCACTCGAAAGCGTATTGCATAAAACCCTTCAACTGTGTAAAATGTGGCGAACAGCACGACTCGAAGACATGCACGAAACCCAGGCACATTCCAGCCACGTGTGCATTATGCACAGGAAATCACCCTGCTAACTACAAGGGCTGTAATGGTTACCAAAACCTAATAGCAGCAAGAAACAGATCTAGAACAGCAAACTACCAAAACCAGCAGCAACTAATCAACATACAACGTACTAATCCCTCTTTCCCAAATATAAACTTATCCCACAATACTCCCTTGGTAAACACTCAAACAACATACGCGCAAATCGCAAACAGAAACATTAATGTCACCAAAACAGAACAACCATCAAACATAGGAGAACAATTAACTATATTTTTGCTTAAATTCAAAGCTATGTTCGCCCAAATGATAATCAAAACAACATAATATTAAATCACATTCTACGAATTGCAACCTGGAACGCCAACGGACTGCTTAACCATAAGCAAGAAATCATAACATTCCTAGATTTAAATAAGATTGACTTTTTACTTATCTTTGAGTCTCATTTCACATATCGAACAGCGTTTTTCATACCTCATACTCCATATACCATACTTCTCACTCTGACAATAATTATCTGCAATAATTATTAGGAAATCGATCTCCCATCATGAACTACCTAAATATCAAACAAAAAAAAATTCAAGCAACATTTGTCGAATTAAGAACTCTTCTATGAAACATTAAGGTCAGAGCCATTTACAGCCCACCACAACATAGGATATCAACGGAGGAATACAAGGATTTCTTCCAAACCCTTAGAAACAAGTTTGTCGTAGGGGGCGATTGGAATGCTAAACATACACACTGGGGATTGAAAATTGTCACTACAAAAAGCAGAAATCTTCTACGTACTATGACTGGAAGCTATTACGACTGCCTCACTAATGGAGTTCCTACCTACTGGCCGGCAGATCCTAGGAAACTTCCCGACTTACTTGACTTCTATATAGTAAACGGAATCGCTAGAAGGAACTGCATAGTGGAATCTAACTTTGATCTCTCAACTGACCATATTTCCGTCATCGTCAGTATCAGTAACAAGTGTCGTTAATAAGCATAACATAAATCTCAAGTTACGAATAAAATCGCCTGACGACCTAGATGAAGCAACTCAATATTTTACTAGATTAGTGCAAGAAGCAGCCCAGCACTCCACACCACAGAACGACCTTATTAAAATTAATACTATCAACACACCGTTGCATAACCATCAAGTAATAATTCAGAAACGCAGAGCTAGAAAAACATTGCAGATCAGCATAATTACAATAGACTATCCAGAGAATTAAAAACATCACTCAAAGACGCCCAAATACTACCTTCCAAAATTACATTACCAGCCTATACCCAAATAATCACACGCTGTGGAAGGCAACAAAAAAACTAAAAAGACCCCAGCTGTCTGTACCCTCAATCCGTAAACTTAATGGAGAATGGGTACGCACTGACAAAGACAAGGCAGAGACAATGACAGAGAAGTAGAAGACTCAACCGATATTCCACTCCAAATGTCTCCTTCCATAAAACCCTGTTCACCAGCAGAAGTCAATAGAGAAATAGATAATACAAACATACACAAAGCTCCAGGCTACGATTTAATAACCGGACAAATATTAAAACAATTACCTCGCAAAGGCATAGTTCTACTAACAGTAATCTTTAACCGAATCCTCAGTCTGTCCTACTTCCCCATAATATGCAAATACGCCAAAATCAGCATGATACATAAACCACAAAAACCTCCATACGAACCATCATCAGCCTCTTGCCCATAGTAAGTAAAATTTTCGAAAAACTCCTACTTAAAAGGATATACGTAGAGCATGACCCCTTGACGCTACTACCTAACCACCAGTTCAGATTCAGGGTACGCCACTCCACTATACAACAGATTCATAGGGTAGTCAACGCAATTGTTAAGAGTATTGAAGATAAGAAATTCTGCAATGCAGTATTCCTTGACATTTCACAGGAATTCGTTAAAGTGTGGCACATGGGCCTTCTCTACAAAGTAAAAAAAAATTATCCAGCAATTTTGTTTATGAAGGTAAAGTGGAACTTGATAAATATGTACTCGGTTTCCACGTTGCTGAAATATCGAATCATGTGAATCAATTTGACATTTTTTGAAATTGTTGCTCATTTTCTACAAATGAAGATGCACATTGAGTGTAGAAGCTTTAAGCTCTTAAGCTGGTAAAATTGTCTTTAACAATTTTACATAATTTTTCAGAATTCGCCATTAGAGGTTTTCAAAAGCAATTTCTCTTATTGATGGTATAGTGTATGCAAATGACTTTCTCGCAATGTAGAGTATTTAGTAAATACAAATAGTAAACTGGTAAACTATTAATCGTTTACATGAAAATTACTCAACTCTTCTAAAAACTTTTGATAATTAAATTAATATTAATTCAGAGCCATTTAGAATATGGAATACTGTCGTGCTAAAATGTCGTGAAAAAATTTTTAAATTTTCTATAAAACTTTTGAACACACTGAATTAATCACAGCACGTTTAAAATTCAAAAAATTGCTACAAAACGTTTGCCGTCAGATGCAAAAAACTGAATGTCGGAGTGAATTATAAAAATATCTTTAAGAGCTTTGTAAATAATATATTGTTATAATTAAAGTAGTTGTACCCTTAACTACAATTAGTATAGTATAGTCATGGACACTCATTTAAGTATATCTCATTTTTATGTAAATAAAAATATGTTTTATATTATTAATAATTGTAATAATTATGGTATACCCCCTAATTAGTTTTCAGTTAAAAATGTAATTAATAATATTTGGCTTTCTTTCACTAGAGGGTAAGTGTACGAGTAATATTTTGGCTCACTGGTCTATTCTTGTAATAACTTTTTATTACAGTTAATTGTTAAAAATTAAAAAATACATGACTACAGTTAATACAAACATTTGTGTGTGCTATAATCGTGTCTATAAATATAAAAATGTTGTATTTACTGACAAACACAACACAAGGAGAGTTCAAGTTCCTACCCTACCCTAAGAAAATTGAAACTTCTGTTACTTCTCAACGTAATCTCCGTCTAGACGTACACATGGCTGCCGAGAACACTTTTTTAGCTATGTGTTTTGCCCACTGAAAAATCGGTGATGCAACAGGAAAATAAGCTGCTACGGAGACTGTCCTTAATGGTCAAAAATTCCTGCATCACGTGTCAACATGTTCTAATACACTGCCACCCGCGCTATCTTGTGTTCGTCGGTCAGTATTCGTAGAACCCATCTTAAAAAAACTTTCAGCATTTTCAGGTTATTATGCAAAATGGATTCCACAGAACCTACGGACATGTTTGGAGGCAATATCACGTACACACCTAATCAACGGTTTTCTATAACAACTTGTCTCACTCGTGCAATCATGGTTTCGGTCTAGCTGTTAAGGTAAACAATAAAGTGTTAAAACTAACCTTATGTAAATTTGTCAAGTAAGTTAATACTGTCAAATTGCTAAATATCAACTTCCTCAAGCTATACTTTGTTAAATATGTGTTATGTACTGAATTACAAAATTTTTAAACTGCATAATTTTGGACATCGCTGAGGTATGCTTAGTACTTGAATAAAGTATTGTACGACAAATTAGGTAATTACTTAACTTAAAAAATTTAATGGTGTTCTATACCTGCCTTTGGGAGATATATTCATTATATTTACGCAAGTTGTTGTGCTTTAAAATGGCCGCTATAGTTCATAACTACATACATCAGAAGTGCATTTCTTATGCTTTTATGTTTTATTTGAAAATAGACTGGTGACTTTTGTCACACGGATGGTCGTTCTCATGAGCTTAGTCTCATCGTTTGACACCGTTGTCATGTAAGGTTAAATTTAATAAGCAAAATAAGAATATTTTCCTCTGATGAAATTTAAACTGCTTCCATTTTTTTAACATCAGATTTGTATCAAACAATGATAGGTAATTTAGTAATATTAAAATTTACATAAAATTAAACGAGGTCTGGCAGCGGCCCCCCGGAGAGCTTGTCCAACTCCGACATGCTTGAGCATCTTCGCATAGTAGATTTTAAAAATAAATAAAAACACGATTAAAAAGCTCTGTTTGACATAATTGGCGTATGCCGTTGCCATGACAACGCATTTACGTATACCCAGTTAGAGTTGAACTTTGACCTTTGACCTGTGTGACAGCGCTCATAATTTTTTTTTCATATATAAGTGCTTTATTACCCGCTCTCAAACGAAAATTTTCCATCGCTTGCGGTTCCGGAAATATATTACCTCGGTCGCGCCTGCCGCCGGGCCGAAATTTGTCCTTCGGAGGCGCTCGGGTCGGCACGGAAAGGCACGAACGATTTGACCTTTGACCTGTGTGACAGCAGCAGCAGCAGCAGCAGCACTCATAATTTTTTTTATATATATAATTTTAAATATTGCAAAATACATTTTTAAATCAATTTTTTTAATTTGTACACAATTATTGTCATTTCCCTTTTTTAAAATAATGCGTTTTGGAATGTCAAGGTCGAAAACGGCAAAGCTGTTTTTAAATCATATATTTTTATAACTAAAAATAATTTATTTGTATTTTTCAAAAGGTAAATTTATTTTCGGTATTTTCCAACTGCTTCAGTAATATCAATAAAGCATTGTTGCGTCACATAATTTGATTGCTCTTTACAACCTGATATATTTGTATTTATCTAAAGGCTGCAATTTCTTCGTTTTGTTATTCTAAATATGTTAATTGTGTTAAAAGTATTTTGATTTTCAATTTTGTTTCTTTTGAGATACATGATTATTTATAAATTAAAAAAAATATTATCATATGTAAGAACTTTTTGGATTTTTAGTAGTCAGTATCAGTTTTAACTCTTCCTTATTTTGTATTTTAATAATAAGATGATAATGTCATTTTACCAACTGATTATAACAAAAAAATGAGTTATGTCTGTGCAATCATAATCTTTATTTTTAATTTTGTACATCTTTGTAATACATGTGACGTTTCAGTTGGGAGATTAACTTCTAACTAGCTAGTATAGAAATTCATTGATATTCGGTCCACGTAATCTCTGAATGTTTCTACTCCGGCTATTTCGTGCAGTTTGTTAATGCGAGTCTAGCTGTCGCTGTTTGTGATTAGCCGCAGGCACTTATTTTGAAAAATTTAGAGTGGTTTGAGTGCAGTATTTGATATACCGCACCATCCTAAGGCTAGGTATGTTAGAAAAGATCTTATTATCACGATGTATATCAGTTTTTTATTTTTTACATAACGCGCTATTCTTCAGTAAATGGTACATAAACCTCATTAATTCGCAGACTTTTCTTAGAGTTTCTTTAACCTGTTTACTGTGGTTCAGACGCGAGTCTACATGTTTGCCCAGGTATTTTGATTTTGCCTTCTATTTTAAGGTTTGAATACTTTTGTGATTGTGTGCTTCGTGCTAAAGGTAATAGTTTCGGTTCTTTAAGCGTTGATATTAATTTTCCATTGTTAGTAATATTGTCGTAAGATGTTTATGTGGATTTGCATTTGTTTGTTTGCTACTTCTACGCTGAATGAGTGAGGATATATTGCTGTATCATTCACTGCCGCGCGTAATGTGTAATGTAATACACAAGCCCGTAAGAAAATAATAAAAACAACACCATCATCAGAAAAGGCACAAAAGATGTGCACACGCTAAAAAACATGCTCTCATAAATAGTTATTATGTGAATAGCAGTCAAAGAGAAATTAGATGCATATGCGGAGATAATAAAAGAACTAAAAGAAGAAAACCAAACCTTAAAACAATTACTTAAGGGGGTATTACAGTCTAGCCGGTCCAAAAATCTATTTTTTTTATTTGATATTTTTTTAGAGTTTGGGGTCGTGAGAATGTGTCCGTAAAATATTACAATGAAATTCATCAAATTGATCAAGATATAAAGGTTTAGATTTAAATTTGTTTCGGAGGCTATGGTATATGGTGAAAATTATGTCGATGAAAAAAAAAAGAATGCGTATGGGACGAGACCATGCAATACTAAAAAAACCACAAATGATCGATGGAAAAGGAACAGGGAAATTGACAGATGCTATTATAAATGAATTAAGTACGTACCATGGCTTTGAAATACGAAGAGATCCAGTCAGTAAAAAAAAACTTTAAACGTGTTTTCTCCAAACAACATTTTTCAAGTTGGGCGTGTATTTTTCTTACAAACTACTGGGCCAATCGACTTCTAATGTTTTACACATATAGTGCACATATTTGGCTATCGTTCGAACCTCTAACTTTTATATCTGTTTACAATTACTATTTTACAAAATTTTGCGACATGACCTGTGTGTTTATATATAGTATATCTCGCACATTTTGCTATAAAAAGCGATATAAAAATTTTAGGTGTTACTTTAAATATGAATAAATAAGAACACAAATCTGCAGATCAGTATGTTTAACCGTTTTTGTAAAATTAATTCCCAAAATTACCTTGAAAACGTGTATATACTCTAAAATACCCCATTAAAGAGCAACATCAGAGAATAGAATTGATGTAGAGAAAACCAAAGATAAATAGTATAGTCAATTAAAGAATAACAGATGAAAAAGAAGGACAAGTGGATGTAGAAGAAAAGATCCAAGAGATTCTGAGAAAAGTGGGAAGGCTGCCGAGCTAGATCAAATAAATTAAAAAATAATTAATCAAGCAAAACAAGCTAATATAAAAAGAACATACAGATTAATAATAGCAATATGGGAAAACGAGACTATGCCATCAGACTGGAGAAGAAAATACTTGCTCCAATACCAAAGAAAGAAGACTCCACACTTTTTCAAAACTTCTGAGGAATTATGATACTAAATACTACTTACAAAATTTTAATCTCAATTATCTGTAATGGACTGGACCAATATTTAGAGACAAAAATAGGTGATTATCATTAAGGGTTTAGAATAGAGAGATCTATCATATATACTAACAACATTTTAACACAGGTAATGGAAAAATGCCATAAACACAAATATAGACCTAATATAATATTTATAAACTTTAAACAACCCTTAACAGACATAAACTCTTAGAAGAAATGGGTGACTGAAATATACCAGATAAGCTTATTAATTTGACAGAAACGACAATGATAAAATCAAAGGCAAACGGGGCAATACGGTTCAACAAACGCGTTCAGTATTTTTAAAAATAAGAGTTAAACAAGGGGATGTCTACAACGCTTTTTAATATAGCATTAGAAGAGGCTATCAGAAAACTAAACGCAAACACACTGATACAGTGTATACGCCGACGACATAACGATCGTAGCAAAAAGGAAAAGGAGCTTGATTGACGCAATACAGAAGTTGGAAGAAGAAGAAATAAAGGTTTCATAATAAATAAGAATAAAACTAAATACATGTTAAGCAGCAGACAAAAAACAAATACAAGAAATATCACTGTGGAAAGACACGTGTCCGAAAGAGTAGAAAAATTTAAATATTTAGAAGTAAGAATTAACGAAAATAGTAACAGAAACAAAGAAATTCAAGAACGCATACAAGCAGCTAATCGAGCCTACTATATTTTTAAAAACCTGCGACATAACAGAAAATTGAGTAAAACGCCAAATCGCATTTCCACCAAACATATTATATTGCAAATACGAGGGTGAATCAAATATAAACGAGACTTTTGATCTCGGGCGCGCAATATTAACGAGTGAGAGTTCTCGCTTCGTCAGGTGTTGGGTAGGGATGCCAGGAGTGGGGGAAACAGGCGGGCGATTTCGTTAGTTCTTGTCAGTACCTGTCGTGACAATGTCTGAGCAAGAGGTGCCGTCGTCAATTGCGCAGCGTATTATCATTAAATTTCTCGCCACGGTAGGTGTAAAACCGGCTGAAATTCTGAAGAGATTGACTGCGCAGTTCAAGGAAGAGAAACACTGTTACGAGCTAGAGTGTTCGCATGGCACAAAAAGTTCGTGGAGGGACGTGAGAATGTTGAAAACGAGAGCCATGATCGCCGACCTCGCACCAGCATCACCAACGAAAACATCGTCCTCGTTCAACAATTTATTGAGGGTGACAGGCGTCTGACCATCGATGAGTTTGCATCTGAGATTGGAATAAGTTATGGCAGCACTTTTTCGATCATTACAGAGGAGCTAGGATTTCGTAAGGTGTGCGCAAGGTGGGTGCCTCGCCTTTTGACAACTGAGCAGAAATTCCAAGAGAAAAATTGGAGAAATTGGGCTGGGAAACAGTTGAACACCCTCTTTATAGCCCTGACCTATCGCCCTGCGACTGTCACCTATTCGGTCCTCTCAAGGAAGCCATGGGGGGCATAGATTCGACAGCGATGAGGAGGTTGAGGTCTATGTGCGCAATTGGCTGGAAACACGACCAACTTCATTCTACGAGGAATGCATTTCAAAATTAGCTACACGTTGGGAAAAATGTGTTTCTAAATCAGGAGATTATGTAGAAAAATAATCTGCTATTCTTTTGTTTCAAGTTCCAATAAAATATTTTTTAAAAAATAAGTCTCGTTTATATTTGATTCATTCTGTTAAAATACTCCATTTCCACTCTTCCTGAAAAAGTAGCAAATGAAACTAGGCAAAATGTAGCCAAAGTGTTACGTACAGCCAAACTACCAAAACCAAATATCAAAACCACTGAATTATGAGTCTTAAAAGTTCTGAAACAAAATAATAACATTATAATTTTACAGGCAGACAAGGGCAACGCTACAGTGATTCTAAATAGAGCAGACTATATCAATAAGATGCAAAATTTACTTGAATTCTCTGATTATCGCCATGCACTCAATAATCCCACCACCTATCTTGAAAAGAAAACCAAAACCCTCATTACTAATTTTAATCCATCATCCGATACCAAGAAATTCCTCATACCTCAAGGAAAATCCTCCAGAATTTATAAATTGTATAATCTCCCAAAAATTTATAAAAAATAAAAACTTTCCTTTACCCGAATTTGGTTCTCCCAACCACAACCCAGCCAAATACCATGAAAAGACTTTTCAGCCTTTTACAGAGCAGGCATCATCATACGTCCGAAACTATTATCATTTCCTATATGCAAAGGTAATATTATGGTCAGCTTCGATGTCGTTTCTTTGTTTAGAAACATCTCAATTACTGATATCCTAAAGTTATTGAAGTCAACCTATAATATAAATAGCAATATTTTATTATATCCTTAATTAATCATTGCTTATCCAATGATTACTTTACCATCCACAATAAGTTCTACCGTCAAACTAATGGTCACCTGTCATCACTAACCTTTTTGTGACTGATTTTAAAACAAAATCCTTCACCTTTTTTTATTTCAAACCTGCCTGCTGGATACGATATGTCAATGACACTTTCGTTATCTGGCCTTATGGACATGATGTCTTTCCAGAATTCTCACCTAAACCAAATCTATACCGATATCAAATTTACTATGGAAACCGAACATAATAATTCCCTTCCCTTCCTGGACACTTTCATAACAAGGAATCCTAATTACAGCTTTTATTACACTGTCTATAGAATATTCTAACTAACCGCTATCTAAATGCCAACTCCCATCACCACCTTGTCCAAATTAATTTACTAGCAAAATCCTTCATCACAAGATCCATCAGACTTTTGGATATGAAAAACCGACAAATAGAAATTAAAACCATTACAACCACTCTGCTGAAAAATGGGCATTCCAATAAAACCTTATCCAATATAATCAAAAATATAAATAAAAACACCAACTTCTAATGTGTGTGTGTTATATATTTCTTCGAGAGTTTATGGAAGAAAAACCTAAATCAAAAAACAAAACTTTACATTTTTCATAGTACTATTGGAACATAGTCCTTTACGCAGCAAACATGTGAACATAAACTCAAACCATTAGAAGATGCCTAAAAGTAACTGGAAGAAACAGAATGAGAACGGAACACATTTGGAGAAGGATAGAAATGATACAATCAGTTACCCAAATCTTGGAAAATAGAAAATGCAATGGTACGCACTCGTAAAGAGCATGCTAGAACAAACGTTCTGCCGTATGGCAAAAGTAAAGAGGATCAGCTTTAAGTTTGGTGAATTGTATAAAATTGATAATAGTGGAAAAAGGCTTGAGAGGAGGCAATTGAAAAAATAAAGATTTTTGGAAAAAAACAGCAAACTCAAAAGTGTAAAGGATGTAAGAAGAAAAAAGAAAATTGTTCTAACAATAACGTCAAATTGATGTATGTAGTATGCAATATGGTTTACCCGAGAGTACCATATAGTAATTGTAAAACAAAAATTTTTCGTATTTTTGTATTCAGTTCATTAAATCCTAGAAAAATATAAATATTATAAAATTTATAAAACTAAATCTGTATTTTCGTTAGTCTTGGACTCGTTAAAAAGATCAAATGAAAGTATTTTATATGCAGCTTTGTTGATCTTAACTGATATTCAAGAAATGGTCAATTCACATTATTTATGTATTCATATTGATAGTCTTTGGGCTTATTAATCGCAGGAGGATACCGCAATGGGTGTAATTAGCTAATTAATTATACAATTTGAAAACTTGACAATTCTTATAATTACCAGAAATGTATGTAATTCTGAAAGTCTTCTTTACAAGAGTTTATATTTGTTTAAAATTTTGTGTTAATTAACTAATTATAAACAATTACAGTCTGCGGTATTAACTAGAGAAAAATACTAACATATGCTTAAGTAATGCAATATTTAGTGTTTAAATAAAGAGAGCGAATACATAAATCAACATAATGGAAATGCTCTAAATTAAATACTTCTGGAATTCCTCAGTGCACAGTTGTCAGGCCCACAAGAACGAATGCGCTTGTGGCAAACGAATACAAAAATATAAAACAGCCACAACCATTTAATTTACAGTATTATAAAACTAAACGTTCAGCTTATATCTCAGCTATTCTGAAACGTGCCAGCGAACGTGTGGCCATTTAATACTAGTGCCACTTTCGCTGCTGCAATTGTTTGTTAGGCGTTAATTTTTGCGACTGCGTTATAAACTAGAGCTTGTTTACTGCCTGTAAATTTTTATGACTTACTACAACTGCAGCCGTAATTAAGCCCTATGCGTTTTTATCTACTCGCAGGCGGCGATGGAAATGGAATTCCGTTTAGTTACCTCGTTGTTGAGGCGTTTTATGTTTTGAAAATTTTGACGCAATTAAGTTAATGAACAACTAACTAGTTATAAAGTTATTTAGAGTACAATGTAGGCCACTATGTCTTATAGTGCGCTTATCATTCATAAATGCTGTGTGTTTTGAAGTAGGAAAGCACTGTACATCAATAGTTTGTTTGGAAGCTACTATACTTTTTATTTTAACGTTAAAAATTGTGGTAAGAAACATTCCGTTATTATCTGAACAATATAGTATTTAAACAAATATCAATTTTGTACAAGGATAAATCACTTGTTTATTTGTGATGCAAATAAAGGACATTTTAATAGCATTTTAAAGCAGATCTGCATGTGAAAAGAGGCATACAAACATATGATTACTGAAATGTATGTTTCTACAAGAGTTGATGCGATAAGACAACAGTTGCGTCATCTACATAATATAAATATATATTTTTTTTTTGTGTTACTGTGGCTGTTTAATGGTCGTTGGTCATCATCATGTTGGCTACCAAATTAAGGCTAATAGTCTTGTCGGCAGCTACTCAGAGCAGTTGTATTACAATTCTCCCGTATCATTAGATTGAATTTTTTAACCAGAAAGTTCTTCTACCTGGTACGCACTTGCCTTTAAGTTTATATTCTATAAAAAATGTAGTAGCTTGTACTTCTTGGTATGTCGCACAACGTGGCCGAAATATTTCAGTTTCCGTTGTTTAATAGCCTTACCGAAAAATAATTTCATTGGCTTTAAGAGCAGAATATTTGATGGTATAAAAGGCAACAACCTTAATGGTGTATGAAATGTTATTTTCTGACTTCATTAAGACAGGAGCTTTCGTTGTATATCTTTTATATTTAACTAACATTAAGTTCATAATCCAAGGTTTCTTTTAGTATAATTTTATATATTTCAAATTTTTAAATTTTTAATTCCCTTTAAAATGAGGTTTTCAAAGATTATTATAAACCAATACCTTTAAAAATTTATTTTAGTCGCCTTATATTGCAAATAGTTTGTTGATTTAGTTGTTGAAAATGCTTACAGGTATTTAAATACAGATCAGTTTTGTTTTCCCTCCTTTAGTTTTCCTTTTTTGTGGTTTTATAAAACTTAGCTTTATCTTGAAGTAATCATATTTAGTGCCATGCTTTTTTTAACTCTCCGTTCTCAGTATTCTTATTTTAATGTTCTTTCAACTTGTGTATTTTTCTAGTAGTTTCTTTAAATTTCAATTTAGGTCATTTTTTTGTTAGTTTTCAAAACCAAAATTTAGAACAGAAACCGGTGGTTTTGTATGTAACTTCAACTTTTAAAGTAAAGTACATTGTCAGAATTCAACATTTACATTATATTTTTACTGTAAATCTAGGAATTTTTAGAGTAACAACTATTATCCGTAATAATTACACCAATAGGTGAATTTAGATTAGTAAATTTAGATAAATTTAGAATTAACTACATTTTAAAAGTATGTTGTAAAAGTCTGAACAAATGTATGTTCTGTATCATCATCGTTAAAAAATAACTATGTCGCTACAGCTTTTTAGAACAAGGTTTCGCATTATAATGATAATTTTGAATTTATTATTGGTATACAATTTTTAATAGAGCTATATAAATACAACAATTAGCACCCGCTTTCTATCATGTTAAATTTGTTTGTAGGAAGCTCCGTGTTTCTTTATTAAATTTACAATTTTGCCTTGTTTTTTATTTAGATTAAAACACCATGAGGGTTTTATCGGTTTCAGCTTCACGTGCAGAATATCAAACTTAATGCAATGTAAACAACTTTTATTAGCTGGAGGTCGGTGCTGCACGCAAGTTGCGATTTAGATAAATAAGCATGGGAGCCTAATCGAGCAAAATTTAATAAGTTGGATATAATAAATTTACAGCGCTCTCAGATCCCTCTCTTTCGACGTACTTCAGCCAACAATGTGTAATAAACTCAGTATATAAATTAATTTTATGGCATGCGTCTCAACTTTTACCCTTATTAACTCCATGCATTGTTGAACTTTCCGAAAGTTACGCAGAGTGGATGCAAAGCAGTTGTTTGCCTAGAAGTTGTAAAGCTAAATACGAGGGAGTTTCTTATCGTCGCCATTACGAATTTCAGTTCAGGTTCGCAGCCACCGCGAATCGCGCCTACGGCTTCGCATTTGCGTTTTTGAATCGAAAGCCTGCCTTGCAGCGCGCTTTTATTGCCTTCCTTCGCATTCATTGCTCCCAAATCATGTAATATGTAGGCCGGCCTAAATTAGCTCCCGAACTCGGCAGACAGATAAAATAATTTTGCTTTGCCGATCTTCCATAAAAGTTTCACGCGGCCTGTAAAATATAGGAACATATTACTGCTTTGCGAGTTTCTGGGCCAATCTCTGGCTGCAAATTGAAAATGAGCTGTAGCGCGGCGTTCGTTCCCGAACTTCTTTGTAAAACTCAATCTAAGTGTGTGAAAAGTATAGGCGCGGCTATGGCACAATTTTGCGGTTCTTTTTTGTTTTCGTAATCAGTGGACGTAGAGATAGTTACTCAGATTTAGTTGCTTTTTGTAACTATGTGTATGCGTTTATTTAAGAAATTCGAAAGAGCAGTTAAAGTAGAAAGTAATCTTCTCTCACTTAAAAAAACATTAAAAAATGTAAGAAATAGAATAAAACAGTTTGTAAGTTTAAATTTACACTAAATGTATTTTTTAATTTTTTTTAATAACGTATATGCAATATTGCTTTTTAATTCTAATTCATTAAGTTATTTGTATATTGATATTCCTCTGCCTACATGTTTATAGATTTTTAACACTATTTTTATAATCCCATCTTTTTATTTCTAAAATGCATACTGTCTTACAAATATTTTATATTAAGTAGCGAAAAATATCTGTATATCCGTATAGAGGATGTTGAAAAAAACAGATATGTTAAGTCAATTAATACATTATTCTCCGTTATGATAGCTGTTACGATAATGTTTTTGTTTGTTGTATGTATATGCAAATTATTCCGTTCTAATACGTTCAAAGCGAACCAGATAACAAAGGCGCTTTATACATATCAAAATAACTCGCTTGGATATCCAACAATATTTAATTCTATGGACTAACTGAAAATATCTGTGATCTCAACATACGGCTTAAGCGAGGTAAAACCAGGATGGGCTATAAACCTGACAACGATGAAAGTTATTTACATTAAAATTATCTATTTTAAAAACAAGATATTTCTGTATAACAATCATAGTAAAAGGAGGGAGGATTTTATCGCAACGGCAAGAACGAGATGGAAACGTTTAAGATAAATAAATAAGTAATTAGATGTTTAATAGAAGAACAAAGACTAAAATATCTAGCAATAGAAATAAGATTCACAGAATCTGTCGTAATGTATGCAATTTATGACAGATGAATTAAGCAAAATATACAGTAGCCCTTAAATTAAAAAAGGATGTCAAAAATAAAGAATTGGAACTGGAAAATCAAATAAGGAGATAATAAAATTAAAATTCAATACACAGTGAAAAGAAAAAGATGAGGTACAAATAGAAACTAAAATTATAAATAGGCAAGCAAGTAAAACAGTAACCATTGTAAAATTAAAACTTTGACAAACAAAAACAAAAGATAATAAGAAATAAGCGTAAACAAAAAGAAACGAATTTATATATAAAAAACAATCTGGCAGCAAAAGAGAGAACAACCGAAACTAAAATTAGAAGGAAAGCAAAAAAGACGTTAACAAAGAACAAAGTTAAAACGAGATATAGAAAAATAAAACTACTGAAAAGCAACTGTATGCTTAAGTTATTAAAAAAAGAGATTGTATGGTCAAAGAACTAAATTATAATTTAAAAAAGAAGGTTAAGGATAATGAATATTTTAACTATTAAGAATAATAAAATTAGGTATAAAATTATAAAATTGGAACCTAAGCTTTAAGATCTATAAATAGAAAGGAGCAAAAGAATTAGAAAAACAAATGTGCATTTAGTAAACATAACAAAAACCAAAATAAAAGATAGTGCGACCAAGCTATTAGGTGAAAGGCATCTTTCAATCGATAGAAAATTTAAGAAAAACCACGAGCATGTTTTGTACATAAAAATTATGCGAATCAAGTGAGAAATGTGACAAATATACCGGAAAGAATACTAAATCTAATAATACAGATAAGCAAGAACACATTAGTTATATGTACCACCAAGCATAAAATGCTGATTTTTTTCTAAAAAAAAACACGTTTAATTCGGAAGAATGATAAAAAGTGGTTTATTCAAAATATGCTCCTTGCTAGTTACACCAAAGCGCTGCTCAACAAGTGCGAGGCCCAACAATGCAAACAAGTGGTAATCGGAAGGAGCCAAGTCTGGTGAGTAAATCGTAACTTTCCAGTTGAGTGCTTCCAACGTGTTACGAACCTGGTTTTGCTGTATGCATGATGGAGCATTGTCATAAAGGAAAATGATCTTGCGTGGTCTTTTTCGATATTCTGGTCGTTTTGCGAGTAGCGAACGATTCATATCGATCAATTGTTTGTAGCGTTTGGTATTAACCGTTTTACTAAGCTTTAACAGCTCATAATAGACCACACCTTTCTAGTCCCACCAAACACAGAGCATCGTTTTCCTGCTAAAGTGATTCGGTCTTGCGATTGATGTGGACGGTGTGCCTCGATTTACCCCATGATTTTTTGCACTTGGGATTCTCAAAATATATCCAATTTCCATCCTCAGTAACAATACAACCCAAAAATGACTTTTTTTTGTCCCGTTCAAGCAACATTTCAGATATGTTTTTGAGCCTTTCCATCTGCCTTTTGTTTAGTTCATGTGATATCCATCTGCCGATCTTCTAAATATTTTCTATCTCTCGTAGGCGATTGAAAATAGCTTGTTGACTAACGTTCAATTGCATTGCGAGTTGTTTTTGTGTTTGTGAATTGTTTTAGTCCACTAATGCTTGCAATTTTACAGCTTTGTGTTTTTTTGACGGTTTCCGTGTTCCTTGTCTGCAAAATCGAAATCACCACTTTTGAAACGCCGAAACCATCGTTCACACATATGTTGCAATAGAACAAGTTCACCACAAGCTTCTCGAAGTAATCGGTATGATTTAACATCAGTGTTCTTCAAATGAAAACAAAAAATTAATGCTGTCCGCAAATGCTCTTTATGTGGAACAAATTTCGACATATTGAACACGGCAAAACAAGACTATGCAAACACTTTTTCAACTTATCACCTGTGCGCGTTGATTCTTGTTGGTGGCACAACAAAATGGCATATACGTCAAAATTTTTATACTCCAAAATGCATTGGAGCACCATCTGTTGTCTCAAATCCGCACTTTATACTTTTACACATGGTATATTAGTTTATGGTCTTACTGAAAATAGAAAAGTAAAAGAGAAGAATATGTTTTGAGAAGAGCTATTAAATATGGTAGAAACTTGTAAAGACAATCTAAAATTAATAGGGAATTCTAATGCAAGGGTATAAAGAAAACATACTAAATGGAAGGGAATAATTGAACCATTTGGAAAAGATATGGTTAATAATAATGGAAAATAGTATTATAATTTTTAACAGATAATATTTTTCCAATTCCAACTATCTTCTTTAAACATAATTTGACACATAAAAGCACATGAAAATGACCAAGTAGAGGTAAAAAGTCGATACTGGTTTACGTATAAATATGATGATAATGTTAATAATGTTAAAGCAAGTGTAAGACAAGCAACAAAGCATCCTGAAGAAAGATAAAGACATTCTAAATATTTCCAAAACCGGTTAACAAATAGCGATGGAGCACAAGGTTCAAATACTAAGTATATAAAAATAGAATTCTTAAAACTTTATTTTGAATTTCTTACTTTTTGAATTGGTTGATCCAAACTATCTGTCTTCTGACAGCTTTTTATTTTGCGTCTAATTTTTACACAGTGGACATTTTGATGCAAAAAATTTGTGATACAACAGATTTAAATCTATACATATATGTACGTTTACCGAACAGATTATTGTTTTCGTATTTTAGATCCGTTGGTTTCATTATCACTTATTATTTTGAGAAATAGCCAAACAAAATTTTAACTTATATTGGGCGACCCTAGTTGGAATCTAGAAAACTTTTCCTAAATGAAACACAAACTATTGAACAATCCGAATTTTATCGCTATCAATGTGAAGTACAGACTTAGTAGTTCCGTATGAAATATAATATCGGCTAAATGCCCCTATAAATACGCTGACATGCGATCATTCCTTCAGCGAAGTTTTCTGCAATGCTTGCTCATAAATGCCGCTCTGTTTCAGCAATTCCACGTCTAATGTTCTCTTTTAATTATGGAATGGTAGTAGATTTCTTAACATAAACACTTTTCTTTAAATAGCTCCAAATGAAAAACCTAATAAAGTTAGATGGCAAGACCGTAGTAGCTAAACGATGTTATCTCTCTACGAAATAACACGACCAGGACATTTTGTTTGAAGTAAAATGAGTGTTTTATGTGGCGTGTGATGTGGCTGTTTCTTGTTGAAACCACATGTCATTCAACTTCAAATCGTTCGTTTCTTTTACAAAAATTAGTATTAATTAATACCTAGTTTACAAATATGCGGTATTTCTTGTGATCTTTAGTAGATTTTTAAATACAAAGTTCGTACAACACAAATTTTAAAATTCAATTTGCATCATCCTATATTTGTAAAAAAACTTAAGCAACACTACACATCAAATTTAAGTTTTTTGTAAACTTTATTGAAAACTAATTTACATTTACATGACATGCAGTTTAATTTTAGTAATAAAAAGGAAAAAAATAACCATTTCTAAACCCAATGAGAGTTAAAAGTTATATTAAATATGTTTTGTAGGATGATAATATGACGCATTTTTTTCCTTGAGGGGTGCTTATTGGCGCTGCAGCCTGAAAAAGTTATTGTGATTACTAATATGTAACCTTGCATACTAGAATATCACATACATCCATAGATTGAGCATGACTCGAACTCACTCACACACTAGATTCTCGGCCATGCGAACCAATATAACGTATATTTGTAAACTATAGTAATTATTGAGTTGTACCTGATTTTTATGATAGTTTTATAATAGCCGGTCTGGTACAAAATTGGACTCTTCTAGGATGTTTACAGATCAGAGGCTATCGAATACTCGACAAACCTAGGAAAATTGTTGCAATTTGCAAGTGAACAAAAAGTCATTTAAAATAGTGCTAGGGCTACAATACGCATTTCGGATTATATAATTAATTGCCATATGTATAGTATGAGGCGATTCAATGCGTATTTTTTAGGTTGTACTGCGGAAAGTCGAGAGCCGTTTTAAGGGCATAATCTCAAACCTATGATTTTTTACGAAATGAGCCGGAAATACAACCCCAGATCTGCTACAATAATTATAAGACCAGATAACGCCGGTAATTCCCAAAGGTTTATTTTTTGGGGCGCGTTTACTGGCACTGAAGCCTCAAAGGCTTGTGGTGCCTACTAACATGCACTTATTCTAGGACATTCACATAAGTTTCCAGCGAGACTCGAACTCGCCTGCGCCGACTCACGGACAAAGGAGAAATGGTCTTGTCCGTATGAGCCAAAGCGACAGCTCTTCCAAGGGTTACAACGCCAGACGATAAGCAACCATATCGCCCGATAAGAAGGTGATATCGAAATTAGGCAAGAGACTTTCATCTCACGTGTTTTGTAAATAGTATATAAGCATTCAAATGTAATCCAGGATTATTATTTATCATTCATTAATTATTAGTTGTAGTTAGAAGTCGCTCCTATTGCAATGCTCAAATATATTCCGTATTCCGTATTCATTATAACCGATCTACAAATGAACACATTATTATTAGTGTTAAGTATTCAGTTGAAATAAATCTTTTTAAAAAGACAAGTTTCGACGAATATAATATAACTCAGTTGAATCCTTTCCTGCCGGAAAATCTCAGGCAAAAATTATTGTCTAGATCGCCTACAAAACACCAACAGTGGGTAACTGCCAACAGGGCAACTCACAGCAAGCGATCTGATCAAAAAAATGTGATGTTCGTACGCGAATTAAGAGAGAATGTCGAACAGGATCTCCTGTGGAGCATGCCTGACTTGGGAAAAAGAAATAGGCGTGGTGAGGTTTACAGCCAGTCTAGTAGTGCACTAGGTCTTGTACTATAAGTGTTTTCTTCCGAGAAACTACAAACTGTTGACTGAGAAAAAAAAAGATGATCAGGAAGTTCAAGGCCCGAGCACTGCTCAACTACATCATGCACCAAAGCGTTGGACCCTAAATAAAAAGAACTTTATCCAGGAGGAAAGATAAATTGCTAAAATGTCCGTAGGATTTTCCAATATGACCCTGAAGTCCCTACCGCCAGGCAGTTTCCCGCCTTTGTGATAGTGGAGAAAGGGCCAGAGGTGATCACTGACAACTACGTCAACGTGCTGGAGACAATTGTGATGCCTTATATAGAGGAAGTAGACGCTGGGCGGGAGCAGTAGTCAAGATTTTACACCGGACCACAAGGAAAAGAAGATCTAAGTATGACTATACAACAATTTGTATTGCCACTGATCTCCTGATTTGTGTCTATCCTTCTACGTGTAGGATATAGTCAAGGCGTAGGTCAATGAGACACATTATAGTACTAAGGATAGCTTAAGAGTCTTTATTATAGCGGTAATGACACATACGGACAAGGAAGAAGTTGTTTAGGCTCCGCTTCAAGAAGGTTGTAGCCGTTAATGAGGGCTACATTGAATAATATGATTCCCAATACTATTTACTTTAATTATGCTAAGTTTTATATACAGGTAAGTAAATCCAATTGTCCTTGTAATCTGTTCAAAAAATTATTTTTTTTTTTATTTATTTTTCGGATTTATCTCGACGACTCTGTACATACATTTATCTGTATCTGTGTTTGGGAATAATTGTTAAAATGTTTTATAGTAACGAATTGTCTGAGTTTCCACATACATGTATAGGGAGATCATCAAATAACAACGCATAAGTTATTAAGTAGTAATGCGGGGATAATCTAGTCCTATGCGTATTACTTTGATAATTATACAAATAAACGAAATTAATTCTCTTTATCTTGATATATAATACAAATATAAAAGATTGAAACAGAAAATTACAAAACTGCAGCACTGCGTATATTGCATTTTAAGAACATAAAGTTTTAATGTGCTTTTTTGTTTTCCAAATACACCTTACACAAAACTTCAGAATTGTGTGAACAAACACAAACATCTCTATTATCACCTACTTTATAAAGTATTATATATATTTTTATCTAGGTATATATACAAACAGAAAAAATACGTTTTAGCAAATTTTTAATTGAGTTTTTATTTGGATACATCTTGAAACGTTTTACAAAACACGTTTTATAATCATAGGTGTGAGAAGTCGCGTATCCGTTCAACAAAATGCAGATAACCATGGGTAACCCCACCAATAGGATCTCGGAAACAGGAAGAGACACAACCTTGGTTAGACATCAAAGTTGTTGATTATTATTGGTCTTATATCTGCCAATGAATAAATTTTATTTTTTTCCAATTTAGTGACATTAAAAAAAATTTACTTTGTATTAATTTATAATTAGAGCAATTTTAAAATTGCACGTTACTAAGACTCGTTTTTGAAGAGAATTTTATTAATTTAATTTTTTTGTAGTTTCTGATGCCATACTGCCAAAATTTTTACAACAGAAACCATAATAAAAAACAATTTTTAAAACGGTAATAAAGGGTTTAATCTGAAATAATGACAAGCCACATTTTTTCAAATTCTATTATTTTATATATTTGAACTCTGTAATAATATAACTCTCAACTGATAGTTTGGCAATTAAGCAGTAGATGCCATCATAACCCAGAGATCATCTTGTTGCAGCTTTCAACTTTTCATAGAATTATGTGTATTAAATAGTGATAAGCCACACAAAATGGCCGATCCTGGTGATCTATGCTTAAATTTTTTATTCGAACGTGCAACCATGAGCAGTTCTAGTCCTGAAATAGAATCTTCTATGGACGATACTGATCTTCATAGTAACTATGCTCCTAGTGATGATGCAACGCAATAATTAGCCGGTAAGATTTGTTTTAATAGTGTGGTTTGTTATATTTTTGCACTTGAGGAGTATAATGTAAATATAAATGGCTTGTTATATTCATTGCATTGTTATTCCAAGAGTCTGATGTAAATGATGTGGAGAGTTGAAGAAAACGCTAAGTTTAATGTAATACCGGTGGTGCTGTGCATATTTGGCGCGCGCTAGCGCTAGGCAATCTGCAATTTTGTTGAGAGCGTCTGCTTTAATATGTGTGTAATAACGAGAACAATATACGAGTTTAAATATACTTGTGTGTTTTCATTTCTAACAGAGTGATGGTCCATCTGTAGCAAAAAGAGCCAAACCGAATTCTCCTGAACGTACTCCGAAAAGCAGGTGGAGGCAACAAAATATAGAATGTTATTCTAGGCATAAAAGAAAATTTAGAAGGAATTTTAGGCAGAAATATATTAGAGACAGGGCAAACAAAACTGTTAGCGTGCGAGAACTTCAACTGTTTTGTAGATATAAGAAAAATTGCAGAGAAAAGCCGGAAGGTTCAGAAAAAGCCATATTCAATAAGTTCTGGGATTTGGGTTCTTGGTAGCTTCAAAATAGTTATATTTTTGGTTGAATTAAAATCGTTAACAAGAAGAGATCTTATCCAAAGGAGCAGAAGTGACAGCAGTCTACTAGGTCGTCAAATGCAGTCTATTCAGTAAACATAAATGGAAGGAAAATATGTGTATGCAAAAACGAATCTTTAAATTTTCATCGATTACAAGCCTCAAAGTGTAGGTTGAATAATATTGTATTAAAAAAAATTAAAGGTATAAGCAGTTTCTGAAAAAGATAAATAAGGGAAACATAAAAATAGACCTAAAAAATAAACGACCAACAGAAACAGAGCGTCAAGGACCACATAGATTCCATTCCTAAACAACAGAGCTACTACAGCCGAAACGAAAATATGGATAAAGTGGATCTCGGTTGCTATATAAGTATATCAAAACTTTACACAGAAAAATATGTGTCTTGGTGGCAAGAAAAACGTATCACACCAATTTTAGAACATACCTATAGAATTATCTGATACATGCAAGATGTGTGACGAGATTAATATTAAAACAGAAACTGCAAAATTGGCAAATGAACTTGAATCGACAAGACTGACAACAGAACTTAACTTGCATAAAGCTAAAGCTAAGGGAATGCAAGACCTTTTCAAACAAAAAACTGATCGTTCTAAAAACGATAATAGATGTGTGATTTCTTTTGATTTGCAACAGGCTAGGCCTATTCCGAAGCTTGTGAGCTGTCACTGGACCCGCGTTTTATTACCAAAAGATATGGATGTACAATCTAGGAGTACATGTTTACACTGCGGATGGAGGACGTTGCAAAAAGAGGCAGCATGGTAGCCATGATGGTTTTGGAAACGTTCGACCGGCCCTAATTTTTCCGTGTGTGCGAAACCGTTTTTGATCGAGATTTCAATTGGTGGCAGGAGTTTCCACATCCCGGATGTCGTTTGTTGTAGGCCGATTGCATGTACGGGAATCGATATTTGCCGACTCGGTCCGTTTTCTTTTGTACTTGAGCCGGCGAGGAAAAATAGAAAAATCCTTTCGATCGGCCCCGCAGCGAAGATTGGGGTAACTTGTCCTTTTTTCGCCCATACCCTTCTCTCCTCTTCCTCGATTCCCCCTAATTACAAACCATTGTGGCTACCATTCTTCTGAAATTTTTGTGTAAAATGTCTGGAGTCGAAAATTTAGCTATATTTACGGATAACTGCCCTGACCAAAATAAAAACTAACTTCTCAAGTCTCTGTGGCTGCAACTTGTTAAAGAAAAAAATTCAAGACTATAACACATCACTTTTTTGTCAGCGGGCATACCCATCTGCCTTCGGATAGAGATTTTGCTTTCATTGAAAGCGTCACAGAAATTATGCCCTAATTATCTATTCTCCTAGTAATTGGCACCAAGTCATAAGAAAATCGAATAAAAAACAGTCCTTCAGCTTGATTATTATGAATCAAAGTGATTTTCTGAATTTACAACCTATTCTAAGCAAACAAAAAAATAATTTACCTGAAATATGCTGTCAATGACGAGTACGGAACAATCACCGTCACTAAGAAAGGACGTCCTAGCCCGACACTTCTTTTTGAACTACGTCCAAAATACTCAGAATCAATAAACATATCAAAAAATAAACTAGATAATATCAAGTCGTTACTACCCTATGTGCCTCCTGTTCATCATGCTTTTTTCTGCCTTACAACACTCAGCTAATGAAAACCCTGAGATCCAAGACGAAGAAGAATGACTAATATTAATATTATAATATTAGATATTTTTGACCGCATTGTTTTCTTGTTTCGTTTTAATGCAGTAATATAACAAGCCTCATTTTTCTAAAAAAATATTTTTTCCTGCACTTACTTAATTATTCTTATTCTCTGGATTAGCACGCTTTGAGTAATTCTACATCTCTTGACAAAATATATAAAATCAATTAACAAAACAGCACTAATTGATTTTTAATATTTTTTCAAAACTTTAAATTCGTTTCTTCAATGACTAAGCATATGTGGCTTATCATTATTTAACATTAAGGTCTTTATATGAAATTTGAAGATTTTTATTCTTTTAATCTTGAGATGAATTATTTAAAATGAGCGTTGATTACTAATGAATTTTTATATTTTAACTGTAGCTGTTTCGAGATCCTAATAGTAGGGACCGAATTTTGTATGCATTACATATAGAGATAATCTATCACCTTTAATAGGGAATATTCATTTAAATATAGCATACCAGAAATGGTCAATTGTTAACTAAGATGTTTATAAATGCAGAAGAAAATAAAGTTGATAATCGTAATCTCTTAAAAAATATTTGTACTTGTAACTGATTATATTGCAAAACATTGTGAATATTTCTTCACGCCAAATAATTGCAAAATCTTGGGCTTATATTTAGTTGATAATAACTAAAATATTTGTAAAAGACATGTTTAAAATTGCATACTCTTAAATTAATTTTTTTACTATTAACAAAAATTAATAAATTACAAAGTGTTAAAACTAAGAATAAAATATTGTTTAGAAATGTGTAACAAATATATAATACAATATAGTCTCAGATTAATCAGTAGTTAAGCATATGTCTTACGTATAAAAATAGAAATCGTTATGTTCCGGCTATTTCTAACGATAAAATTTCTTAAACCAAGTTTTTTAAAGGTCCAGTTAAAATTGGAAAACAATAAATACTATCTCTACTTGGGTGCGTGTGTGGTGAAAAATCTCAAACTTGGCTTTTTTCAAATTTAAATTTTGAAATTAATCGTGCAAAAGCGCAGTTAAGAAAATAGTTAATACAGCAATAAAAAGAACAACATAGATTCTGTGCAATGTCTTATTGTACCATAATTCGGAACAATGCTTGCCATTTGGTCATCAACCACTTTTGAACTTGATGTCGTAGAAATGTTTATCAGTACAAGCGATGCATTCTCTAAAGCTTTATCTTTAATTTTTCCATTGCTTGCTGAGACATTCCACAGGTACTGTTGCGATCTCGTTGCGAATAGCATTCATTTAGATTCATCACTAGTTTGCGGTCTACGTTCAAAAAAAGGGCGTCTCCACAAAAAGAAATCGCAAGGCGACAGGTTTGGTGACCTAGCCGGCCATGAGATGTCCAGAACATCTCGAGAAATTCTTGCCGCATATGCGGTACTGCAGCAACATATCGGGTAGATGCTTCCTCAAAATATAGAGCCCTATAATGTTAAATTCCGTAACAGCACACCAAACATTTTCACACCGACTGCGAAGAAGTTGCTCGTGGAGATGTTGAAAATATTGTAGAGCGAAAATACTGCTTATGATGCAGTCCACTACTAAACACAACAGCATCTTCTAGAATGTTTGCCAACATGTCTTCTCAAGTAGCCTGCTTAGTCATATTCTCCTAGGTTCCTGGACCATTATTAAGTGGCAAAGCGAAGCGGAGTCACTTACTAACTTCATGTTGTCCGTCTGTCTGTCCGTCCATCCGTCCGTCCGTCCGTCTGTTCGTTCGAGCAATAACTCGAGAACGACTAGGAATTTCCAAATTCTGTTTTCACCAATCGACAGGTGAACAAAAAGGCTTGTTTGCTAGTGATTTTGAAACAGATTGGTCAAAGGTCAACTGAGGGTTCTCAAATTTGGGAGACTGGTTCGCCACTTCGCTATGCGTTGCAAGCTTTTCAGGTTTATTAGTTTATATGGATAGGACATGAGATAAAAGCCTGCCTCACTGTAGTGATATTCTCGGATACCCGAATACTACGACCTCTACCAGCTTATTGGAAATTTTATTATTACACAGTAATATGGTTTTGCCGGTCAGAATTCTTCAGTAACGATCTACAAAATAACCTCTGCATCACAATCGTAATATCACCATTTTTAAAATAAATCTGCAACATAAACGCACGGTGTTAACCGCTCCACCCCATAATGGACATTAAAATGTCATGGCTTATGCTGCTCAAAGATATATGATTTTAGCGCCGCCTACTAATACGTTGCGCTCAAGAGTCAATTCAAAAAGAGTTGTTTCTTGTCTATATTTTAACTTCAGATATCATTATTAGCACTCAATTTTAAATATCGAATTATAATAATTTTGATTCTGTGACATTATAATAGAGTTGTTTTTATGAGAAGAAACTAAGGTGGTTATGTTTATCTTAATTATTTATTACGTAGAATATAATTATTCTTGCTATGATTTCCAGTCATTTTAATACTATCCGAATTTTTGCCAAGAGTTAAAAACTAGTAAATAAAAAATGTGGACAGCGCTAGCTAGATTACATAAGAAAGGGGTAGAAAATTAAAGCAGCTACCGCAGTTATTGCGTATAATATCCTACAAGCTTTTTGCAGAGCAACCCAATCCTACTAACAGTAGCTCGCAGCAGAGCGCCGATCCTAATAGTTCTGTAGAGCTTGCTCATGAGATAATCCGCGTGTAATTAAAAATAACCATTCATAAGTTCAGGAACAACTACAGCGAGCTCTGCAAAAGGCAAAGGAGAAGCAAATGAAGTAGTACCCAGCCCGCAACTCCCCCGAGAAATTAGCGCTGTGTGTCTACTCCGCATCGGATAACTTCATTACCGCACATTTAAATTTAAATTTTGCGCATTTATACATAAAAAATGTTGTTACTAGTTTTTAACGAGCTTTTACGGCTTGCGACACCTATCCATTTTTCTCTTGGCCGCGACAAACTCTATGTACGGCTCTTACCCAGGCTGCAAGAGTAATCCCGACTGCATATTTTAGGATCTTTACTGTGGATTATAAACTTGGAAAATGTTAAATGCAGGCTTGCTATGCAGTAAAGCATAGCAAGTGCAGGGCCTTAATAAATTAAAAAGGTTTTATGCGCGCGCTTGAATAATGTTCTTAGTTTATAATTTATTTTGTCCTTAATAGAAGACCTTAAATTATTTGTTAAAGATATAAAAGCTATGTAGTATATTGCATAAAAAAGCACAGTATGGGGGATAACATAATTTTATCGTAAATAAAGGATAATAACATATGAACATATTACTTCCACCTCTTTTTAAAATGTTTAACAAAAAAATATTTTCATTTTTTCTTTTGTTGTTAATTTTAGATTTGAATTTTAAATATTTGTATTTCTGGAAGCTACGTTCAAGTTTAAAAATAAAACTAGTAAAATTTGACTGATTGCTTAAAGTATTACTTTAAGTGTCTAAATACTAAGTGGCGTAAAAGTCATCATTGCGTCGGAAGACGCTCCCGATTTTGCCAATGGAGCTTCATATCATCGCGATTTTGTGAAGCAAACAGACACAAAACGCACCTAAACAAATCGTAAATCAAAGAACGCGGAATAATTGTGTCGATATTTTGGACAAATAATCGATCGGTAGTCTCGGCTGAACGTAAATTTCGTTGTCGATTCTCTGGTCGTATGGTACCAACTAGACAAACACTGCGGCGTTTAGCCACTCGCCTCCAAGAGACTGGCTCAACACGAAATAGTAGCAGATGTGACCGGCTCCGGAGTAGCCGTTCGGTCAAGAATATCGTTGTTGTGGTTGCAGATGTCCAAGAGGTCCTTCGAAAATCAACGAGACGACGGGCCACGTATTTGGGCATTACTAAACATAAAAGACTAGAAGACTTTCCTGTACAAAGTGCAAACAGTGCATTCGCTATAGCCTGCAGACCATCAATCGCGTGTAAATTTCAGCTAAGCCCTCTTCGACTGCGATGGGGATGATTTTACAGTAAAGATCATCATGAGCGCATTTTTACCTATGGAGATACGCGAATAAGCAAAATTATCGCTTCTGGGGTACTAAAAATTTACGCGTAATGCACGAAAAGCATTACTTCTTCTTAAAGTCACTGTTTGGTGCGGCGTTTAGAGAGGAAAGGTGATTGGCCCATATGTTTTCGAGGACGGTATTGAAAATACTGCTATTGTAATTGGTGAGCGCTGTAGAACCATGATAAACGACTTCTTACTGCTTCAAATCGACGAATTGGGTTTGACAAACATGTGGTTTTAGTAGGACGAGCCTGTACTGAACGAGCGACAGTAGACATTCTAAAGCAAGCGTTTCCTGGTCACTTAATCTCTTGTTTGATTTGATCGTTTTCGACTTTTTTTACGTTTTTTTAAAGTCACGAAGTCTATAAGAACAAGCGCCAGATCATGATGGCCCTAAAGAAAAAAAAGGTCTGACAAGAAGTGAAAAACTTATCGTCAGAAATTTTGAGAAAATCCTTGAAAATTGCTGTGAAAACGAGTCCCAACGTGCGACAATCCCGGCGGGGGACACTTGACCGATATTATCTTTGTGGCCTAATCGGAAAAAAATTAAACGTTTAAATAAACATAGCCAACAAACAAAACCAATTATTTTTATTTACAAACAAATATATTGCATTAGGAAATCGAGTGATGACTTTTGCGCCATTTGTTATAAATGTAATTTGTAGAAAAATGCAAATCTTGTACAAAAAAACATTAAAATTTTTAGATATAAATTAGCTGTTTGAAATATTTATACTAATTGTAAATTGTTTCAAGAATGTTTAAATTAAAAAATATTTTAGAAAAAACTTGTTTGATAAGTTGAAATAGATAAAAAAAGAATACTGGTAGTTGACGATTTAAATTAAATTAAATTAAATTAAACAAATAAAAAAGAAAAAAGTGTAAATTCACTCTAAGGAAACCAAACCAGAATCGTAAAGAGAAAATATATATATATATATATATATATATATATATATATATATATATATATATATATATATATTATATATATATATATATAGAGTGATTGAATTAAACTTTAAGGTGTTCCTGAACAAAATACGGAATATTGGAACAATTGATATTGTCCCTCTGTAAGATAACACGATTAGGAAATTTGGTTTGAACTAAAGTGGCTGTTTTCCATGCTGTGTGACGTGGCGTCATCTTGTTGAAATTACGTAGTCGTTGGTTTTAGTAAAAAATCTAGTTGTTTAGCATCTTCCAATAACATACACTTTTAACAGTAGCAGCGTTGCCAGCTTCGTTCTCAAAAAATATGAGACAATGTTTCTTTTAGCCCCAAAATATATGAAATAAGCCATTGTTATATATGAATTGATTTTTTGTAAATAGCATATAGGTTTCTACTATCCCAAATTCGACATTTTTGAAGATTTCACTAAAAAAATGAGCTTTGCTGTTCGATATCCTGTTTTTAAGTTAATCTTTAAAGCGCCGATGCATCGTTGCACACCATGTAGTGCCACTACTAGTTTACCATATGTTTAAATACCACCTGGTTCAAATCCAAACTTCCAACGTTCACAGAAAGCAAGCGGCATGCAATTTTAATTCTAAAATTTAATGTTCACAAAACAACAAAAATCGGCTATGGCAAGAAAAGCTTTTTTACCTTACATCAACAGGGTTACGGACCAGATAGAAAAATTCTCAATAAACACAAGGTGAAAACCATTTATACTACCACCATTAAATACGGGATTTGCTCAGACCAGCCAAAGATACAAGAAACCCACAGGATACACCAGGGATATACTGCATACCTTGCTCATGTAAGCAAGTCTACATTGGGACTGCGGGCCAAACGATTACCAGTATCATAAAGGAACACAAACGTCATCTACGCTGCAATAAACTCACTAAATTTACAGTTTCTGAACATGTTTTTGGAAATCTTGGGAAATTGATTTCGGGCAAACACAAATTTTATCTAATTGTAGGAATTATTATCCGCGATTATACAGAGAGGCGGTGGAGATTTATAAATATAAAAATAGTTTTAACAGGGACGATGGATTTAATCTATTTAAATCTTGGTTTATTGCTCGTAAGGGGCAAATAACAGATCGCGATACGGTGAAAGAGCGAGTGACGTCAGAAAATGCCGAAATGTTACATGCAACGACCCGATTGATATCAGCAGCTAGCCCGATTACGTTATCTACCATCCCAATGACGTCAACAATGGCCCTCCCAAACACCACCCCTACTATACTCACGCAAGTATAAAAACGAAAACGCACGGGATAGTCACTTAACTTTTAGAAGATTCTTTTCTGAAAATGTCCGTCGCAGTTGTGGACGAAACGTCAAGAGGTTCTGAACTTCGACCACGGACTTATAACCCGAGAACCAACCACACGGTAATTTGGATTTTGGTTGTACTAGCTAATTCTTTAAAGTATACCTTTTCAGGTATTTAATTTTATCTTCTACTTTATTTATTACTCTTCTTGTTTTTCCATTTTAACCTTCTAAATGGAGTTTCTTTCTTCTTATCGCGATCAACACTTGTTTGTTTGATGGCCTTAAAAGTGTTGAAGTTGCACAATTATTGCATGTTATATGTAGATGATTAAAATTAAACATTTGCAAAAGGAAGTACCTTAAAAATTGGAATGAGCATTCTAAGCCATGGCAACTTAAGTCATAACACGATGACTAACATAAGATTTTTTGCAGCACTTGTACTAAGTAGTTTGTATTCATGTAATATTAAATAGATAAATATGGCACACCTAATTTAAGATATCTTAATTCAATTGTCTATCTAATAAATTAAAAATATTGTACCGTTTTAATCTTAAAGTGGCAAATAGAATACTTAAATTCATTTTAAATTATTTAATTTATTTAAAAATTCAAATATTTAATTATATTTATATAAGTATACTAAAAAAGCATTTACTATATAACTTTAATTTATTTTGCACTAGAACTCTTTACGTTTTTTTTTTTTTTGATACTCTTGACTGCTATGATTCCATTGTGTGCTACCTCTCTCGAGAATTCGCTACATTTTTCTTTAATATTTTCGAACTGTTCTAGTCCTTGTATATTTATGATTACGTCGGGGCACTGGGAAATTACATTATATAGTGTTACGCTAGAAGATGGCTTAAAAAACTTTTGAATTTGTTAAGAAGTTATCTTTTCTTAAATATTTGTATGTGATTGATTGGAAATTATTTCATAAGAAATGGCCGTTAATATCAAAGTGATTTGTCAAACTATTTAATAAACCAATTTCCGAAAATATGTAGTTGAGGACAAAAACCAAATTTCGGCATATCTTATTCCATTTCAAAAAATAAAATAATAAAAATGAATTTAACTTTGGCTATAGTTTTGGGTATGTATATTACTTTATTTTCTTCAAATTTTTAAATTTTGAATTTAATGGTACATATAATATTAAATACATACATAAAAAAATTTACTCAGGCGGTAGTTTTGAGGTATGGGGAACATAAAACGGAAAAATTACAATGAATTTTTTTTGTAAGTCGTGATATGATAGCCTTTGCTGTAGATTAAAGATTTTTGTATTTAAAAATATTTTTAAATCTATGCCAACAGATCTGCACTTGAAACAAAGTAAGGATAGAACAGAGCTGATCTATCTTAACTAGATTTTGTGTATTAGAGATAAAGAGAAGGGGTATTATTTAATAATAAAATAATAATATTAAATAAATCGGAACATTTGTATGTCTACAAACTTGCAATATTAACATAGGTTAGTTCAAACTGATAGGACATTTTTGGGTTAAAAATTTTTGACGTGCAGATTATAATTGCATTTGAAGTTTTTAGAAGATACAGGGTCCGGCAGGGAGGTATGGTGTTTTTGAAAAGACTGTCAACATTTATTTTCAGACGAATTTCAAAATTTATTATTTTCATACACTACTGGTGCCATTTTAGAATACATACCAAAACATAAGAAAACAACAATCAGCTGCGAAAAATTAGATCAGTTAGGTGCCGTCAATTTTTGTTGAAGAATTCTTGAAAACGGGTGGTAAAATTATTTATAATTTTTTGAAGCATGGAAGGCTGGCTTGTATCGCATGTCGCACCATTTCAATGTTTCCGGGGTCCGTACAGTTCGATCACTTCCTCACGCATACCCCGGTCTTAAAATTCTCTTTGTTTGAAAAATATTCACCCACTTCATAATGGTATCCCATTTAGGAATGTGACCATGACGACCAACGTTAAAATAGTTTCCAGATCGTCACTGTCTGAGCACCACGGAATTACAGTTTCAATAAGTGCTGTAAATAAACACATTGATGTTAACCATTCCGAAAACATTCGGTTCACCTCAAAGTGCAAGACAGTCTTTTCAAAAACACCATACCTTCTTGTCGGGCTATGTGTATCTAAACTTAAGTTGCAAACCCAATTATAAGAATTGTTAAGCTTAGATTATAGCGTAGTGATCAAAAAATAGCTAGCAAAAATATATCTAAATAAAGTCGCAAATATTTAGGGTTTATTCTACAGCGTAACTCACAATTTCTGCAAAAAGCGGTATTTGTGTAATGTATACAAAATAATTTTTGATCGTGACCTACATACATTATTATGTTTTACTAATATGCTAACTTTTAAAGTCCAACTATTTCTTAAACAGTTATTCAAGTAAAGACTAAGGATCTACCAAAGTCATACATCTGTTTTTCGTTACTTCGTGTTTGACTAACAGAACAAAAAAAAATGTTTAATTTTTTAGAATTAAGGTTTTGAAGTACTATTTGCAGGATTATTGTCACATTGGGAACCGCAACAAAAATTTACTCTCTGATAGTGTAGTCTTAAAATCGATCTCTGTTAGCAGTAGTTTAAAGTGAGCAAAGAAACTCTTTCTCTTACTAATTTTTTTAATTTTTGTTGCTTCCTTTTGATGTTACCTAAAAAATATACAATAACTCCATTGATAAATTCTCAGTCTTATATTAACACCACTTTTCTTTTAAGAGAATCTATAATTTATTTATATAATATATAAATATTTACTGTTTTCACATTTAATTGTTTAAAATAGCCGATTTTATTTGTTTAGCCAAGAATCACTGCCATAATTAGTTTCAAGGAGTATATAAAACACCAAATAACTTGTCTAGCTTAGACAAACCGATAAATATCTAGTCTCTTGCCGTACAGAAGAACTGTTTGGTACTTGCCAAGCACCGTATAGGTCTCATCCTACTATCGATTACTATAAATATCATTTTCTCCACTTCAAAAATGATTTTAGAATCACAAAGTAAAAATTAATGTCTATGAGCTAGATCGTTTAAAAATAATAAATACTGACACAAAAATTTTGAAAATTGATGTTTACTATTTAGAGAATTTATTTTGCTATTCCTTGAAAATTATACTAATGGTCTATCTGTTAGTATACAAAAGAAATCTAAGCTCTATAATTAGAGTGTTATTTAAAAAATTATAAGACCAAGTAACGCCTCTCTCTAAAGCTAATTAACAGAAATAATGTAAACTGGAAAAATGTTATCAAGTCTTAATTAAATTTAAAATCATCTTTTAAGCAATTTACAGTTTATTTAGAAATGATAAATTAGTAGATACCAAAGAAAAAATGTTCAAAAGACTCCAGAAAGGACTAAATACCTTGATACCAATTGAATAACTCCAAATTATATAAATCATTTGCTTACATCATACGCAAAGAAGTATAATGATGAATTAAAAAAATTAGATACATAACGTAAATAAAAAAATGACAAAACAAGCTTAAATATGAGAAAATTTCAATATTCTTACAACGAAATAAAAGTTTACAGAGGCTCAAAAAATTTACTGTTATTTAACCGTAACAAAATTTGTTAAAGTTAGTGAAGTTTATATAACCGAAATTAAAGTAAATATTAGTATGTTACAATAATAGCATTTTTGAGTAGAATGCTTATACAAAACAAATCACAGGTAAAACGCCATGCTTTTTTAACCTCAAAGTAGTGTGAGTTTTTGTGGCTCATTTGTTACTACATACTGAACAAACAAGAACAAATTTTAAGCATTAAATTTGTGTCGTGCAAGAATTACATCATCGGACCTTAAACGTGTAAAAACCTACCTTGCAAATTTATTAAATTTTTTGTCCATCACTCCCTTAGCGAACGAATTTTACCGTAATTTTTCATGATTAACGCAAATCCAAAGAAACAACTGTTAGATCAAATAAAATAATTTTTAATTTAGTAATGAAAAAATAAACTAAAACCCGTTGTTTTGTAACATTTGGATTTTTAGAAATCTTTTAGTGTACGTTTATACTCTTTAATAAATAATAATAAACACACATCTACTAATATTAATTATTTATCAGGTAGTATTTAGATGGTAGAAAATACTTGAACTTTACCACTAATGAAAATCTGCATTTAATTAATCTGCGGTTAAATTTGTGTATCCATCCCTAATTTAAATTTTAGTAATGATAAATTTAGATTTGCAATTACACTTTAAACTGCATCTAAGTTTTCAGAACGTTGAACTAGAACTGCTTCTGGTTATCGATTGTAGCGCTCCAATATCTTACTGTTGGGTTGCTAAATGTCAGTATCAATCAATGTCAAAGTTTTGTATTTAGTATATCGTTGTGTAGGAGAAATGGCTGCTTTTGAATGTCTGCCACTTCAGCTCTATAGGAAGAGGACGTTTCTTTTATGTTGTAAATAAGCTTTTTAGCTGTAGGATCTATTTATGGGGAACTCCTTTACTTCTAATATTAATGCGGGCATATACTTTGCAGCGTGCACGTCCAATTATTTTCTAGCAATTTCTTAACAATATCATTTCCAAATTTGTTAGTAAATACGGTTTGTTTTTCTTTAGCTAACAATAGCAATTAACAATAGCATTTAACAAATTCGATTGCTTGTCTTTACTACTTATGCCACTAAATAAAAATTTCATATAAAGCTCTTTAAAATTTTTAAGAAGAACCAAGTGTGGGTAAACAATTTTTGTAAGAACAAAAAGCAGTTGAAAATAAAGGTCGCAAATTTCACCAAAGAGAATATTTGCATTCTTTGTTTCATATCGTCGTAGAAGGGGTGAAATTTCAATTTGAGGCGTTTTATCTTAATACACAATCAAGCTCGGTCTCATACAGCTGCCAAAGTTGGACAAACAATTGGGGAAGTCTTTTGAACTACACTAGAACACCTTTCCTATAGTTAGATTTAACGGCGATGTTGCTACAAAATGTTTGTAGACGATAGTGCATTAATATTCAATTTTTTACATCAGGCCTTTTCTTATCTTTTTTCGTTTTCCTATAATGGGTGCTTTTTTGCTTTATATTAGTAACAGAGATTAGATAAATTTGTATCCTTCATTCATTGCAGATGCTCTTTCCAGTGTTTCCTATAGTTTTTTATTTTGCCTCAAATATTGAATATGTTGAGTTTTCTTTTGCATATGCATTCATCGCTGTTTTCCTGTACTCAGTAGTTGGTGGTAAAAATCTCATATCTGCTGTACATATATATAATTCTAATAATGCAAGTTTAGTGTAAACTGCTATTAACGAGAGAGTTTAATCATAAGTTTTGAAACTAGACTCACTAAAGTCGTTTTTTATCACTTTTTACGAAGGTTCACCACGTAATTGTTGATTAGCTTACGTTGTGATTGGTTGAAGGTTTAGCCACTGTTGCTGTTCAGGAGGTCTATGAATAGTTCTTTGAGTCCAAAGCGCACTAATTTTTTACCTAACTTATAGAAGTTTAATTGTTAAGGTGTTGGTTTCAGTGTACAACTGTGAGTTTCTGACGAATCATTCTGCGTTAGTTATCATTCTTATAACTTTATTTTGTAACACTTTGAGTTTACTCAAGTTGGTCGTAGATGTTGCGTCCCACACTATACAATCTTTGATGAATATACTTACTCCTCAGCGCAACGGTCCTCAAGAGGCCGTAGCCTCCCGGAAGGGTTTATAAACTGATATTTTACAAGATGCGGTCGTCGCTTGCACCTCATACTTTAGTATAAATACGAGAGAGATAGTTTTTTGCTGATCATTCGTCTCGATTCTTGGGATACGATTTTTCTCCACTATTTTCTGTTAGCTGCTTTTGTTTCCATTGGGTTACTTCTGCTCTTCTTCTATTTAGACCTTTTCTATTTCTTCCTTCTATCTTAACTTCGATTTGCCCTTGCTTCTCCTGCCTGTCGGTTTGTTTTGCAGGGTCTTCTTTGGTCCTCTTGTTGGTTGCATTCTCTCAATATGCCCCCAGTCATCTTAAACGTATTTGTTAAAGTGCGCCACATTCCGTTCTCATTCACTGGCCCATATATATTTCTTAATATTTTGCGTTCCCACGTATCAAACTGTTTCCACTCATTTCGGGTTAGACATCAAGATTCCGCCACGTAATACCGGTTTTATCACTGTCTTATATTTAGCTGACAGCATAGTAACATTTGCTACCCGCCAAAATTTTAGCCTTCAGTTTATCTTCTATATTATTTCCTTCATTACTTACAATGACTAAATATTTGAAATTTTTAACTCGTTCATATCGGTTTTCGTTTATTGTAATTTATTTTCTATTTTTATATGTCTTTATATCTTTTGTGGTTATCATATATTCTGTTTTTAATACGTTAATCTTTAGGTTTTTAGTGTCCGCTACTTCTTCCATGTTTTTAATAACGTCTTTTATTTCTTCTATTGTCCTACTTACTTTGTAAATGTCATCAGCACATGCCAGTATTTGACATTGTCTATTATAAATTGTGTCTCCCGGGTTAATAGGGAAATTTTTTTTTCTAAAGCAAAATTAAACAGTGTCGTTGACATTGCATCTTCTTGTCTCAACCCTTTAAGCAGATTTGACCGTTTATTGTGTCATAAGCCTGCCGAAAATCTACGAACAGGTGTAAGTCAATATTATACTCTCAGAATTTTTACAAAATTCACTTAATTATGAATATCTGTTCGGTAGTTGCTTTGCCTTCTCTGAAACCTCATTAAAATTTTTGCACTGCGTTTTTCATCCAGCCATTTAATTTATTTTCTATTATCTTACTTAGTATTTTATATTTCATATTAAGTAAGGCTATGCACCTATAGTTATCACATACTGTCTTATCCCCCTTTTTAAATATTGGTAATATGATTGCTATATTCCATTCTCCTGAAATTATTTCTTGTTTGCAGATATTTATTATTAAAGCGTGCATTACTGCTACTACCGCTGTTTCTCCGTATCTGAACAATTCCTCAGTCATACCTTTCTGGCCTGGCGTCTTGAAATTTTTTAATGTTTTTACAATTTGACCCAATTCTTCTTTTGTAGATGGGTTTACTAAATCTTTCTAATTCTGGTCTTCCCATCTTTCGTTTATTGAGTAAACTTTATCCTGCGTTGGGATCAGTAATTTTTCGAAAAATTATTTTTATTTCACGATTATTTCTTCCTTACAGTCCAGCAGTATTCTTTCCTCACTTTTAGAGGGTCTTGTTTTTGGTTGGAAACCGGCTTTTTGCCTTTTTACTTCCTTGTAGAAACCCCTAATATTTTGCCCCTTCCATTTCCTCCATTCTACTTTGACAAAATTTTTCAAGTTGCTTGAAAATCCTGTAAATTGTTAAATATTTAGTTTCGACTTTGTAAGATATAAATTTAACTATTAATTTGCAAACTTTTATGAGTTTTTTTCCTGCTTCTAGATGGTACTTACCATGCCCGGTTTTTCAAAATACTTATAAATATTTTTAGTTGTTAACAGTTTTTTCCTACCATCGTGCGCAAAGTTTGAGTACTACTTTCCCGCACGCTTTTATCCCTACAGCTGAGCGTGCGGGAAGGTAGCTGAGCGTGCGGGAATGTAGATGAGCGTGCTGGAAAGTATAAGAAGGCGCTAGCTTGATATACTAAGTAGACCTGTCAAAACCTGCATCTATATTTTGTCTTCTCACTCGTTGTTTTTTTTAGTACAGCAGAGAACGTCAGGTCGCGAGGCAGGTCTCGCTTCATATATTTTTTTGAACGTGTACAGTGAAAAGTATGGCGTCTATAAAAAATATTGAAACAATTTTTTACATTTTTTTTAATCGGGAGGGCGAAGCCCTCCCGAACCCCCCTTTCCTACACCCACGCAGCACCTAAGTATCGAACTTTGTGCACTCAATAGGAAAAATAGTATACGATACTCGTGCGCTCAAAGGTCATCACAAGGGAACGACCTACTTTGCGCACTCGTATCGTAATGTACTATTTTACATTTATAATATAAGAACAAAATGTTCGAAAAATTTTCTTTTTTTAACTTGTTTTTATACGTTGTTATGAAAACTTGCTATATTAAGGGGGGAAATAAATAAAATATTTGAGAATAATGAAATGTCTATAAATGTCACAATATTGAAAATAAAGGTAACAAACTATATATTTTTGAAAAGCTCAAAAAATAAGCCATTTTCTGTTACATAGCCAACTAGGGCACTTATTTAAAAAATTTTTTGTTTGTTTACACTTCAAAACTCTTAAGAGGTAAAAAAATGATTTAAATAGTATCGAAATCTCCATAAAAATCTGCGTCAAAAATGTTCGTACAGTTTTAAAAAATCTGGTTTGAACATCACACGACTTTCCTTATCCTTTTATTATATATTATACCGGGTCCATCGTCTCGGCCCTGCGCTGCTCTCGTCTAAAAATTTGTTAATTTAAAAAAGGACGAGGCGCGAGTTCAACACTCGAAATCTGATTAAAATAAACAGTCAAGACAATAATTGACTCGTACTTAAAATTTTGCTACGTCACTGAAGGTAACCGTGCGAGCTCGGCCGCACGGCTTTCGCCATTATCGCCTGCGTGCTCCTTCTAGCGGCCAAGTGCTCCCCCCCGTCCTCCCGCAGTCGACCCGGTAGCTCTCCGAGCGCGCTGTGATTGGTCCGTTTAATTAATTTTTAATCGGCTATAACTTATTTTTGAACTCGGATCAAAAAAATTCATAGTAATTTTTTGTTCGTCTCGGTTTGATCTGTCCGGTAATATAAATTTCCCGAAACATTTTATCAACACCTGGTATATTAAAAATCCTGAGCTTCAATTTTTTTTCGTGTTCCTATTTTACCAACTTTTATTTTAAATTCATGTTTATCTCATGATAAAAAATCATTTTTATTCTCATAAATTTTTTATATCTTCAACCGTTTAGATTCGCGACCGCTTTGCGACCGATTTTGCGACCTTGCGACTAAACGGCTGTGCCGATTTTTACCAAAAGCTTTGCACTGTGTCCCCTACATACAAGTAACTTGCATACCAAATTTCAAGTCTCTATCTTTTACAGTTCTCGAGATATCCTGTTTACTGGCAGACCGACAGATACATACACACGAACCAATGGCTAAAACCAACTTTTTTGGTATCCTCAGGCTATATTTCGTCCAGAAATGTGAAAAACTGGGTAGGTCAAATTTCCGCCGATTACATTACTTTCCTTATTATAGGATAAGGGAAGTAAAAATATTCATAAACACGAAAGTTATGGCACTATAAAAAACGACCAAAAAACGACTTTTGGCTTGAATTTTCCAAACGGTTAGAGACGTCGCAATGAGGTTTGCGCCAATCGATTTCTTTTTAAGAACGCTTAACTAGTTTTTTTCTAATTCCTACGAAAAGAGGTGTAACCCCCAAATTATATCGAATTTGGGACACCCTGTACATTAACCTGAGTTATATTATAAAATATTGCCTTAAGTTTTAATATCGCTACTCTTTCGTATATTGGTATAAATATTATTACAATACCCCTGTAATCTTTATATATCATAAACCCTATACCAATTTCTTGGATGGCAATCATATCTATTCTATATTTTTAAATTTATTTTAGTTCTGCATTTTACCAGAAATCCTAAGACTACATACATTCTATGTACCAAGTATTATGTCTCATTTTTTAATCATTTTAGTGTTTTTGTGTTCTCCAAAAGTTGTAACGTTATTATTGCCATTTTGTTCATTTTTACTTGCTAGCTTTTTTTGTCTTGCTGTTTGTGTTATCTTCCTCAACTGTTCTGTGTGTGTTCTCTATTATTTTTATGTATTTTTTCCAGTCATTTTAAGTCCTCTATTCTATACGTTTTATTATTGACAATTAATTTATTAAATTTTAGTTGGGTTTTGTAATCCTTTTGTGTTATTTGTTTTAGATGGGGTAGCAATAATTCTCGTTTATATCGTTTTCTTTGTAAAATCCTCATCGATCTAGATATTAGAGACTTCCAGTATTTTAGGTTGCTTCCTAATACGCATTTTTTTCCGACGTTAATTTTACCAATATTGGTCTTTTCCATACAGAGTCATATTTCCCCAATCTTTTAACTTTGTCAATTTTTATTTTCGTATTAATTTCGATATTCGTCTTTTGAAGTAGGTTTTCCAGTTTTCACACAGTATCCTAATCTTTTTTCGTCTTCGTCCACTATGTTTTTTATTATTAAGTTTTTTCCTTTAAATTCTCTTTCTAAAAATTCTACTTTATCGGATTTTTTCAGTTGTTTGTTTTCTCCTTTTATTATTTTCATTTTAACCCCTAAAGTTTTCAAGATTTCCATTTGCCATTTGTAGCTTATTATTAATTGTAGCTAACATGTCTTTTCTTTTTCCTAGGTTTTTGTTGTTGTCCGTTTATATATAGAAACTTAATGATTTGCAGCAACTTGGTTCGCTGCACTTGTTTACCGCGTCTTACCGACCTTGCGTGTTCGCTGATAACAGTCGCAATTGTATGCTCTGTTATATATTGCCATTCTGTTACTTCAATTTTCTTAGTTGTCGCTATTTTTCTCATCTAATTTGATATTCAATCTTCGGCCTTTCCTCTTTACTAGCTCTCACACTAGGTTTTATTGAATAATTACTTTTAATAACTGTGTCATACACTATTTACTGACGAACTTTTACGCTGCTAATGATCGTTTTGACCATTTCACCGTCTTGAGTTTTGGTAAATATAGGTCTTATCAAAAATATGTAGATTAAAATCCGACGTTTGATTTTGAGGACGATAATTATTGGAAACAGCATACTCAGCTTTGCGTTTGACTCAAATAGTTTTTTATTAATGTGTAAATTCCAATTTAGTTTTTTATTTAAGTATAAGCCAAGATATCGCACTGGACTGTCTACTGCATTCCTTTGGATCATGGTGTTAATTAAATTTAGATTTTTCAGTAGTTGTAAAATTTTGAATTTATTTTGAGAAATTAGTCAACGTCTTAAATACCGCTATCTTTTGGCGAGCTTAAAGGTCATTTGAGATTTTTGTGTTTTTATCAGTAACATTTTAGTAGTCGATTTTAGTTTAATTAGGGATTATGTTACTCTTTTTATAAATTGCGTTTCGAGTTCTTAAAAGAATTTTATTTGCATAACTCATATTTTTGTTAAAGTGAACGTTGTAGTTCAGGACTGTAGACCATTTGGTCTGAACTGAGCTTGGAATTGTCCCACTATACACATGAATTAGTTATACCACCGAATTTATGAAATGGACTTTTGCTATATTATTAAAGTATGGAATTAATCAGATAAAGCCAAATCGGATTATTTTACAAAATGAAATTTGAGAAAAGCGAGTAGCTGTAAGAGGCCTTGTGGTAATCCGTCACCTATAATGGGGTTTTCACTAAGAGTATTTGTATTTTTGACATCTACAGTGAAAAAATATTGAGTAAGGGTTAACACTTCATCACAAGCCGGTGTAATTCAAGAAGGCCTGGAAATTAGTCAGGGCTGTCACGAAAATTACGTTCTGCATTTTTGCGCAGCACTTGTTACCTGAAAGTTATGATCCCCATAATCGTCAACACAAAAGCTATTTACATAAAAAACTTGAGTTTACTCGATTAAAAATGCCCGTGCATCGTCGTATTGCCCGATTAAACAAGAATATCGCCATCATCCGCGGCAGCGTATAAAAGAACTTGAGCTTTTATAGTAATCTATTTAAAGAATTATATGAAAAGGCTTGAAGCTTTTATTATGCGTATGATCCAGTTAACATAATAGCTTAAGGTAAGTAACTATTTATTGCTTTGTAAGTTTGCGGATTGAGTTTAAAGCATTTCTGAACTAACGTAATTCTGATAATAGATAATTTTCAACACAATTCTACTTTTTGCCGAACGGCTTTAGGAACAAATAAAATTGCTTTATATGGGTTGAAAACAACACATACAAGATCTTAGATTGACTTTTGCACCAGAAAGAAGTATTTATTGTGTGGAAATTGTGGATTGGTGGCTTTATCGTGCCCTACTTATTTCACAACGATAAAGACTAAGCATTAACCGTTAATAGAAGGACGCAGCGGGTGATAAACGCTTTTTTGTAGCCCTTATTTCAAATGGATCTACAAGGTATTTTTTTAGTAATACGACGCCGCATGCCATATAAGTGAAAAAGCAATGATTATATTAAGTAAAACATTCCTTAAGCACATAATTTTACGAAACTGTTAATTCATCTTTGTTAATAAGCCATGAAGCTAAAAAACAACATACAAAATAAAACTGTTGTTGTAGAGCCTTATTTATGTTAAAACTCCATTGAAAATTAGATCTCTTAAATACTCAGCATTTAAGCTACGACGGCTATACAAAAAATGTTATTTTTTATTATTAACGACATACCTAGATTGTACTTTCAAACATTAGAAATGGAAAACATTTTACAAGCTACTGCATATTAACAGAATATGTTAATTGCGCTATTTTGATATGGTGTTTAAAAAAATACATTTATAAAACATAAATGGCGTGAACCATTTTTTTTTCACTCTAACTGACCGAACTGTATTTGGCTCATATTTGATGCTTTCTGGGCGCAAACTAAATTGTTTACCAATTTATTTACAAAGGAAAATATTTACCGTACACATAATTCAAGTACTGTTTAGTTCACTGAAACTAAAACCTTCTTTAGTAAGAAATTAATCATGACTCAGCACTCAATTTTCAACATTGTGAAAAGTGACGTGGTATCACCTACACAAGGCATTGTTACTATGTGACTAAGACAAATCAACTGCAAAAAATTTTACGAACACCAATCTAAAGCGTGTGCAGCAAGTGATTATTTGCGAGAAGTCAACAGACTCCTCGTTGTAAAATAAATAAAACTGAAATTTGTTTTTAAAAATTATTATTGCTATAACGTTAGAAACAAATTACAATGCAAATACTTTCGGCTGTTTTCCTGAAGATTAGGGCTACTATCCTGGTCGTGGTATACAGCAACAAAATTACGTGCCCCAACTATTAAATCAGCCTCTTATTACACGGTAAGCACAAGTTTAATAAACCTTGTACTTCGGAACCATTAGCCATTATTGATGATTCAAAGCACAACACCAATTACGGGAAAGTTTTATATCCACTCAGCACCTTATTTCTGCCATTGTCGACTCCGTTTTCAAAAATATCAATATAAAACTCGGCACAACCTGCTAGATTATTACAATCACACTAACCATCGTCAACACTTCAAATAGTTTATTGTTCATTTTTGTCAGTAAATCAGTTTTCCAACCAATCAGATGCTGATAACATGTCAACAGCAACCAACGATTTCCTAGCACTAAAATTAAATGACTTTCAAGAAGTTAGAAAGCATAATAAGAGAACACGCTAAGAAATCCAAATCTTTTATACCCAAAAATAACTACGGAGAGACATATGTATAGTTTAGAATAAAAAAAAAGTTTCAAGTTGTTTTAAGAAATATACATCACTCCAACGACAACAATATAATCAAAAAAGCCCAGAAATAGAAAGATCATGAAGTAATTAATATCAAGAACGTACTAAACAGGAAAACTAGGCAAAACATTTTTTTATTAGCTTTCGATGTAAATAAAGTGATAAAAAATCTTTGATATAAAGCACATAGTAAACGCCATTATCGTGTTTGAAAAATTTATGAAAAAATTCAGATACCCCAATAAAAAAATTGTCAATGTTATGCACAAACAAGAAATAGATGCACTAGATCAGCTCGTTGTGTCAAATGCACTAGCCTGCATAACTACTGTACCTGTCCTAAAAACCGTAAACATGATCAAGCACTCAAATGTGTCTTATATCAAGACATACCCCGCCAACTAAAAAGGTGGATGGGTTTATTTACACTTTTTTAGCAAAAGATCTCATCATGTAAACCTTAGCTTTGCTATACGTCAATAACAGTAGCAACAAAAACAACAACAAAGATAGCAAAACCGCTAATCCATAAGCCACACGACTCAGCAATTCCCTGTTCTCTAACCTCAAAACCAAATAAACTGGAACAATCAAACGTCAGATTCCTCATTCTCAACAAAACTGTACAGTCAAGCAGTAAGCCTACATACAAATAAGTTAATACCTTTTATAACTTCACTAGAACAGATGATTTTAACATAACAACGAACTATTAATGAACTCACCACACAAATTAGACTACTCAAAGAAGAATTAAGAAACGAAAATGGCTTCAATTTATAAAATTGCCCTATGGAATGCTAATGGCCTTATAAATTACAAACGCAAGGTTGAGGCATCCCTTAAACACGATAACTTTGATAAATTTCTTATATCCGAAATTCCTTATATCAGCACGATTCATTTCAAGATCCATAATTATTAATTGTACTAGTTAAGTTACCCGGATGCAGACCGTCTAGCCAGAGGCGGTGCCGCAATGCTGATTAAAAAGCATATCAAACATTATAAACTACTTGCTCTCGACGAAAATTACTTATAATTTCTTAATAATGAAGATTGCTATGGTCCGTTAGTACTATCAGTTGCATACTCCCTTTCTAATTATCCAACCAACAAACAAAGCTTTGTCGCATATTTCAACTTCTTAGGAACTCGCTTTTTAGTAGCTGGTGACTATAATTGCAAATGTGAGTTCTACGATTATAAAAACAGAAATGCCGCTGCTACTATATTACAAAAATACAAATTGGTGCTGCTTCAGACACATAGTTTATCACAATCTGAACATGCATATCCTTTTAAAACAAATGAGGAACTTAAAATGGCTGTTCAAAATTTTACCAGATTACTTCAACCTATGGTTTGGGAAGCAACACTTCAACCTGGAAACAGGAGTGTGTAAGTACATTGCCTCATATTAGTTAAAAGAAAAATTGCCGGAAAACAACGACATAGAAAGATTGGTAACGCTCCAAATACTAATTAGACAAGTGTCATTATAACCAATCGACAACAGAATTAAAAAAAAACTTATTACAAAGTTAAAAAATGCGAGCTTTAATGAATTCCTTACAAATATGCATGCAACAGAACCCACAAACTACGCACTGTGGAAAGCGGTTAAGAATATAAGATCCCAAAATAAACCAATTCATCCTCTTAAAAAAGATGATGGCTTATAGATACACACAGAGTACCAGAAAGGTGATTTCTTTGCACAACATTTAAAAAAATATTTTAACTATGCAAATTCCTATAGATAAAGTACTTGAAATACAACAAGGCCTGGAAGTGCCACACCAGCTCACTCCGCTTATAGACCTGTTCTCCGTCAGAAGTGAAAAATATAATCCGATCTAATTTAAGCTCTAAAAAAAGCCCCCGACTATAATGCAATTATAAATAAAGTAATTAAAAAAACTTCTAAGCAAAGGTCTTGTGATGTTGATTATGTTTTATAATGCCGTTCTGCGCTTGAGATATTTCCTAGCTCAATTGAAGGTTGTGCATGTGATCATGATCTCTAAACCTGGAAAATAGCCACAAAATGTCAGTTCCTACAGGAATCAATCTCCTAATTATATTTATTTTTCAAATTTTAAATTAGGACCGGCTATAATTTGATTCCCTCTCATATATGTGAAATTTGTTATATCGGCCCAATTGACTGCAAGTACGTGTGGCGATTAAGGCCGCGATATAGGCCGCGAGCCGCGCTCGTGCAATTGGTTTTTAGCACTTGCTTTGGCACGTTGGTTTCGTTAAGTTCGCGCGACATTAAGCCTTTGCTTCATTCATTTTATACTTGCCATTTCAATTACATTAAGTTCACGCGACTTTATACTTTTGCTTTATTAAAACCTACATTTCGCATTGTTCGCTGCATTACGCATTTGCCTTTGTTCGCGCTTTTGCATTTGGCATTTTTTCGCTGTGCTCTCGCCGACAAATTATCAGATCGACGAGGAACTTTTATACCAGGAAGACGTCCCCGTTTCGGCTGCTGTGAAGATTGGGGTAACTTGTCCTAATTTTTATCCATATCCTTCTCCTTTTCTGGAAGCCCCAGGACCGATATCTACGGGAAGCGCCGTTTCCACAGGTTAGTGTTTTTAATTTTAGAGTTGTTTGAAGTTCTCTATACAAAATTCAGAATTACCTATACAAGTCCACTTATTCCGGCCGCACCACCCTTCATTAAACAAATTGTTAGAAAAACTGTTACTTAAACAAATAATGTCCTTAATAGAAGAAAAAGCAACTATTTTAGAGTTTTATCAGTTATGATTTTGAATAGACCATTCTACTGTACAAGTTCATAGAGTTGTAACTGCTATCAACCAAGCTTTTGAGGGAAAAAATATTGTATAGACATTTTTCAATAGTGCATTCATTATCTTGGAGTCATACCTATCAGAACGCTATTTCCAAGTAAAATTTGATCAATATTTAACAGCACTTCATTTAGTTAAATCGGTAGTCCAAAAAAAGCGCCCTTGGTCCGCTCCTCTATCTAATCTACCCAGACAACGATCCGTTGCGCAGCAAATCCCCTCCAACATGGACTCAGTTGTGCATTGGACCAAAAAATAGATCGTAAAATTAAAGGAAATAAAGTCTTTCCGCATAACTTTTACCATATACAAGGGAAAAATACCGCCGGTATTTATTGATAATATCCCATTGACACAACTAACGGAAGTAAAATACCTTGGTATTCACCTTGATCGGCGCCTGACGTGGAGGACCCACATTTCGAAAAAACGCAAACATCTTGGTAAATTGTTTAGAAAACATTATTGGCTACTTGGCAGGACTTCTAACTTATCCCTGTCCAATAAACTGATTGTCCATAACACATTGTTCAAACCGGTTTGGACATATGGTGCCCAATTATGGGCCGTTGGCTCCAGCATACACATAATTGAAATATTTTAATTTATTATAAGTTTTGCTTATTGTAAATACTACAGATTTCAAATAGAAATGTTCCATACAAAAAAAAAATTAACATCATCGCTATTTTGCTTTGATTATTACAGGAACATAGCCAGGACAAAACATTTATCGTTCACCTCGTAGATTCTAGATCTTTTTCTCTCGCTTTTTCCCTGTATGTAACTTGGAATTATATTATGTTTGGACCAAATGTACATATTTATTTTGAAACAAATTAATTAAAGTTTTCCTAAATAATTTTTTTTTGATATATTTTATCTCCATACTTTTTTAATTATTTATATTAGAACATACGATAGTCCCCTGCCCTATTAAGAAAAATATTGGAACATAGCACTAATTATTTACAATTAAAATTAATAATTACTTTTATATTTTGTTATAAAATAATTAGGTAATATTAAATAAATTAGTAATAACAGGAAGCTGTGTTTAAATTTGGACTAAATACAAATTACTAATTACAAATTTCAATATACGATGGTGAATCAAATATAAACGGGACTTTTCATCTCGGGCACGCAATATTAACGCGCGAGAGTTCTCGCTTCGTCAGGTGTTGGGTAATGATGTCAGGAGTGGGGGAAGCAGGCGGGCGATTTCGTCCGTTCCTGTCAGTACCCGCCGTGACAATGTCTGAGCAGTAGCTACCGTTGTCAATTGCGCAACGTATTATCATTAAATTTCTCGCCATGGAAGGTGTAAAACCGGCTGAGATCCTGAGGAGATTGACTGCGCAGTTCAAGGAAGAGACACTGTCACGAGCTAGAGTGTTCGCATGGCACAAAAAGTTCGTGGAGGGTCGTGAGAATGTTGAAAATGAGAGCCATGATCGCTGACCTCGCACCAGTGTCACCAACGAAAACATCGTCCGCGTTCAACAATTTATTGAGGGTGACAGGCGTCTGGCCATCGATGAGATTGCATCTGAGATTGGAACAAGTTATGGCAGCACTTTTTCGATCATTAGAGAGGAGCTAGGATTTCGTAAGGTGTGCGCAAGGCGGGTGCCTCGCCTTTTGACAACTGAGCTGAAATTCCAATAGAAAAATTGGAGAAATTGGGCTGGGAAACAGTTGAACACCCTCTTTACAGCCCTGACCTATCGCCCTGCGACTGTCACCTATTCGGTCCTCTCAAGGAAGCCATGGGAGGGCATAGATTCGACAGCGATGAGGAGGTTGAGGTCTATGTTCGCAATTGGCTGGAAACACGAGTAACTTCATTCTACGAGGAAGGCATTTCAAAATTAGCTACACGTTGGAAAAAATGTGTTTCTAAATCAGGAGATCATGTAGAAAAATAATCTGCTATTCTTTTGTTTCAAGTTCAAATAAAATATTTTTTAGAAAATAAGTCTCGTTTATATTTGATTCGCCCTCGTAGATCACGTGGAATAAATCTATAATAATATATCTGTAAATTTACACTAGTAAATTAAATTAAGTAATGAAACAGCATATAATAAATATTAAAATAAAAATTATGACAAAGAAAACACTGAATAGTTAACGTAAAAAAGTAGCTTAAAGCTCAGAATATTAACCAGGTTCTAGTTAGTAGAAAAGAAGAAAAATTACACTTAGAATTACATAATAAAGGCAAACAATTTTTATTGTTTCTTACAAATGTTTAACGTAATGACCAAATAAATATAAAAGTTTGAAAAGCTGCAAAAATTAAAAACTGTACTCTTAACATAAGCAGATTATATTAATTATAACAGAAAATGGTAATTCTAAATAATTTTTTCTGCAAAAAATAAATATTGTGTTTCTTTTTGGCTTTGTTGATTTATTAAGAAGCGACCCCTTAAAAAATTAGTCTGCATGATTGTATTAAATGGGTCTGTTATGGAATATGAGAGTTTAACTAAAAATTAGTTTTAGTATTGGTATATACGAGCAAATTGCTCTTCCTTTTAAGGGCCTTGTTGAGTTTCAAGTATATTTGTTTAACCAAGGATGGTCCTAAGTTCCGCTGGCAAACATTAACTAATTAGGGAATACACTCCTACTTCCGGTCACCCGCAAGGCTTAATTGCAGCCAATCAGGGTTATGTGCGAAGGAAAGCGTAGGACTTTACTGCTGCCATGTGGCTACTTACTCGAATATCTAGCATAAACTATTGTTACCTGGGGATCGCTCATGCCTGTGCCCTTCTTAAGCACTTAAGACAAGTTTCCTCGACTTGTACGGGGATGTAAAGCACGTGCCTGCAGCAGCGCGACCCGCTGTCCGCATCCAAAGAGCTTTGTCTTAATTCGCCGGCGAACTTCGCATCGTGCCGCGCAATACGATTAAAAGATTAATTATAATTCGGGCCGAACTTTTACCAGAATAGGAGGCCTTAAGACATCATTGCCTTTCACAAATTCTGACGAATAAACGAGGAAATCTGCCTGGCGGTGATAACACTGAAATGTCATCAGCTTCTTTATTTCGCTTGCAAAGGCAGTCGTCATGGTGGCGCTTTAAGCCTTGCAAGAAACCGCCAAGAGGATCCCAAATGAATGGGCATGCCCACTTATTTAAACTTTGATAATTTGCAAAGCATTTAGTTTTGGTAAGCTATTTAGTAATAAATTTTATTTATGTAGGAAACATTCAAAGGGCTAGGAAGTTAGCATTCTAAATATAATAACTAATTAAGTGGTGTTTCATTTATATATAATGCAAGATCAAATTATCTCAAGGAGCTTGCAATAAATAATATAAATTTTTGTTTTTTTTAAAAGTCTGTTTATTTTTTTTAATAAATTTTTGTACATATAAAAACATTGACAAAATATTAGAGAATATTTCACGAACTAACTTTAAATAATTTGTTAATACTAACAGCAATCGGCAAATTATAATACTTGGATAGCATTTTGGGTTAACTGAAAGTTTTTCTATTAAAGGTTACCGATGTTTATTCTATTAAGTGTGTTTATATACTTAATACATTACATAAAGGTACAATTAACGTGAACTATATTAAATAATTTGAATTAGCAATAAAAACTGTTAAAAATTATCACATATCTTGTTTAAGCAGTTGGCTATCGGGATTCGCTTGAATGCAATCAAATAGTAGTAATGAATTCAAACAATAACGCACAGATGATAATACATGCAAGCATAGACTTACACATTTACATTGGACACAGGCAGATTAGGGCCTGATTCACCCATGGCTAAATAAGCTACAGTTTAGGGCACCAGAATTTGGAAAACGTAAAATTTTTAGTTGAGTAAACGAAAAAGAGGGCTATATGAAAAGAATTTTGAATAAGTTATAATTATTAAACGGTAAAATCTCACATTCATGATTCATAGATGGATAAGAAATTTTTAAAAATATTTATATTGTAACAGGCTAGCGTGGTCCCGTGGTTGAAGGGCGGGCTGCGATGCTGACGGACCTGGGTTCATTCCTCGGCGTTTTTGTTGCTTGACGGGTGGCTTAATCAGTCATTAAAATAATTGAATACCTGCGTTCATTCGAACAAGGGATAATAATGGCTGTCGTTGAAGGCGCGGTGCTTGACACATTATTGTCCGGAAAGAGAGAGCGAACATTTAAGCTCTCAGTTCGCAGGCCGTGCTCTCACGCGGGGCGTTAGAACCGAACCATTACTATATTGTAATAGAATTAACATATTGCGAAGAAATTATTCAGGAATTTTTCAGAATATTCGATCACCGTCCGTGCTATTTATAGAGAGGCTCCTGAGTTCAAATTCGAGAGACTTCTGATTGAGTATAAGGCAAAGCAGTGGTAAAAATAAACTGGGTGTTATTATAGTAACCGCTGAGCGGTGCGTTAATAATATTATTATTCATAATTATTGTGCAGCCTCTGTGAATAAAACTAAGTTTTGAATTAAATCGTCATTTAATTTACATTTTCTTTATCATAAAACCTAAATAATGAGTGACAAAGATGGTCGAATTTTTTTTAAACTTAAGTGAAGGATTCAGAAAACTTTTCAAAAACTGTCTTGAACGACAGGATGCTGTGATCAAGGAAATACTAAAACTAGACAGATTTTACGCACGTAAGTGCATCAATCACAATCGTCGCCATGGACTTCGGCGACTTCAAGCCCAAATTGTAGTGCATTAAACGTACGACTGCAAGAGGCTTTAAGCTCATACAGCCCTAAAAATGCTCTCAAAGAAGTAAACCAAATTATATCACTCGATAACTCTGCATTGTGGTGTGCAAATTATTAGTTTGGTAAGTTGGTTTACAGTGGCATTCAAAAAAACGATGACTTAGACTTTCAATAATCTGAAGGACAGTATAATACTCAAAAAATATTTTTTACCAATCAGCTGTTTTTCAGAAAGTTATTGAACGGATTACCCATCGAACGAAAGTGGTTAGTTTATTTAAATCAAACAGACGCATATTTTGAGCGCCGTGTAAAATGGAGGAACAATATTTCTAGCAACTAAGAGACTCGATCATTGGAAAAGTAACCTTATAGTAAACCATCGTGACATTTTTGAACACAGAGAGTGCTTTTTAAAATTTATTAGTAGAAGTCGAGTTTCGCAAAAAGTGGATTATAAAATAGCATAACAGTACAAATAAAATAACTTTGTAATGGCAAAACAGTCTCTTAAGAATTATGGAAATTGTAAACTTTTGGGTTCTCGTGGACTTTTAACTCACAGAGGATAAAATACTGCGCCATATGTGTCAATCAATCAGTTTTGTGTGAATTTCTTTCAATATTTAAGCAGTTTATACTTGCAGTTCGTAGTGCTTTGCACCTAACTGATTAGAGAATTTAATGATTTCTTTTTCTGAAAATGGCAAAAAGTAGTGAATTTAGTGTGGAAAGACCTGTAAAAATACAAATATTACACGAACAAGGCAAGTCCCAAGTCAAATTGGTGAAAGGATTGCTGTGTTCAGCGTAATCTGTTATTAAACGGTTTGAAAAGATAGGTTCCCACGTAAACGAAAAACGAACGGTGCGAAAACACGTAAGTACCAAGCACCAGGACAGAAAACTTGTACTAGATTCTGTAAAAGACTGGAATAAAAATTCTTCTGGGCTCGCTGTAGCCTTTTGGAAAAAATTGAAAAACCAATAAGTGCTCAAACAGCAAGAAGACTAGTAGAAGTAACTAAGGCTTAATAGCGCGCAAAGCTAGAAAAGTCTCTACGACACCAACATTTTACGGGGGAGGATTGGTCAAATGTTGGTTGGTCCGATGAATCTAATTTTGAAGGTAAGTTTTCTATCATTTTGTTGAACAATAATAATGCTTGCTTTTATTTTACTTTAATGTCTTTAAAATAATATTTTTTAAATGTTTCTCTGTTTTTCCTTTTTACAAATATTCTGAACCCAGCTGTGACTTTCGTAAGAAGACGCGTGGGCGAGGAATATCATCTAGATTATGTGGTGCCGACTATTAAACACAGGGGAGGCAGCATAATATTGAGATCTGCATGGCTGCCGATGATGTTTCTTTGCGAAGACCGTATAAACAGTGAAAAGTACGTTAATGTGCTGTAAACTGCTCTACTGCCTTCGTTAACACGTATTTTCGGCGACGGCGTCAAATACCAACAAGACAATGCTCCTTATCATAATTCAGCAATCAAGCATCTTTGAGGCATCCTGAAACGTAAAGTCAGGGAACACAGCATAATTTCCAAAACAGCTTTAAAAAATGCGTTAGAAGCAAGAATGGAACGAGATTAATGCAACTGAATGTGCGAAGCTTGTACGCAGCATACCTCAAAGAATCGCCGCTGTCATTAAATCAAAGGGTGGGCCAGCAAGATATTAAGAATTTACATTATTCTATACAAATTAACCAATTTAATTAACAAAAGTTGTTTTATTTTTTATAGAAATCGAAACACGCAGTAAATTATGGGGTGCCTGATACTTTTAGCCAAGGCTGTACATGCACTTTAATACAATATTTAGATATACATGACAGAGGAAAAATAAAAATAAATGTCCGCTTTGCCTAAAAACTTTTATTTAAAGAAATTTCTTTTTCTAAATTTAGAATTAGAAAACCTCTGGAATTAAAAGGAAGACTCTGTGGAATAGCAGTACAGTTTGTCAATTTTTTTGGTTATAACGTTGATATCAAAAATATTTTTACTTTTGTAATAACTAAAAAGGAATGTTGTTTAGTACAATTAGTAACTGATATACTTTCCAATTGGCTTCTGTCGTATTCTATCTGAGTAATTTATCATTGAAATCCGCAATTATTATGTACTTTTATATGAATTGTTCGTTTTCGTACTAAATTAAGTTTTAGAGAATTAATTTCAGCATAATATGTTTCTATCATAAAAGCCTGGCGTCAAGAAAACTTGTAATTTTCATCTTTGTTTACACTAAAAAGGTCATTTGGCTTTCTCTTTCTTGTAATGTCTGTTTTGTAGATGCCAGTTTTACAGATTAGTTTTGATTTATTGTCTAGCCTTGAAAATTCATTTTTGTTTCAAAAAGTGTTTATAAGGGTTTCTAATGTACAGTATAGAATAGTGACTTTTGTTGTGTCTGCGCTTTTTCCTTGAAGCCATTCACGTACTACTCGAGACTTTACAAAAACATTATTTTAGAAACATACTATTAAGGCCAATTTAAGACTTTTAAGTTTTTACATTATCATATTTGCTTCACGCTGTACGTCCTTAGTTTGATCACTATCATGAGTATTGTATGCCAGAGTGTCCATATCGCGTCTTATAATTTATTTTTTTATTTATTTGCTAGTTGTTTAATATATAAGCATTTATATTTTCTTTTGTTCATTTCCTTATTTTTGTATTTTATTCCATTTTCAGTGTTTGCCTTAGTTCTTAGTTTATTATATGTATTTTTCTAAGTTTTTCTTTTTTGCTTCTATTGTTATGCTTGTGTTTTATGTGATAAATAATTATATTTAGAAAACAATAAGTACGAAAACCAACCCAAAAAAGCAATAAATGTGTATTATTAGTCTTTACTTAATGAATTATTAACAACCAATTGTAGTTTTTTTTAATTAAGATGAAAATAATGAGCACTACATTTATTTCTAAATTATTGACGAAGGGTTGAATATACAAATAATGTAAGTTTATGATAAAAAAAGTGTGAACAAAAGAAAGTATATTTCTAACTGTTTTTTAAAATACGCAAATTATAAGTAAACTCTAAGAAGACAGGAATAACGAGAGAGATTTCAAATATATTCATTAAAAGTTTTTAAAATAAGGTAAGTTAATTTGTAAACTTAGGAAATACGTACTCAATAATTTAAAAATATGAACTTCAGAAACAGTTTATGTGGATTATATTGATTTTCAAAACGAAACCTTAAGTTTTTAACGTCATTGTGGAAAGCAAACATGAACCTTTGGACATAAATGCTTCAGAACAAATTTTAAAAGTTAATTATAACTCACAAATAAAAAAACTAAAATTAGTATCTAGGCACATACAAATACAGATGATTTCAAATTTAAAATAACAGGAAATCCCCCTACAAAGCAAACTACAGAGTTTATAGGCGAATCAAAAACCTCAAGGACTAAATAGTATTTGAGAATATATGTTTTTTAAAAGATGTACGATAAAGGGGTACCGACATTTAATAAATTCCAGTAGTAAAACAAATAAAAGATTTTTTCCAACATTGGGGGAACTAAAGTATTAAGGTGATAGATATGATTTAATAATACATAAAACGAAAGAATTATTTGAATATTATGTAGTGCTGGCAATGTTTATTTTTCCGGCGTTTTTGCGCTTTTTTACCATAAAAGGAAAGGTACATAAAATATTTAACTAACACTCGCTTAGATGGTTAGCTGGTAAATAAAGTAAGAATAGAAATACAAAAAAATATAAGTACAAAATAATTTCTTTCCTTTCTAAATAAATTTTTAAGTTACTAAAAAATATAGTTAACTTAAAAGAGAATACATGGCCTGATATTATTGACTAGTAATATCCACTAGTAATATGTGCTAAATTAATAATAGACAATAGTATGAAATAAAACGAAGAAACAAATAATAATAAATTTAAACTTTGTATTATAAATTAAAAACATTAAATCACTTATTAAAATACTTAAAAGGTTATCAAATCTAGTATTATTAAATAACTATTAATGATCAGGTTAAAATTTAATGAACCTCAAGAAAATTATATTGCCATTACTAAACCCTTAAAAGTACGTAATACTAAAAATCTCACATGTTTAAATTCAAGAAAAATAAAAATGTTTGCATATTTTTACAACATTTATGTCAGCTTAACACAAATTGCTTGACATGACAAAAGTAATTATTATAGTTCTTAACGTTAAGTACTAGTTACCAATTATGTTATAACACTATAAGTTCTAACACAATATGTGTGTACATTTTAATTTAGGAGTTAAACATGGAGAGCTATAGTTTGTACTAGTTCGGAAGTTTACATTTAAGTTTACTGTGAAGCGGCCGTTTATTAAGATTGTAGTACACGCACCTTCGCACTGATTAATGTCAGTCTAAAATGATCAATGGTAAGAATTCTTAGTTCCCTAAGTAACTGGAAATTTCTTACATACCATGTAGCCTTGATGATAATGCAAAATAGCACTTTATTTTAAAAAACTTGTAACTTGTTTCAGTTGATTATGAAAATTGCACCCCAAACACTGCACCCTTAAGTGAAAATAGACCGTAAAATAGTCGTTTATATTAGGGTGCTGCATTTAATTTTTAAAAAAGATTTTCTATTGATGACCTGGTAAAGCATGCTTAACCTTACGTATGATTCAATTAACTTTAATATATTATTTAGGAGGAGTCTGAGATATTTATTGGGTTTCATAGTATCGTTCTATTATTTATAACTATATCAGGTGGGTGAACTGGTCTACGGAGCGTGAATATTTTAGTTTGGCATTTGTCAGCATTGAGTTTCATGCACCATTTTCTAAACCATTGACAAATTTGATTAATAAATACTAGCTTGTAGTTTTTTAGCAGCTGTATTTATATCATATGATTAAGTGGGGATCGCCGTATCATCAGCATATATTGCAAGATCTGCTTTGGCTGATGTAGATATGTCGCGCATAAATATGTTAAATAAAGTGAGGTCTAATGCGGAGCCTTGACGTATGTCTCTATTTAGCAAGTTGAAGAGATAAAGGAGTTTAGTCGTACTTGAAGAGTTCTGTTGTGTAGAAAGGATGTAATTATGTTCAGAAAGTATGGGAACACGCTCAGTTTTATTATTTTATGTAAAAAACCAATAAATTATATGAGTGTGCTGTTTATTTTCGAACCCTTCTTCGATTTTTTTTAGTAATTTATAGCAGTTGGTGTGTGCTTAAATATAAGGTTCTAAATCCAAATTAAAAATGTGAAAGTATTTTTTTACTAACAAATTCTAAGGCAGGTTGATATTACTTATTCAAGAAGTTTGGGGGTATAGAGGACAGTAGATTAATTGTGCGGTAGTTGGTTGTATCATCACGTTTTTTGCTAGATTTAAGAATTATCACTATTATGGCTTGTTTCATGTATCATGAAAATATCCGGTTTGTAGACATTATACACTACTGTTAGAAAGCAGATGGATTTTTTTGATAGCAGATTTGGGACTATGTCTAGTCCGGAAGCTTTTTTAGGTTTTAATTTTTGAATGCAATTTTTAATTTCAAACGAAGAAACTGGTTTTAAAAGTATAGATTCATCAGTAGTGTGGTATTTTAGTAAACTTGCTATTTGCTGAGAGTGATTTACATTGAGTAGATTTAAAGGGATGGAGAATGTGTGCGCAAGGTGTTCTGCAAATAATTCACATTTGTCTTTATCTTGGGAGTAAATTTATTTTACGTATTTGTTATATGATAATTTGTAGTTAATCTAGTTTGGTTCTCATTAATTTTATTAGTTTATTCATATGGACTTTGCCTCCAAAAACCCTAGTGTATTGCTAACGTCGGCGAGTGTTATGTTTTTCTTGTATAAGTTGGAGTATGTATGCGAAATTGTTTCGCATAGAATTAAAAATAAGTCTTATATGGAATATTGCATATTGCGTTAAAAACACCATTTACTCATGTTCTTCCTTAAACTTTACATTAAGAAAAACGAAGGAATAGATCATGTCACATTGCCTTTATAACTGTGTAGTGAAGCACTCTCTATAAAAAGAAAAATCTCGCATTGTGCCAAGTACCAGAGATACGAACACAATAAATGCGTCAAATCTATAGCAGTTTCCATTTGAGTGTCGTCGCGTACGGATGTCAATCGAATGTTTGTGTTAACAATCGCATTGCGATACAAAAGTGGAAGTAACCGCTGTGAATATAATCCAAAAATAAACAGTGTTAACCCTAAAATAAATAATACCAAATTTTAACGGATCTAGAATGAATTACAGCTAACCATTGTGTAATAAGAATAGTGCCATACAGACTATTCCACTATGAAATATGTAAATGCCGAAAGTATTTTGGCAACCATTTCTTACCCAGCCAACTACAAGCATTATAAATACTAATTTGACGTAACAGCACATAACAGGCTAAGTCTTCAACCACAATCAAGCAACACAGATGCTTCTACAAGAAGTGCAATAAAGTCTGTACATTTACACCATCAACGTTACCAGCCAAATATCAGTTACGCAGAAGCGACAAAAATAAACATAACTGAAAATCACTATATCTTAAGCAAATTTCTGGAAAAATTCAAATCGGTGTTTAATCAATTAATAAAACAAAACAGCATGGTGTTAAACTTTCTATCAACCCTAATTAGCAAAATTTACTAAAGCTACTTCTTGTCATAATTTAATAGATATGCTAGTAAGTGAAACACACTTTACAGAGGGATCGTACGTCAATATATCTTATTACACTACGTATTGTACAAACCATCCAGATAGTAATACCCACGGTGGTGCGGTTATAATAATAAGAAATACGATTCATCATATAAAGTAACATAAGTATGAAGAAGATTATTTCCAATCCACAGTTATACAAGTCAAAATGTTGCCATATGACATAACAATTGCGCCAGTATACTACCCTCCAAGGCACAATATAAAGAAACATTATTCTGATGACTCCTTTCAGACGGTTTGATCAAAATTCATCTCAGGAAATGACTACAACAATAACTACACCATCTGAGGTTTACGGCTTACCACAAAAAAGGTAGAGAGCTAGCAAACGTAATACAAGCAAACAATTATTTCTACCTGTCAACTGGTACACCAAGATACACGCCCTTCGGCCAAAACAAAATTTCCAACAGCCTTATACACAAAAAACTGCCTATCCGTTTACACAACAAGGAAACCAACTGGACAGAATACCAAGTCGAATTACAACAAAATATAAACTTAAATGTAAAACTTTAAAACTCAAATAGAGTTGACGAAGCATTAACAAGCCTAACCAATAACTTCGCACAAGCAGCTCAACATGCCACGCTTATCTCGCAACCACAACATCAAAATTTTAATGACATTCCAATTGAAATCAAAAGACTAATAGCAATCAAAAGAAAGGTAAGAGCTATTTGGCAACGAACACAAGCCGTACAAGACAAATAGCTCTAAATAGGGCAACAAACCAATTAAAAGCAAAAATTAAAGGAAAACATGACAAAACATTCCATTAATACATTACTAGTCTAAATAGATTTGATAATTCATTTTGGAAGCCAATCAAACACCGAAGAAAACCCAACCAACACGCCCTCCCATACGCGATGATAAGGCATTCATTTCATTGAGCTAGAAGATAGTGGTATTTGCAGAATCATACCAGAAATTAAAGCATTTACCCCAGAGGAAGTACAATCGTAAATTAATCGTCTAAACCATAGAAAAGCTCCAGGAATAGACAGGATTACACCAAAAATAATGATAATCACTTATATATTTAACGCAATTCTGAGAGAAAATTATTTGCGAAAACAACTAAAATGGCAAAAATCATACTAATACCTAAACCAGGTAAAGATCTAAGTAAAGTAGAATCGTACCGACTAATAAGTTTATTTTCCATTACAGCTAAGTTCATCGAAAAACTCCTGATTCAAGGACTAAGAGCCGACTGCATCACTGATGAATAAATGCCGTACCACCCATTCAGATTCCATGAACATCACTCAACCGTTCAGCAAATCCACAGAGTATATCATGTTATAAATGATTACTGCATATCGGTATTTCTAGATGTTAGCTAAGCCTTCGACAAGGTTTGGCATAGAGAGTTATTATGCAAAATTAAACAGTTTCTTGTGATCACCTACCTCAGATTGTTAAAATCTTACCTAAGTGTCAGACAATTCAAGGTCAAGATCAACGAGGCTGTATCCAATAACCTTCCAAAAAAATCTGGGGTTCCCCAGGCAGTGTGACTGGACCCTTATTATATTTATTACACACGGTAGATTTACCACTCAACAGGAACACCACTACTGGAACCTTCGCTGATGATACTGCTTTCCTTGCAACGCTTGAAAATCCAGCAATTGTCAGGGAAACATTACAAAACCACCTAGATGAAATACAGATATGGCTCAATAAACGGCGAATTAAGATTAACGAAAATAAATCAGTCCAAGTTAGCCTTCACATTTACAAGGAAACGATGTTTACAAGTACACTTAAATAATGTAAATATGCCTGTCTCCGTTTACCCAATACAAATGGTATACACCTGGATAGCAGGCTCACCTTAAAAGGTCATATAATTAAAAAGAAAAGAAAACAAATAAATCTAAAAGTAAAAAATCCTATGCTGATTAACTGAAAAAAATCCAGTCTGTCGTTAGAAAATAAAATTATTCTCTACAAAACAATAATAGGGGTCTAGGAATAGAGCTTTGGAGATATGCAAGCAAATCAAACATCTCAATAGTTCAGCGAAGTCGGTCAAAACTAGTCCAAATAATAATGAACGCATTTTGGTATGTAAGCAATCACACGCTACATACACACTTATATATACCATATGTTAAAGACGTCATAAAGGACAAAAGTATCTAACACCACGACAAGCTAGAATATCACCCAAATACTGTACTACTGCGACTGATTGAACCACAGCTCTGACCAACCGATCTAAAGTATAATTAGCGAGGACTCCTCAATGGAGAAGTACCTTATCACGTCATTAAAGAGCTTCACTGCTTATTTGCCAGCATAATGACTGATAGGATTATAAAAAATTCCTTATTGTCCATAAATGGAAAAAATGTATAGGAAAACAACATAACAAAGATTATCCAAAAATAACAATAAACTGCAAAGCATGCGAATTGTACCGAAAGTCGCCCTGTCTATTATAGAGAGTGTTGAGTTCATAAACAAATACAAGAGAAGCTCTGCCCGGTATTGCATCAAAAAATTAATAAAATACCACCGCAGTCGTTATTCGGTAGACAATAAAAAATTTTCTACACCACATATTTATGCAGGTAAGAAAGCTTCTAAATTGGTGAAAACATATTGCATTCATTAGAGAATTTGGCATTTGTTGAATGATAAAATTGGGTTTAGAATCGTTGAGTAAAATACATTTACATTTTTGTGTTCAGCGTTGAGTGACCTTGTATTAAGTTTTTCAAAATTATTCGCCAAACCAGTTTTTTTTTATATTGCTTCTAACACTCATTTCTTTATAAACCGAAACCGTCCATACTCCAATATTGATAATACGCAGAACGCCCGCCTGACGCTCGCTCCTAGCTGATTGTGCTCTGATGCATCCACATGCTTCGCAAATAATGGCGTGAGTGCGGACGATACGCACACAAGCATTTTATATTTTCGAGAACAGAAAATATTCGTACGTTATGAAAACGAAGGTGAAAATCCAATTGTTATATAAAAATGTTTTAAGAAATTCGACCCTTTAAAGTAATATCATAAAAAAGAAATAAAAATATTTATTTAATTAAGAAAGTAATTTTAATATACCAGAGAAACTATTGTTAAAAAAAAATTACAAATACTGATTCATGCCAACTCTACTCATAGAGTTTCTAGTTTCACTAGTTTTTATGAGAAAAACAACCAATTTGCAAAAATATTAAGGTTTAATATTTCTCATAGTAACAAATTTTTAGTTATGTTATAGTTCTTAATAAAAATGTAAACAATATCAATCGGTAAGATCATATTTGGAATATATTAAAATAAAAATCTCATTATACTGTGTCAGTTGTATAATATACTCCATATTTGTTGCTACAATAACGCACAGTGATTTAAAATGCCAAATGAGGAAATGGGCAACAACAACCTTCTGTCCATTTCAACTTTCAAATCTGGTGTATCAGGGGTCGTTAATTTTAAATCTAAAATCAAAATTTTAAAATTAAAATGTAAATACATAGAATTAACAAATAAAACCAATTTGCGTAGAAGGCTACCTACAATGTTCTCGAAGATATCTTAAAAATAATATTTTTAACTTCAGATCGGTCTTACATTGAATATTAATTTAGTGAAATGGGAAAAGATAAGGTTAGATTAAGTATATAAATGTTTCAACAGAAATTGGATTTTATGTGCTAATTTTTTATTAATTATGCATCACATAAAATCTTCTAATTTAGATTTTAAACTGTTTACATGTTTTTCTCTAAATTATTAAGTTTAATAGTCTAAATTATATATATAAAAAAAAATTATGAGTGCTGCTGCTGCTGCTGCTGCTGTCACACAGGTCAAAGGTCAAATCGTTCGTGCCTTTCCGTGCCGACCCGAGCGCCTCCGAAGGACAAATTTCGGTCCGGCGGCAGGCGCGACCTAGGTAATATATTTCCGGAACCGCAAGCGATAGAAAATTTTCGTTTGAGAGCGGGTAATAAAGCACTTATACATAAAAAAATTATGAGTGCTGTTACACAGGTCAAAGGTCAAAGGTCAAAGTTCAACTCTAACTGGGTATACGTAAAAGCGTTGTCATGGCAACGGCGTACGTCAATTATGTGAAACAGAGCTTTTTGATCGTGTTTTTATTATTTTTAAAAACTACTATGCGAAGGGGCTCAAGCATGTCGGAGTTGGACAAGCTCTCCGGGGGGTCGCTGCCAGACCTCGTACATATGAAAACATTGATTTTTGTTTTGTGCCTTTGGAAGTTCTTTGAAAATATTAGTGTATTTGGGTCCATCGAGTAATTAATAGGCTATTTCATTTAATAATTTAACTAGTGGCTTCATTTATATAACACCAATTATAAGTATAGGTGGTATGTTAAGTTTATTTTTGGTTTTATTTATTTGATCCATGTTTTTATCTGTAAGCACATTAAATTTGTTGTTTTTTTACCATCTGAGTTAGCAATGATTTATTGATGCTTCTCTTTGAGTTGTGCTATATTCATCGAGATGTCTGGGTTTGATTATATTTTATTAATTATTTGAGGTTTCTGTTATCAATGGACGATTAGAATATCGAATTTGCACTGGATAAGATATATGCATATTATGCTGAGGCTGGGTGTAGTATATAATATTATTTCTATTTTTCTAATAATGCATTGTTGTTGGTTGTGTCAGTGAAGACACGGCTGTCAATTGCATAAATGTGGAGGTATATGATCCATCGGACTGTACATAACGCACGTCGCTAAATACGCAAGGCATAAAACAGCGTTATTAAAGTGTGAAATAACTACCAATATTAAAAGTAACTGATGTCTCAAAGCACGTACGCACGTCCGATCGATTCATAATATAAGTGCGAAATTATCAGATATATCATTTAAATCGAGTATAATATTTGAAATTTTTAGGGTATTTATTTATGTCAGCACTTTAAGACTGAAGGCCCACGGTTAATATTTTCTTCACTCCTTTCTGTTGAGTGCTAGCTAGTGTTTTCCAATTTGTTATTCTATAATTACGCAAATATTTTTCGAACATTTTTCGCAGTCTTTTTTGGTCTGCCCTTCTATTTTGAGCTCCCAATTGCAGGTTATCCACCTATTTCGTTAATTAGTCATATGATAGCCTTATTATAGGACCCAACCACCGTAACTTATTTTGTTTAATTATCGTTTTTTCCCTGTTTCTATATAAACTTCTGTTAATTTCGTATTTTTCTTCTTCCTCTTTATTAATCCCTTTCTTTGACACTCTTAAATATTATTTACAATATTTTTCCCCACATTTCTAGTTTGTTTACTTAATTAGCATCCTTATATTACCGATGATATAATGGTTTTATAAATTTTTTCCTTTACTGCATATGTCAGATTCCTTTCTCGATGTAGATTCCCATATTTTTCGATCCTTCTGCAAGTCGTTTATATATTTTACTGTTATTATTTCTATCACTACTAATTTCGACTTTTAAATATTCCATACTCAAATTTTTAAGTTTTATTTTCTCTATCATACTTTCGTGATAGTACATCTGGTTTTTCCCATTATTAAATATTTGCATGTTTGTATACTAACTGTGAGTTCTACTGCATAATTGTTTTTAGTTCCCTTCTTGCCCTTAACATTAAAGGCAGACTATCTGCATAGATTAAGCACTTATACGAATGCTTGATGAGGAATGTAAAAGATAATAGTGAAGAAATGAAAGGCTATATAGAAAATGTCGAAAAAGTCAACAGAAATAACAAATGCTAGATGTAGAAAAGAGAAAGGGAAGGAGAATGCATTCTGCAAAAGAAAAAGAGGAAGGGAAAAATAAAATAATTGCAAAAAAACTATAACTAGAAGAAAACAACAGAGTTATATAGAATTTTGAAACAAAAAACAACAATCACTGTATTTTAGGAATGTACTAAGTAAGATGGTATCAAAACATAAAATATGACATACATGTGGGTAAAACAATATAAAAAATACTAAATATGAGATTTTTAGGAACGCGTAGTAGGCGCAAAAAATAAAAAGCGCTAAAAAATAAATAACAGGCAAACACAGTCACACTCACCACTTCTTTCGTCTTTCCTCGCCTCCGGGCATAGCTTTTCTTTAATGATATTTTACAATTTCCTACAAACGGATTTGCTAATAGAGAAAAGGTAGCAGACACACCTGTTTCTTGCGTTAATAAGAAGACCTGGAAAGCGTTCTTCCTTTCGGCCGTGGCGTTGAATTTAGGTTTAAAGACCGCAGGCAGAGGGACGGCCTTGTCAAAGGCACATCAAGGGTGTAATCCGGGTTAGAAGAAAATGGGGTTTTACAGCAGGATGGTAGATCCAGTACAGAGCGGGTGAACAAGTCGAAGCGAAACGTAACACTGGCTGGATTTTCAAAATAGCGACATACCCGATAGTTTATGTATTTTAAAACAACACCAACAAAGTGCGGGTAAAGCCCCAATTTAGTATAAAATAAAATATCTTTGGCTAATTAACGAAAAGGTATGATTCGTTTGCAACAATCCTTATGAGTCAGAATGTAGTGTGGCGGCCTTTTCGCCCTTGAACCGCTTGTGTATCGTGGCGGCATGCTGGTGGCTTTGATATCTGCCGCCACGTTTTGCTGTCGCACACAAAACGGCATATGGGCTATTGCTCAGCCGGTGAGTCTACATACGCCGTCAGCGGCACCCTTTGAGACGAAAAGTGCTGTCGAATTAAGATTTCCCGCAAAGACCTACCGCTAAGCCAGGCGCGAAGCCCGGCGACATACTCGACCCGCATCGCGGCCAGTGCGGCCGCATTTAACCAACCCGCAATATATACTCGATCCGCAACGCGGCCAATTCGGTCGTGCTTAACCAACCCGCAGATAACTACCCCGCAAGAAATACTCGATCCGCAACGCGGCCAGTTCGGTCGTGTTTAACCAACCCGCAAGAAATATTCGACCCTCAACGCGGCAAATTCGGTCGTGTTTATTTTACCCACATTTAACCACCCCGCAAGACTTTCGCATCGCATCCCGGCCAGTGCAGTCGTGTTCCAGGCACGAAGACATCGCAACAAGTTGGCCACCGTGAAACCAACGCCGCCGAACCGAAGCCGATTATAGGTGAGCGATTTGGCAATTATTTATCGGTTGATATCGGTAGCCGCCCCCATCCGCTTTCGCGCCGGCCGTTTAAGGGACGATTTGGGCTTCAGCGTTTTACTTTTCAAGACGGGCCGTACTTAGTTCCCCACACCGCACCACCAGGGCACGGCTATTTACACGCCTGCCTCTCCAGAATGCTTATCCAAGTGTACGAAAATGGTGTGAAGGAATGGGAAGCAACTGAGAGGACCAACTATACAAGAAATACAAGAAGTGTTAGTAAATATAAAAAATAACAAAAGTCTTGGTTTTGACGACCTGCTTAACGTCGTTAATGAAAAAGTAATCGAAGAGTTTTATTCATTAATTATAAAAATAAGTACGTACCAGCTGAATAGTTACTGGCAATAATACATCTAGTACATAAACAAGAGGAAACAAACATGTAACAGAAAATTACAGACCATTATTATTGTTTATACTGTCAAGTTATACTGTCTGTTCTGGCCTCGAAGCAGGCATGCGACAAATTCAAGAAAGAAATATTCGCACGAGATGCCTACAATTAAGATTTTTAGTAAAAATGACGTTAGAAAACATCGCTAATAAAAAAACGATTTACTGGTAGCTTATTAAATAATAAAATTAGCAGAACGTAGTACTATGTTATTTGTGCGGTTGCTAAAATCTTTTATTACTTTTAGACTAAAACTTAAAAGCAACTTTTTTGTTCGAAGCAGAGCAAAGCAAAGACTGGAAAAACTCTTTATTGAAACTTTAAACAAGCACAATAAATTAGACTAAAGTTAATAAAGTGACAACGTAAGGGCAATACCCAGCATGACACTTTATCTTGATTGAGGCTTCACAGTAGGAAACGCTGGCAGCTGAATTCGGTTGGTTAGTGGCCAGAGGATATTGCTTGTGTTTTATTTTTTATTGTACTATTGCAAATATTGCTTTGTAAATAAATATGTTTATTGTGTAATTATTATTGAGTTACATAACGATTTTTGTTATTTTTGCTATTTATTACAAATGTAATTTAATATTTATTAAATAGTACAGTTCATTTTAAATCAAGTCAAAACTAAGTTAACAAACTAATTCCCGACTTAGTGTATCGTAAGTTTTATTGTGTGATTATAAATAATTATCGTTATTAATTTGTTTGTTTTGTATACCTACAGTGATTATGTTAATAACAAAATTAAAACTGCGAACTTCCAGTACACGGTCTTAGCCACTTTTAAATTCATTAACTCCGCTAGACTGCTGAAAATCAATCTTCGCCCGGTGGCGCTGCTTCCATTATAAAAGCAATTATACTGTCATGGCTGGCTACTGACGGGAAGAAATAGCACGACTGTGGCTGGATGCGGTATTATTCGGCCTAATTGGTAGATTGCCCCCGGCCAAGTGCGCGCTAAACAGTCGCACTAAGTAGATTCTTTGCAGTTCCCATTAATCATTCGCTTCTCTCAATTCCATTTTATCCCCGCGTTATCAGCGAGAATGAGTGAAACTCGTAAGTCAGACAAATTGCCGCAAATGCATTTTCCCACTCCTCATGTTTATATACGTCCTCAGTTGCCATCCAGTTCATCCAACACTTACAGTGCCTGATAGATGCAATGACCAGAATCGTGTAATTCAAAAGGAAAAATAATTCACGCTGCTCACTAATTACATTAAGTCAAAAATATTTATAAACTAAAAAATGATTCAGGTATAAAATATATGGATTTTGAAGTAAATATTTTATATTAAATTGTGTACTTAGATTAAATAAACAAATAATAAAAAAAATTAAACATTACAATATTAACATAATATAATTGCGTTTGTATACAAAGTCGTCTTTGAGGGTACTAGTTCACGTATTTGTCTTATAGTTATATTAAACTAACAAACTAAAAAATCTCTTTATCTGTTTTGGTGAATTATAATAAATTATTGCTTTTTAAGTTTGAGTATTAATCTGTCTATTCATGTTTTATCATATATGTACTTAAAGAGCTGTTATTGTTATTGTGGCGAGGCGAAGCGGAGTCACTTACTACCTTCATGTTGTCCGTTCGTCCGTGGAGAACGGCTGGGAATTTCCAAATTCTGTTTTCACCAATCGACAGGTGACCAAAAAGGCTTGTTTGCTAGTGATTTTGAAACTGATTGGTCAAAGGTCAGCGTTAGTGCTTCGCTACTTCGCTAAGCGTTGCAAGCTTTGCAGGTTTATTAATCTCTTAATATAAGACTTAAATATATATTTGTAGTAGTTATAGTTTGCTCTGAAGCCTAAATCATTAAAATAAATGCATTGTCGTGGTGATTCTATTCTACTTAACTTTATTTAACAATTTATATCCAATGGTCAGGATAAAGATATAATGAGACCCCCACAATTGTAGTAGTAGTTTGCCCATTATTACTTTGCGGGATGTAGGACAATTATACAGGGTAACGCGGAGCCAACTGATATTTTTCAACTAGTTTCAAATATGCCATTTCTTTACCATCGATTACAAAGTTATTTTTTGAAAATTGCATCAGGCAGGTGGCCTCTGTTTACACCATTGTTGCAAACGTTTTTTAAAGATGTACACGCGCCTCTATAGGTCCTCATCAAGGGCTGCAACTTCGTCACCAATGGCTTGCTTGAGTTCTTGAATACTCATGGTATGCCTCTGGAATACACGGTCTTTCAGGAACCCCCACAGGAAAAAGTCTGGTACACTGAGGTTGGGCGACCGAGTTGGCTAAGCGATTTTGCCGAAGCAAGAGATAACAACTCCGAACATTTTACGAACTACAGCCATACTGTTTCGCGCGGTGTGGGCTGTTACTTGATCCTGCTGAAAATATAGGTTTTTAGGGTCAATGCCAAGCTGTCGTTCAACAAAGCCTTCCAACATAATCACATAACGTTCTGAATCAACGGTCACTGTTTGTTCATTGTCATTTTCAAAAAAATATGGGCCAAACCGTCACTTTAGGAGAGTGCAGTGGCTTTTTATTAAGTTCCTTAGAGTTCACTGATGACCAGTATCGCATGTTCTGTTTGTTTATCCAGCCAGAAACATGAAAATGTGCTTCGTCGGTCATTAGCAAATTATTCAGAATGTCTGGGTTTTTTCGTAACAAACTATTTATGGTGGTGGAGAGAGCAATCTTGCTTTTTTGTCTTTTTCGTTAATTATTTGCACAACTTGCAGTTTCTAAGGGTAAAATTTTAATTCTTTTAACATTCGATTTAAACTTCGAACGGCAGGGACTGCGTTTAACAGTTTCCCTCACTGTCTGCAGGTTCTCTAGTGTTCGTGGAGGTCCATGCTTCATGTCTAACACGCTACCAGTTTCTTCAAACTTTTTCACCTAAGCCAACATGGTATTGCGAGATCATGTCGACCATTATTGAGCTGTCGTCGATAGACACACTGCACTTCCGTTACAGAATATGTTTTGTAATAAGTATGAAACACGGTGTGACACGTTCCATTGTTCCATTACGACTGACATACCGCGGTGGCGCACGTCATGAAATGGCGTCGGTTTTCTACCATTCCCCCTCCCGCTAATCACAACAAGCTATCGTAGCGGTGCACTATTCAGATTTGAAATGTGTAAGTAGATTCCGCGCTATCCTGTTTATGCTTCTCATCCTTTTTTGTTTGCCGCCAGCGGCTTATATTGCACCAAGGTTTCGTTTGCTTTGAGTTCCACTGTCCTTCACGTTTCTTTTAGATGGCTTCCCTTTCGTTTTCCTTGTGGATTTTATTCTAGGCTTCCCCTACATATTTACACTTCTATTTTATTAAGGTATGGCCTATTTATCCATACTTCTAATTTTCTCGTTCACATCACAGTTGTCTCATTCTTTCTCTCATCGTTTGATACCGTCTTTGGTCACCAAATTTTTGAAAGTGACCGAGAGTAGAGGTTTATAAAGGTTTTCAACTTGTATTTTATTAGTGAGCCGTGGTGTTTCAGTGGACAGGTCGGTAGACTACGAAACGAGGAGTTGCGGGTTCGAATCCCGTTCTCGCCAAATTAAATCACTGGTATTTTTACGGCCCAGCTCGACTCAGGCTGCAATAAATGAGTACCTGGAGGTCAAACTCTGGGATAATAATAGGCTGTCGGTACGTAGCGCTAGCCACGTTACTACCCTTGTGTACCGTAGGCTCTAGATTGTAGCAGACCTATCCTGTTACGACCACAAAGGGCCTTCAAGGCTTGTTACGGGGAACTATTATTTTATTATATTTTGACCAACCACGCTTCGGAACTATATAATGGCAGTGTTTTAACTGTAGCATTGAACACCTTTTTAGTTTTAATTGAAATGTTATTTGCTTCCAGACACTAGACAGCTGTGTAAATAGACTTTTTGCTATATTTATTCTAGCCACCATAACTTTCAACTCCTTCGCCCCCCCATTTTTATTATTTTATTTATTAAACTTAGTTACCTAATACTTTTACATTTATTCACATTGCTTTGATCTATATTATGTTTATCTTTACGCTCACCTTTTTTGTTCTTCCAATATCGCGTTAATTTTTTGTTGCATAAGATTCCACTTTTGTGTTTTGCAAGAGTATTTAATATTATCAAAAAACAATAATGGAGGTAATATACTATCTTGCAGTATTTCCATTTAATTGAAACTTTTGTTACTCTGTACAAATAACGATTGCATCTCTTTATAATAAGGTTAATTATTATTCAGGTAACTTTAGTTTTTTAAGACTATATTTCCTTATAAAAAAGTCAAAGTCTCCGCTAATATCCTGAAAAATCAGGTACAATGGTAATTCGAAATTTGTAAATTATTTTATAATAATTCTCAGCATGTCTATTTTGTCTATACGTGACTTTTCCGAATAAAAACCACTTTTTTACGTAATTTCTTATCTCTTTCCACATTGTTCACAATCTTGGAGAATATTTTGTTTGCGATACTTAGTAAAGCAATTTCCTCTCAATTTCGCATTTTTTCTGATCCCCCTTTTTACAATTTGCATATCAGCCCTTCCTTCCAATCTTATAGAAACCTTTTCTCTTTCCATACTTTATAAGTGGCAAGAGAATTTCTGCTGTCGTCTCAATATTTATCTTTAATATGTCCGCTGTAATTTCATAAATGTCTCTTTGCTTTTATTATTTTTTCTTTTAACCAAAGGTCAACATTTACTTTTTTTCTTTTTCTTTTTTATCATAAATTCTGATTTTTTTAGTTTTATCGTCTCTATTAATTATTTCTGTACAATAATCTGTTCATTTTTTTATCTGTTTTTTACGTAATGTTTATTTATTCTTTATTATACTCTTCGTCCTCTTCTTATCTGGAAATTTGATGTTTACAGCTCTTTCAAATCCCGTTATGCTGCATTTTGTACAATTTTCGCTATATTCTGCAATGTTTTTGATTATTTTTTTGCATAATTATTTAAATTTCTTTGATTTTTTGCAAATTGTAAAATTTTCTTCTTTTATTTTTTTGGAAATTCAGTCTTATTAATTTTCTTCTTTTAAATTGGTTTAGTTTATGCTTTGAAACCTTTAGGCATGGGCTAGTGAAGGTGCTTTCAGAATATATATTATATATGATATATATTTGATATATATATATATATATATATATATATATATATATATATATATATATATATATATATTTATATATATATTACATTTCGTTTAAGTCATAGCACTGCCTAGTATTTCTAATATCCTTAAGCTTGAATAATGTACTTCCTACCTTTAACTTGGGCGTGTCACAAGTTTATGAGTTTATCTCCCATGCTATACCCCTGTCTGTCTGCAGTGTCCTAACTTCTACTAGCCTATCTTAAAAATGATTTTGTACTTGTATAAATGTATATTATTTTTGAACACTTTCGTTCATTTTTTTTAACAAGCATAAGTTTACACTTCTCCCATTTTTGATTATTTTTGGTATCTTACTTAAGAGCCATACCCTTTTTCTTCTCGTATACAACTACTTGTATTAGTTTTGACTTATACTTATATACTTATATACTACTTATATATTTTTATTGCGTTTAAGTTAGGTTACCTTCTACTAGGTTGTAAAGAAAGTTCTGTTACAGCTGCGAAAAATCCAACATTTATGCGCCAATTAATAACCAAAACAATAACAAATATTCTTCAAAGTATAGTTCGTCACTGTCCACGACCTTTTGCCATCGTTCCGCAAGCTTCCGTATCTGCTCGAAGTACCAAGATGCCAGCTTTTAATCAAAGAACTCTTGGCACGCTTGCTCAGCTTCTTCAAACGATTTGAATTGGCGACCTCTCAGAAAGTGCTGCATTGAACGGAAGAGACCATAGTCGGACGGGGCACAATCTGGGCTGTATGCTGGATGCGGTAAGACAAATTTCGCTTGCAGCATCTCTTGTTGAAAGCTCTCATTTCCAGCAGTAGCGGATCAAAACCCGGAGCTCAAACTTGTCGATTGCCATCTAGGATATGCAAATGAAGATTAATGTAACACAATAAGCACAAAAATGGCCAAAAATGCATAAAATTAAATTTTTCGCAGCTGTAACAGAACTTTCTTTACAACCTAATATAAAGATATTTTAGATTTTTAATTTGGACCTTTTGTTGCTTCTCTTATCTTCGAGTCTCCGGTTGCTCTTGTTTTTATCTTATGTACCTAGTTTATTTTTACCTTTAGCTTAAGTTTGTCAATTGTTATTTCTTTGTGACGATCTCCCCATTTCATGCCGATTATCTTAATTTTATTATATTTTTTATAATATTTTTCATTCCCTGTTAATCTTTGATTTTTTTACTTCTCCATTTTCACTTTGTACACTTATTGAAGTTTACTACATATTTTATTTATTGTGTGCTTTAATTTTCTCATCATACTTTTTAATTCCTCTATGCCCGAAGCAAATATAGTATTCTTTCTTCTCATTTTATTAGAACTAATTTAACTTTTTTGCACGTGAGTGCACGCGCGTTTGTTTATATATTATGCTTTTTTTATTTAAGAAGATCAAACAAAGCATATAAGTTTTACCATTGATTTCAAGGAGTATTTTCATATAGAATTAGTTTTGTAAGCTTTATCGTACTTCATGAACTATATTCTTGTGGACGTAATTTTAGTGTTGCTGAATGTTAAAAAAAATAGTAAACTCTCTGCAATTTTTAAAAATAAATGTTAGTGTTTACGATTGTGGAAAACTGATTGATTATTAGTGTAAAATTATTGTTGAAGCAATATAATGTAGCTAATAATATGCTTGTCGTATGCATAAGTTCTAGTGGCTATTCTAAAAAGTTTTATTGGGTATATAAACTGAATATTTAAACTGTGTGCCTTTTTTCCTGAAAAATTGGCAGCGTCTATTTTGGTGATTTTTGGTAATAAATACATTGCGGTTAGTCAATATGAAGCGTTACTCGACGGAGGAGCGAGTGATTGTTAAAATTCATTACAATCGCGGAGAATTTTTCCCTAAGACGTGGAATTTTTAAAAATAGAAATGCAACAAATAATACCGCGAAAGATTAATTAGCACTTAATTTAAACAAACACGATCGGTTTCAGATAGAAAACACAGGCCGTTTAGTTGAAAATATTGTTGCTGCGAATGATAATGTAAAACCTTAATACGCTGTTGGTCACAACAACTGAACACATCAAAAAACGCCATTAAGCGGATTTTAACAAACAATTTTACATCTGAACCTATTTAAAGTTTAGCTAACCCAGAAACTAAAACCAGACGTCTATTTGAAACGCTGGGTATTTGCCGATTTTTAGAGGAGAGGAGCATTTGTACTTTAGTCGGTATGCCATTAAGCAAAATTGTCGCATTTTGGGTATAGAAAACTCTTAAACCATTTAAAAATTTAACGGGCAACTTATCTCCAAAACGAGTAAAGTGAACTGGCCACCAAGATCTTGCGATCTCGCACTGTGATCTCCTCTGCAGACTAAAGGGTATGCCACAAAAATGAAAACAATTCTTATGTTAAAAACAAATATTTAAAGAGTTTCTGAAATTAAATGAAAACGAAATTAAGCTACAATTTTGCAAAAAATTGATCAAGAATTTTATAAGAAGAATTCGAGATTGTCAAATCAGCCGTAGAGGACATTTGTCAAATATCCTATTCCACATTTAATGGCAATATTTTGGTAATAAATAAATAAGTGTTTTTTTTACAATATTCTTTATATATTTCAATGAATTTTTTTTAGTATGGTTAAAATGAAATTGACTTAGATTAAAAACTAGTACGAGCAAATTAGAGTCACTATCAGATGAACTAAGAGACTTGGATTTTGGAGATAAGTAGGTAGTTATCTAATATAATTTAGAATTTATGATAAAACTAGGTACGAAACCTATATAGAATTAGTCCTCAAAGTCTTAAGATTAATAAGTTTCTTTATATTAAAAAACACATATTTCTTTATCATATTAAAATTTATATTTCAATCAATTTGAAGAGCCAAGTAATTGTAGCAAAGGTGCATCAAACATACGCTTCAATAGCTTTAGTCAAAGCGTAGATAAGGAGACGATAAAATTTAAAGGCCGGAGGAAACCCCTGTAAAATGAACAGTAAAATTCCGATTCTCTTTCTGATTCGGATAAAAATATTTTACATAAAAAAGAAGACGTTAACAGAATTAAAACGTTAGAAAAAAGAGTTGTAGTCTTTTCTTGTAAACAGATTTTTTTGTAAAAATATGCAGCTGCAGGCACAACTATATTCTACGACAAAATATATAGCAAAATACTAAGAAAGTAAGTCTTTTGACTAACTATCTGTTCAATCAGAAAGAACAGGGATAAAAATAGCACAAGTGTTTGCTCAGAAGCAATGTAGTTTTACAATGGGCAGATTTGATTTGGCTGATTAAATAAACAGGTCTTTAAGATTTAGAGAGAAAAACAGAATAATGGCTAATACTGGGTAATACATAATAAACTCTATGAAGCAAACTATTGCTTGACTTTTGATTTTGTGTCTCCAAACTTAAACCTTAAACCTTCTTAAAAGACAGCGTACAAATATGAGTAAAATTGAGGTTCAGAAGTGTCAGTAAACCTTTGAAATTACAATATATACACCCAGAAGAAACTAGTGTCCACAAGCGTATTTAAATAACATAAATATCTTGGTATTTATCTAGTCAGTAGATTTAGTTTTAAACGCTTAAACTAATAGATCCAAAACAAAAGATTTATATTGCTTAATCAAAAGAAGTTCCAGCATGTCCTTAAAAACCAGATGCTTTTTTACAAGACTATAATTAAATATAATTGAGTTTATAGAATCGAGCTTTGGGAATATACAAGCAAATTAAATATATCGATAATTCAGAGAAGTTAGTCAAGATTACTTAGAATAAATAATAACAAGCGCAGCATATGTGAGTAATCAAACGTTACATACGGACCTGATTATATCTTATATAAAGGAAACCATCAAAGGAAAGAGCATCCAGCAACACGATAACCTAGAATATTACCTAAATTCTCTACTTCAGTCAGTGGTAGAATTTTAATTTAATAGAAAACTTAGAAGGTACTGGCCAACCCATCAAAAAAAGAGTTAAACCTCCTCTCGCACATTTGGGAAGTGTCTCATCATGCGAATAAAGAGATTTATAACTCTTATGCTAGTAAGTTCACTTACAGGATTGTAAATTATGATTATCAATGTAAAAAGTACAACGTAAATAAATTTCTTAATTTTTTATAATAAAATATAATAGAATTATTTTTTATGATAAATTTTTTTTTTAATTACCAATATATTAAAATTTGTGTTGCTTAATATTTAACTGAAAAAACTTTCATAAAATGTAAATAAATTATGCAGCTTAAAATAACATTTGATCGAAGATTTGTAATAGCGCAGTTCTTAATTGCATTTAAAAAACTAAAAATAAAAAGCATAAGCTAACTGAATACAATAAATATTAGTTTCTTTAGATTATTTATTGTAGTTAATACTCTTATCATAAACTTTCAACAGTTAGGCCTTAAGGCCTGTTCTGGCTTTACGTTCCACCTAGACGTAGTAATTCTTCATATAAAATTCGTTTGATGTGTTCTTACTAGATTTATATTTATATATTTAGTTTTTTAAGCTTTTGACTTTAAGTTCCTTTGGTATCGTCGTTACGAATCCTGTCCGGCTTTGTATAGCCTTTGATGGTCCTCAGATATTGCATTTCAGCCGATTGAACCATTGTTATGTCTTTATTTTTTATGATTTCGGAGCCATAAAAGTATGAGTACTGGAACAGTAAAAAATTTTATTTGCGTTTTTTATTGGATTTTCCCTTGAGTGTGCATTTCACTGTTCCGCATATATGTTAAAATTTGTTTTTTGTTTCTCATGTCTTTGGTTCTATTATAAGAAAATAAAATTACTAATTTGTTCTAGTTATTGGTTGTTTTTCTTTAAAATCCACTATTTTTGTTTTTCTTTAAAGAGATCTCACAGTTATACTCTTGTAAAATTTGATAAAGATTTAATACTGTTAGAAGTATTTTGTATACTTTTGCTTGTTTGTTACTTTTTGGGAAATTTTATTATTTCGTCTTTAATGTTTTCATATTCTTATTTTTATTTTTTTGGTTTAGTGCTTCTGATACAGCTTTCGGTAGAGCTTCTTTTATTGCTGGCTATCCTTGTTCTAGATATTCCTGCACATCTGTTCTTTGTAGGTAGTTATTTAGTCTCATTTCGTGATGATAGTGTATCTAGCAACAAACATATCTTCTAAGTTTTCTGTCCGTTTTTATTTTGATTGCTATTTTGTAATTTATTTCAGCAATTTGGAAATCTCATTTTTCTGACGAGAAGATAATGGTCGTTTTATCAATTTACATGCATGTCTTGTGTTAGAGATTGCTCTTTTCCATTTTTTTCAAGTAATCGATCAAAGAACGTAGACCTCTAGCAGATCATGTATATTTATTTTGGTCTTTTTGTACGAAAAAAGGTGTTTGTATACCCCATTTGTACTTTGGTTTGTTTTTCTTATATTTTACATATATTGGGTACATGTATTTTCGCCACTTTTGAGTTTTAGTCTCCAATTATAGTAAGATAATTGTTTTGATTGATATTATTTCAACATCGGTAGTGTTACAAGTTCCATTTTAATAATTTTTCATTAATATGTTCAATATTTATAAAACGTTTTTGAATTTTCTACTTATGCTAATGGTAACCCCTGCACTTGCTGTCCTAGTTTTGGGAACATTAAACAATATCATTGTACCATTTTTGAAGTTTTTAGTTCCTTTATCTTCCCTTTTTATTTTTGAAAACACTATAACATTAGTTTGTTTTTCTTTCATGATGTTTATTAGTTCTACTATATCCATTATATTCCACGTCGCTAATTTGAGTTGCATTGCAATCCATTTTCGCTTTTGCTTAATTATAGCATTGTAGTTACGTTAAATCCATCAGATCTGAGGTTTGTGTAAAACTTTCGAATATAACGTATCTTCTTTATAAAGATTATCAGCTTCTAGAAAGGGTTTTGTATCAACCTTTTTTGGTTTAAATCCGTCGCGTACTACTTGGTAGGATCATCTCTAGTAGGTTATGACTTTTACCGCGCAAAACAACTTTAAGTAGAGCTACAATGCAAATTATTCTGCATCCATATTTGCTTCACCTGCTTCTAACCTTAAGTTATTTATTCTCACAAGCTACTATTGTATGTAGAAATAGCAAAATTTACATTAATAATAATGACAATAATATTTTAATTATAATAAACAACAAATCGCATAGAGGGTGACCAAAGAAAATCAATTTAAGATGATGCTGCTCTAAAAAAAACAAGTCTGGTTGACAGAAATTTTTATTTTATGAAATCGACTAAATTATGGCACGAAATTCAAGGCGAAGATTGTTTGATTAATCATTAAGATGATGTAAAGCACAAAATAAGCTATTTATCTCTGAAAATTAAAGGCGCTTTTGTTTGTAGTATGATGAAGGACAAGAAAAGTTAACCACAAGGGAGCAGAAGAAGCTATTTAGCGAAGAAAAAATTTTAACATTAATTATAATTTAGAAAATTGACGATTTCCGAAACAAAAGTATACATCACAATATATACTCTCTATACTTAAACTTTCACATGGTGCGGGGATACGTCTTTGTCCAAAAAGTTGGTTGAATAAATATCGTATACGGGATCATGAATGCGACTTCTAGGACAATAATGCATCCTATTATATGGCGTAGGTAATTTAATTTTGAAGAATTACCAACAAAATTAACATAACAAGCTTTCTAGTGTAATCTTACTTTATAAAATAGGTAGATTAGCCTAATAAGTTGTTAAATATAAACTATCGGTGGCCAAACACCAAATACGTCAACGCACAAATTTCCAAAAGAATACAAAAAAATTTGTAGCAGAAGCCCTAGGGCCAGTATACGTTACACATTTTGATGTGTAAAGTTTACTGACAGTAAAGCTATATTTCAATGTCAACGAAAACTAGAAATAATATATTTGTTTGAAATCATCTTGCGACTTATAAAGTCTGTCTAGTTTACAAAAAATACAGCGTAAGACATTTCCTACATTATGAAATAGACAAATGAATTAACCACAAGCACAATCAGTACATGTTATCCATGCCTATATAATCAATAATATTAATTATTAGAATGTTCAGTAGTAACCACAACAATTCACGCCACTAAATGAAACTAAAAATATAATTTAATTAAAAAGAGTTACTAAAGACTTTAATTGAAAATGGTAAGCATACTAAACTTACTAAATATAATAAAAACAAAAATAATAAGTATTTTAAACTAACTCTTTGCAATGCTCATTGGTTTGATGAATCACAAAAACGAAATAATCCCTTTCAGCTTAACTATTTCATAGAAATAATTCGAATATCTAAATTGCGTTTTGTGGATAAAAAAAATTTAAAGTTATTCAAATATACAGACTATGCAACTTAGCACTCAGATGATACACAGTATATATGATAACTTCACTAAGACATCAGAAGTTTTCCAAATACACTTTTCAATATTTAGATTCAATATCAGTAAACATTAAAGCCTGAAATGTTTCGCTATTTTAGCAATTTATTGTCCTTCACGGTATAGTAATAACCAGGTGCACATTCATATCCGGTGGCGACTACAATGCTAAACATATTGATTGGGACTAAAGCTTAAACTGTATTAAAGGTATAAGCAATAATCAGCAATGTATCTTAATAGATATATACAGGTGCGCCAACGCATTCGCTTCGGACCTAATAAAAATGCCAATTTACTTGATTTTTCAATCGTTAAAAATATCAATCTGGAAGCAGAATTTTATTTAAATATTGCTGGTGAGCATAATTATAATAGCAATGTGCTCATAAGTGCTTCCTAAAACTGAAAACTTTTGATAGTTAAAAAACTCGTTGTAATGGTTTAAAATTTTAGATCAGTTTAGTAAGTTGGAAATAAGAAAGCTCAGATTATGGTAAACCACCTTTAATCTATTATAATTGAAAAATAAGACTGTATAAAAAAGCAAATACCCCGGGAAATGGCGAACTTTATGTTGCCCAAATTGCAAAAGAGTTCTTCACGGTGCGAAGAATGAACCCAAATATCTTTTAATTTTATCAAAAACCAAGCAGTGAAAGATCATTTATTACATATTTTAGCTTTAGAGGACTACTCACTATAAAAAGCCACCAAAAGGCTTAAAATACCACAACAGTACAATGCGCTTTTTCTCCATAAGCGAGAACTGACCAATGTAAAGCTTTAGCTTTTGCAAGATGTCTAAATGAAATGTTAACTACTCCAATTAAGGTCACTAGCAAAAAAGAAAATAAAGTCTCAAATTTTTTTCTGGTACATTTTCAAATGTCTTCAACTAGTATATCAAGTAAATGGAATTATGACCATAGTACTAAAAGGATTAAATCCCCATAAAGTACTAGGCTACGGTTTAATAACCGACAACTGTTTATGAAATTACCTAAAAATGGCTACAGATATATTACTTTTGTATATCAAGCGAACCTTAGATTAAAGCATTTTTTCGAACAATGGAAGGTAGCTACAATTATGATAATATCCAAACCAGAAAAATTCTCTAAGAATGTGTTATTTGCCTCCTGCCAATTTTCTTAAAGGTTTCTGAAAAATTATTTCTTATGAAACTTACACAAATAGACAGTATACTCGTATCAAATAATTAGTTTAGCTTTTAAATATATCAGTTTATAGTAGAATAAATATACAAGGCAGCAAATACAATTTTTATATATTTTCTATAGTGATAGGCAGAATCAGCTTTTGGTAACGCATAGCACCAAGACATACTCCACAAAATTAAAATGCTATAGTTCTTAATTACTACAAAATACCTTAATCATACCTCTCTAACAAAATATTCCTTGTCGAACATAGTAAAACTTCAAAATCTTGACAAACCGGCAATGCAGGTCCAATCATATATCTGATTTTACACCGGATCCTACATTTCGTTCCTACATTTGTCGATGATATCGTTTTACCATAATCACACCCTGGTCCTAATACAACATCTAAATATCTGCAAGACTATGTTACATCAAATATTGTTATAAGGTATAGTACACTAACGTAAACAAAGAAAAGTCAGCTCATCCAACCGTTACTACTTGTTCTCAAACCGATTGCGTTAAGTATTTAGGAATGCATTTAGACAAACTGCTAACACATATAGACAAAAACAACTGGGTTTTAAAATCTAACAATGTACTGACTCTTTGGTATGTGTCTTACTAGGTACTTCCAAATAAAATACTTTTAGACAATATCAAGCCAATTTGGTTATACAGAATACAACTGCAAATACTGCTAGTAACTTATATATTGAAATACTTTTAGATCCATGGTGGACGCACACAAAGACCTACAAAGAGAGCTGGACATTCAATCTGTTAATTACAAAACTTAATGTACACTACGACAAGATCAACACTCCCTGCCCACTTGTGGAACACTTAATAGACGAAGATAAAAAAATTACGATTCTAATATTCTCAGATATTCAAACACCCTTTGAGTGATATATGAGATTCAACACTATGAGCAAACTTTCAGTATAGTTAAGGAATGTTTCATAGACTATTTCCAGCATGTTTGTTGCACATTATCATATTAATTACCGAATGTATCAATGTAATAGATTTTAATATTTTAAATACATTTGAAATAAAGGTTTTTTACTAAATAGCTCCAAATAGAGCTTAGAGGCATATGTTATAATTTATTACTTTAATTTGTTTTTGTTTCTTGTTCCGTTTTTAGCGCGTTGTATTGACAATGTATATTTTTTATAATTAAGGAAATGTTTGTATAATTTTAATTTTTTTGTATTAAAATTATTATTTTTAATTTAGTTAATTAATCATTTTCTTTACTTAGTTGTCTACTGTCTCTATTTTAGTATATTAATTTATGGACTTTAAATTAGTAAGTCGCTAACATCTCAGCTATCGCATTTTTAGTTAATTTATCTACATATAACATGTTGCAAGTTTTGCATAAAATGCACTTTTTCTCAAAGCATAAAGTTTACAGGAGTGTTTTATATAATAAACAGTAGTACTTTCTAATAACAACAATTATCTTTATTATAAATTTAATTATGCATGATTTGTTTTTGAAAATGCTTAATATTTATCGGAACGTTTTTATGAAACTTTCATTTTTATCTCATTAAAAGTCACACAATGCTGGCAATAACCTAGTTTAGATCTAAGCCTGTTACTGAGACCGTTGGTTTATAAGGGGTATTTGGTTTCCTTACTATCCTTCATAATCTGAAAAGCCGCTCCGGGGCGCGTTCTGCAGGAGTACATTTCCCCCGAGGGAAATTCCAAATATTAATTCAATAACAGTGTAAAACAATTGTATGTATAGTATAAAGTGATAGTGGTCGTATAATTCATTTTTACGCTTAGCATACTATTGATGATAATTAACTATTTATTCATTTACTATGCAAATAAAAATTATTTTGTATTTTAAAAAATCATTTTGTTTTTATTTTTACAAAGTTTATTTACATTATTTGTTGAGTAACAAGTAGCTGATTGTTTATTAATGTTAAGCTTTGAAACTAGAAAACTAGAAAATTGAAATAGTCGAACACTAAAGTTGTGAGTAATTCAAAACAGAGATACTCAAAAACGCTTACTATATGGTTGACGCATAATTATTCGATGTTTAAGAAACCAATCTTGGACAGAAACGGGAAAGGTAGCTTATTTGGACCTAATCGCCTTAATACTTCTATTAAAGTAAAAAATTCCCAAAAAATGACATAGCCTATCACTATAACTTCGATCCCTAACAAAAAAATATTGCCAACAAGAGATACGATCTACTCTTTCATCTACCTTACTCTGATAAGCTGACAAGTAAGCAGGGTCTGCGATAGTTTGAATAAATCAACTTCAAAACGTACACTGCCTTGAAGGTCCAGCAGTTCGTTACACCAAGAAAATGGGTAGCAGTAATTCAAGCTGATAAAGATTACGCTATAGAAAAACAAAAATAAATAAAACTTGCCTTTAAAAACGCCTGAATTATGTATAAAGTTTGCTAAAAAATATTGCTTTTATTTTAATTAGTAACAAACTTATTTATGAGAGTGAATCAAATATAAACTGGAATTCTTTTATGCTCTGTAAGTCAGAGATCAGTGCCGCTCCTAAGTATTACAAATAGAGATGTCTGAAAGGGATACTTACTTTGCAGTACCACTTATACAGCTACTATCACGATGTGAAAATAACAATTACTCACATCCAATGCACAAAGGATTATTATCAAGTTTATCACAGCAGAAACCATTAGGATGTTCAGAATTCAGAAGAGGATTTAATATATAACTTGGAGACAACCTCTTTAAGAAGACAACTGGCGTAACTGAGGAGTATTTTTACAAATAATTATATATGTTTGTTCGATGGGTCGTACTTACTATAATGAGGTATACATAAAGTAATTTTGCAAATTTTTTGAGAACCGTACTTTAATTTTCTTGGTTAGTATTTGTCACAAAAATATAATATTATCTCTTGTAAAATTTGTCCTTGAAATATGAACATATAGGTATGTTTGAAAATATGTATTTTATGATAGACGGTAGTATTGCCTTTCCGTTATCCAACTGCCCCCTCCAAAAATTTATTATAGTGTATATACGCATTTTCTTTCACTTGGAAATCTGCTTTTAAGTGGTGTTGAGATAACCCGTTATTTATATCAATAACAGGAAAAGATGATTTATGTATGTACAGATAAGCAAATGAAAATGATAGAGGCCTCACAAATTTACAGAAAGTCAGTCTTCACAGATAGTAATCAAAACACAAAATTTATTCACCAGGGTTTTTCTGCTCCTGTAAGATGACTTCGTTTAATAGTAGATATAAATAGGGAGAGCATACGCATCATGTTAGAACGTAAAAACGTAAAATAAAAAAGATAACCGCAGCATAAGCTTCAGAAGAGTCCCTTAATATTGAATATGCTGCATAAGAATTGGCATTACTTCTAGCACTTGTAACGTGTGCAGGAATTATTTCTTTAAAGAAAAAGATTTTGCTACTAATTATTCTAATAGGCCATTACCATTTTGAGGTTTCTGGCGCCGCTCAACTCTACAGACAAAGCAATCCTTGATAAGAACAGTATTTTTAACCAAAACAACAATTATCTGTAAACTAGCAGAATCTCTATCTATAGATTTAGGTTTATTATTAGTAACAACTATATTTAGGCTGGAATTATTGATAATCACCTTGTCGTTCTTCTACAATACTTCAATAGTCCAGTACATCCAGAATTCTTAAAGAACATTTTGCTTTTATTGTTTAAAGATGTGAGATTGGCAATACGATACGTTATGTGGCTAATGCACAATAGAGTTCCACCTCACTTTTCTAGGGCCTGTTAGGTAGCCATACATAAACGTTTCCATGGAGCCATTTGAAATGCGTCGTATTTGTTGAATCAGTTTCTGATATGTAGAAACTAGAACAACATATTATTGCAACTTTAACAAATTTGAAGAGTTTTGACGAAATGGAACTGCATTTATGAATGTGTTATAATACAGCCGTTGCATTTATCAAAAATTAAACAATAAAAGAAGTTAATGTAAATCTAAAAAATTAACAAAAAGTAAATTACCAACATGACCCAGAGACAGTAACCAGACGCTATACCAACACACTTATCAAACATCAATCAAAAACTGTGAGTAATTAAGTTAAATATACAAAACTAACTTATTGCTTCACCTAGATAACGCAGCGCAGAAAGGTCAACTTTGATAACCACAAAATTGGCGGTGTACTAAATCTCATTTATGCAGACTAATAAATTTAAACAACATTATTCAAGAAAATAGCAATGGTGGTACGTGTTTTTCCTTGCCAAACTCTTCCTAGAACTATATACCACTACTTTTCAATAGCAATAGGAATAGCAGTACTGCAGTACAACAAACTGTAGTATTCCTATGACTCAACTAAACTCTATAAATCAATGGCTATTAAATCAACAAGTTCAATGGCCCTCAAGTCATCAAACCCTAGTGGCAGCCGCAACAATACCATCAACAACCATAAAATGGCCCAATGCTTCATATGCTGCGGTCGGATCAAGTCCACCCACACGCCACACAAAATCCAAACAAAATAAACCGTAAAACATAACGATAACCATAAGTTTCGAAGCCCTAAGCTGTGACAAAGATAAAAAAGAAAATGAAAACTTTCTGAACAGCGGAACAGAAAAGGTAAAGAAAGCTGACCTACCTCTATTCCGTTATTAAGATGTCCACTAGAATAGTATGTTAAAAAGAAGAAATACTACTACCAATTAATAAGCAGCGACAATTCTCAAATGCAAGTGCTATATAAAAAAGAATTGCTTTCGCCCACACCGATGCGTCAAGTGCGCAGGCGATTACGACTACAAACAATACTCCCAAAATCGCAAGGACGGCAAACTACCCTAATGTTTACTATGTGAATGTAACCACCTGGCTAATTATAAAGGCTGTAAAGTATATTTTTCAATTTCAACAGAAGAAACCATCCTTTACAAGTTCGACCATTTCAATCACGTCAAGCACAAAACAAAGGAGCGCAACACAGCGTGCAAAATATAAACTTAGAATAAGCCTCAAAAGTCGCTATATAGAAACAATACGACTCACAAACCACAACAGGTACATCAAGGGACTGGTCGCCCCCCATAAACCAAGGTCCACAATGGGCAAGTATAAATTTACAATACAGAACCAGAAATGCTAGGAATAATCCCCCACTATATAAAAACCAATGCATAGCTTACCTTCAGAATACAATTTGATCGCAACACAGGATGTTTACCAAAGTCACAAATAAACTAAAAGAACTTAGAGCGATCATTAAAAGCCTGACAACCAAAATTGGTAACTAAGATGACCCAGCTATATAAAATTGCTTTATGGAACGCCAAAGAATTAGTAGACCACAAACAAGAAGTAGAAATATTTTTAAAATATCTATATATTTTAACTCACAAATACAATTCCAAATTCCAGACTATTAAATATATTATTCCAAACAATTTAATGACACCTAAATCGAGCTGGTAAAGGCTTCGCAGTAATCATAAGAAGGCATATAAAACATTCTAAAGGACAGGTTCTCATCTAGCGACCCAAAAATGACACGTTTTCTCGAATTTGTTTTCCATGGAAGACAATAAATGAGGAACTCGATGTTTTTGGTACTTATTTAATAGGTCTTAAAGTATAGAAAAACATTTTTTATATTGAAAAATAATGTAATAATTATTGTTTATTTGTACTGAAACGTGGCAGCCTCAAAAAAAAGTATCCAAGCGGGCGGCACTCTAGCGCCCGTTCCTATCATCTGAAATAAGAAATCCAAAAATGTTTATGAAATATATTACATTTTTTGGAAGATGAACCTATAAAACCAACAAACAGTAAAAAATTGAGAAAATGGCGGACATGCAAAGTTTAGTGTCGCGTTTTCGCGCTTTTTTTTACTCTTCAAAGCGCTGTAAAAAATATAAATAATAATAAAGTTAATTATTTTTTAAGTTCATCCTCCAGTAAATTTAATTTACTTTGAAATGAAAAAAATATATAGCGATATATTCAGTAGTTTTTGAGATATCGTGCCGCCCAGTTTGGAAAATGTGGTTTCGAGAAAGTTTTCGGAGCACGTGGTCGACTAACGCTGTAACCGTTAAACTGGTTATTAGGGCGTAAATAGAAACTGAAGCCGTGGTAGCTTAGTGGATAGATCGCTATACTACGAAACCAAGAGTTGCGGGTTAGAACCCCCGCTCTCGCCAATTCGATCGCCGGCATTTTTACGGCCCAGCTCGACTCAGGCTGCAATAAATGAGTACCTGGAGGTAAAACTCTGGGGTAATAATAGGCGGTCGGTACGTAGCGCTGGCCACGTTACTACCTTTGGGTACCGTAGGCTCTAGATTTGTGGCAGATCTATCCTGTTACGACCCCAAAGGGCCTTCGAGGCCTATTACGGGGAACTATTATTATTATAGAAACTAACCCTAAGCAACAAAATCCGAATATACAAAACCATGTTAAGGTTTTTCAATGTGGACTATGGTATCCAACTATGGGGAACCTCTAGCAATTCCAGTCTAGAGATAATTTGAAGGTTTCAATGAAAAACGTTCAGAACAATGGTTGACGCATCTTGGTACTTAAAAAAAGGAGTCATCCATCATGATCTTAAAGTGCAAATAGTGAAAGAAGTAGTGAAGTGCGTGATTGAAATATATCTTGTATGTCTAGAAAATCACAACAACTTCTCTGTAAACCTATTAGATAACAGCAACACAAAGCGTAAATTGCATAGACATAACCCTTGACTTACCGGACCGATCTTGTTAAATTAAATATCTTATTTTTAATGTGTATGTATATAAATATCTAATAACTAGGGGCTGACCGCCAAAAGGATATTTTTGGCATCCTAGGCTGACAATTTTTTACCCACCTTCGTTCAAATTCTTGGAAAGTGGGAACACATAAATGTTTAATTGGATCGGCTTTTTCCTGAATCGAAAATATGGAACAATTTAACTTAGTGTTCATTCATAATGGACGTAAGCATAAGAAATACGTAATACGGAAAGTTGAATCAATGCAAAGCTTATGCGCTCGTTCATAATGCACTCCCGTAATTTTTACGTTTTACATTCAAATGTAAGAAATACGAAAAGTTTAAATTGGTTCAACTTTCGTATTTCTTACGTCCATTTGCAATATCTCTTTTTATTTTTTCCTATATTAATGTAGGCAGCAGTAACAGAATATTTGTTTTGATTTTGCAATTTTATAACTTTACTTTAGTATTGTTGACATTTTGGCTTTGTTTTACAACGCATATGGAACTATTAATTAAGTTAGTAAATATGCATCTGTTTCTACACCATAAAATGTATAACAGGTACAAAGGCAACATAATTATGGAAAATGCCTGGAAGGACATTACTGCTTCTACTGTGTTTGGGCATGCGCAATTTATGTCCACATAAAGCTTACGTACATTATACGTAATTCTTATGGGGGTAACTTATGCTTTACGTATTTCTTATTGGCGATTCATGCTTACGCCCATTATAAATGGGCGCTTACAATCGAACCTCCGCTAGGCGAAAGCAAATCAAATGGCCGTCGCAGGCGCGCTTTTAGTGTACGGCAATGCAGCGGCCCGATGACAGCCGCGGTCATCCAGCAATTCGGCAAAGAGCGAGAGCGTCCCCGACTTGCGTGCACGAACGCACAGACCTCCTCGTGTAAATCAAAGGTTCAGAGCACTGCCACGTCAAATTTAATGTCATCCGTTTTCGTTAAAATATATAGGCTGTCTTTGTTTACAACTCACTCAGAACGTTTTCAACATGTAAATCAATGTAATTGTAATCACGAAATTTATTAATTGTTTTAGCAGAGCAGACTATAAATACAAATAAAAATAAAAACAATTATACCTAATAAAAAGCGCTTGCACCGGTGCAAGGAAAGAAAAAATGACACGAACTCAAGATTTTGATTTGTAGTAGACAAGTAATAGCAAATTATACTGAACCCAAAAACAATATTCACCTTTTAAAGGCAGTTGAGCGTTTACAATATTTTTTTTGTAAACGCGGTTATACAGTTTCTCAATCCCCAAAGGTAGATTTATCCTAAGAAATGAAAAATAATAACTCTTACTGTCTAAGCAGTGGGTGAGCTGATTGAACATTGACTGTTTTCGCAGACCGAAATTATAACGGCCATAAAAACAGGGATGACTTCAATTACAAAAAAAATGACATACGCACGATACTTTCAGCTCGTGACAAACTAATTCAAAAACTTGATTTATGCAATAAATGGCCGGATATTCTTACTTGGATGTTAGAGCAAAGCTGTTACAAAGTATACGCTACGTGGTGGACACCAGAATGCACTCCGACAGAAATGGAAATATAAAAAGTTATAATAATACACCAGTATGTGCTCAAACGCCGCTGTCACTAATTTTTGGTATAGTAGCAAATCGATGCGTTGTAATATAATGTCAAAGGTCATTATTAATTAAAGCTGCAACACAGAAAGAGAAACTATATCTTCGTCTGCACGTACTAAAATATCTTTATCGATATATTTTTTGGTATTAAAGCTGATTTTTCTTTACATAGAGCAAAACTTAAGCAACTTAAAAATAGAATAACATAATTTTTCTAACAATTATATTATTTTTGAATTGTTTATCGTTTTAAAAGTATTTTAATGCACTAGTTATAAACATTAAGCCAGCGTGGTCCAGTGGTTAAGCGGCGGGCTACTATCCTGACGGACCCGAGTTTATTCCCGGTACCAAGCGGGTGGTCTACTCAGTCACTAAAAATAATTGAGTACCTGCGTTCACTCGAACAAAGAGTAATAACGGCGCGGTGCTTGTCACATCACCCCGTATTAGAGATGATGCGCGACGACCGGGCAGAAAAAGCGAATATATGAGAGTCATAACCTATCAGTTCGCAGGCCGTGCTCCTACGTAAAGCCTTAGAGCCTAACTACTATTATTATTTATTATTAATTATAAACATTAAAGTAAACCTAACTGCAAAATTGATTAAAATTATTTATAAACAGAAATTAGTCAGAAAGGCATTTAGTTTTGCAAAATCTCTGTCTTTCTCTAATTTACAAAATTTTAGTCAGTACACCCTATGCAAAAATTATTATTCTGCTGTTACCACATAAACATTAGTTTAGTTTTAATAATTATTTTACTTCAGTAAAATTTATCAACACATTTAATTTATTTACAAAATCTTTTATTGAACTTGAATAGCGTTTTTACTTTTCAATAAATAAACATCTACATCAGCTATCAAAGAATTTATTAATTTATTAAAAAAGTGAGTTTTACCTGCGCTGCATTTAAGTACACATAACATTTTTACTCGCATACTAAAGTAAATTTACTTTACATCAAAAACTTCAACTTTAGGGTTATTAGATTAAACTGCGCTTTGTATGTAAAAGAGCTTTGTATCAAAGGCTGGTCTGGATCGTATAATGGATTTAGTGTAGCAACTCGGTTAGGGGTAGGCCACAAGTAATATAAGAAGCTTTTATTGCAACTTTCATGAAGAACTATTTGATATTAACAAAATTTAAATATTTGTATTAGTTAGACTTAAAAATTTAAACAAAATCTTCAAATTATGTGATATAATTTGCTTTTAAAATATTATTTATACCTTTACAAGCTACAATATATTAATGTTTGATACTTATAACATAGTAGAAATTCATAAAGAAGTTAAAATCAATACATCAGTATTTAAAATAATTTAATATTAAAAATATATTAAATTATATTCTCACTTGTCCCAACATTTTTTTTTGTTTTTTTAAATATTTTTAACGTTTTATTTTAATTTTTTTCTAATTTTATCAAATGAAAATGTTACACATGTTTTATTTTTTAGTGATCCATTATATTAACTACAAATTTTTCTAATAAATTCTTTGGACACTAATTATCAGAACTGAATTTCTTTAATCCTACCTTACTGACAGCACAGTCCCACAGACCACATAATACTGTAATCTTACATATGTAAGGCTTAAGGTATTTTAAAACAAAAGTACATTAATTTTCATCTAATATAATTTGTATTTTTCATCAGTAAAACTTCAACTGCTATAACTGACATATATAAATGAATCTGCTAAGTCATTGTGATAAGAACTGTATTTTTTCTGTCATATCCCATTTACTCCTTTAAAAATTCTTGAAAAGCAACATTTGATTCAAGAAGTGTTTTATAGACTCCTGAAAGTTGCAGGTTATGCCGTTTCATTTTCCTTATAATCGGCTATTCTGTTCCAATTCCAATTAAATCTTTTTTCGTGCATCTTTTCACTATTCCTAAAATTTTATTTTTGCTGCCTGCATTTTTTTTCTTATTTTTTAGTTATTATCCAACTTTTGCTTTTATATATTAGTGCTGGTGTAGACACAGTCTTATAGAACTTGATCTTCGTTTCATTTCGTATTTATTGTTTAACGTTCTGTTTATTTTAGTATATTTATCATTTATGTTATGGTCAATCACTAAGAATTGTGGGATAAAGTTATAGCTTTTATATTTACTTTTCTTTACAAACAATATGAAAGTTTGTGTTAAAGATAGAAAGCAATATTCATGTACTAATTTGACAAAAACTAAAAAATGCTACTTCTAGAGGTTATTGCTTCCTATGATTATTATAATGTAGTAGTTTGTGTATTTACAAATTAATAAGCATGAATATTTTGTTTCACATTAGCAATATTTTACAGCAATTTCTATGCAGCTTTCCTTATCTGCATATACACTAGTGAACAAAAAATTGAGTTTACATTAAAATTGTGGTATATTTTTCGAATTTTCAGATAAACGCTTATATTTGTAAATTGTAAATCATTGTATCCTTTTTGTAAGCTTAATTTAATATTCAATACCGAATCAAACAGCACTTTTTTTATTTTTACGATTTATTTTGGAAAAGCAACGAATTTACATTTTAAACGAAGCTCGACTTTTCTTATTATGGCCAGCATGAAAATAAAATAATAAAAACGTATTATTAATAACGTGTATTTTCTCCTATTGTGTTAATCAATGCTTGAAGTTGATGAGGCATACTTTCAATTAAGTTGAGGATCACATTCTGGTCGACGTTATTCCACTCCTCCAGTAACAACTCTTTTAGCTCCCAGGCAGTTATTGGGGCTGGTGCATGTCTTCAGATACGTCGTCCCAGCTCATCAAAAACATGTTCAATGAGATTCATGTCTAGATTGAAGGCTGGCTACTCAAACCGCCTAATTCACACATCATTAAGATACTCTCTGACAATTCTGGCATTATCCTGCACAAAAATGATCTTGTAGAACCTCCGTAATGAACCTGTAAGCTGTCAAGAAGCTATTTTGTATGAAAACCAACTCTGCACCTGCTTGTAAAGAGATGTAAGTCGCTTGCCAATACAAAATGTATCGTATCTTTATCAGAGTCTTCTCCATACCCATCGACGTCCGTCTGATCCAGTTTGGCAAAAATGGGACTTATATGAAAATAGTATCATGTTCCAGTCCTCATTATTTTATGACAGGTGATTTCGTGTAAAAGCCAATTTTGCAATTTGATGCCCACGTTACAATCAATGGTGGACCCGTAGCCATCCTTCTAGAAGACAATCCCATAGCACGAAGTATTCTAACGGCTTATTAACTTTCTACAGCGGAGCTTATAGAAAGTTAATGAGATTATCATCCTGTCTGTCTGTCTGCCTGTGTGTCTGGAGACACTATAACTTCCGTTTTATTCAACGGATTCACTTCAAACTCGGCATACACATCTTAGGTCAGTACCTTTCATGGGATTGATTTTCAGCCAAATCGTTTAACGGCAACCGGAAGTGACCGTTACTATTTCGAAAATTCATTATACTCACATATGTCATGCAACATCTTAATTTCTTTTAAAAGTTTTTATCCTAATTTCATCGCACCTCTGTAGAAAGTTTCCTTTACGGTATTACACCTTTCTAGTTTAGTAACTTTAGTTTAGTTTCTTGGACTTGATTTCGCAGTCAAACCACAGGAGCTGTTCTATTCCGCAAACACCAAAAAACAGCCATCTCCTTGGGTAGTCATTATTTTTTTCTTGATTTTTTGGTTATCAGGCAAGTCTCCTCAAAGCTCTAATGCACCTTTTGTACATCAAAAAAACTTTTACCAACAGTTCTTGCAGTTTCACGTTGTCCTCGACCATCATGTAGCAACGCTCTTGACACAACAACAAAATCTAAAGGCATGATTTGTTACATAAACCCTACAAACACTTCGTCGTAGGATTAAAAGGTTTTATACAAAAAATCAACGTTAAACACCGACACACAGACACTGAAATGAGAATTTTCAAATAGTACGAATGCAAGCTATTTTATAGAACTCATATCTACGCTGACAATACATAACAAATAATATTTTTCGGAAAACAAATGGTTAGCACCTACTAAATATACAAATATATACAAGTATAAGCGTCTAACTGAAAATTTTAAGAATGAATCACAATTTCAATGTGATATTAATTTTTTTGGTCGCCAATGTATAAATAATAGGAAATTTTGTTAAATCTACTATAAAACATAGAATAAAGCGGCAGCAGAGTACGGCACTTGTAGATAATACAACTTTAAATAATACCACACAACAAATTAAATTAATTAAAAATAAATGAACTTACTAAGGACAACAAGACTAACTATTCTCTAGAAAACCAACAAAGAATTAAAAAGGCCTATGTTTCAGAATTTACCAATTAGAAAACCTGAATGTTCGGATAGTAACAAATTACAAAAATACTCAGATTTACAGACCACTTAAATGTAACTTTTAAGCCATATTATTAAGGTCATTCTCAGGCTGGGATTGAACAAGTTTATAAAGAAATTAAAATTAACATCAATCCAAAAAAAAACTTTTGTCTTTGATCTGATCATTGAAAATATTTTAATACAACTACTGAAGAAAGCTGTTGTAAAATAACTAACTTTATCAACGCATCTTTTAAGGAATATTGAAAAATCGCGATAGTCCCAAAATCAGAAAAAGCTTCTCATAAAGTTGCATAGTACGGACCGAGCTCTGTATTGTCTGCCATCTTGAAATTCTGTGAAAAACTATTGGTGTAAAGTTTAAAATCAATAATAAAAGAGAAAATCTTAATTCCTTTCCGCTAGTATAGGTTCAGAGAAAAGCACTCGATTATTGATCAAGTTTATAGTATTATAGATATTATTAAGAAGTTGTTAAAAGAAAAAACCCTGGTCTACTATCTTTTTTCATATGGTACCAGTATTCGATAAAGTATGGCATAAAGATTTGTTCACGCTAGTACTCGATACTTTTAAAATCATATCTAACAGAAAGGTGTCAGAATAAAAAACAACAAACCTTTTTCTGAACTGAAAGAAATTGCAAAAGAAATATTCCAAAAGAGCGTACTAGGCCCGGCACTATACCTGTATATTAGTGATATCCCTTAATCAAATTACATTAGTAATATTTGCTAATGATATTGCAATACTTGTAATTGATAGATGTCATAAAGAAGCCAGACCAAATTAATATCTCGACCAGAACATCAAGTTGAACTGGATGCTCCAATTTCCTATGATGACTCATCAAAGTATCTACCTATCACCCTTTACGCTGGACTTTAATGAAAGTCTGCATTAAGAATAAAAGTAAAAAACTTGATATTAGATTCAAAAAGTATATTGATTAGTTAGGTGAAATTCCAAGCTAGCTCCTATAGAATCAGATATTGAAACCCATGTAGACATATAACATTAATCTTTGGAATGTACCAGTAAAAGCAAAGCACAAATTACAACGATTTTAAAATAAAGTGTTAAAGAACATCGTCAATGCGCCCTAGTTCTATTAAACAGCGACATCTATCTGGACCTCGAAATTGGTATTGTCGTCAAGACTATTTCCAGATTTTCATGTGGTCATAAACAGAGGTTACTCGACCATATAAATTACGAGGCTATCCGATACCTTGGTAATGCACAGATAGTTAGAAGACACAGGAAGACCAAGTATTTGTAGTTGGTTCAGTGAATGTGTTGAGTTTAAGTTAGTGGTAGTGCACTAATTTAAATAAAAAGGCTTCTATTGAGTAAAACCTTAGACATAAGTTACAAATGTAGTAAATAAAATAATATAAAAATATTCGCTGTAATATATAATAAGTAAAATGATCTTTTATTGTAAAATAAAAATTTATCAAAGCTTACTTTGAAGGAATCTCCACAAACACATATATACATAACACATGCGTTTATAGGTTTACAAATTATTTATAAAAAAGTTTAAATTTAATTTGAGTCCCATCGAGGTGCACGACAATATATTCAGGCATAAAAAGGGCACAAAATCCAACATGACGCTCGCTTTAGCCCAAAAGCAAATATATTTTACCTCATTATCGTCATCGCGGCTGGATGCCTCTGCAAATAATAATTTTCGCCGGAGTTCGAAATCAGAACAACGCGAGTAAATAAAACAAGGAAGCCTAGGATTTATTGTGATCGAGTCGCGAAGCGAATCCGAGCCTTGTTTGCCGACCGCAATTTAAGCGGCGGCGCTTAAGTAATTTTTACTATAGCAGCCGCCAGCAGGTATGCTGCTAAATATTTTCTCAGCTAAATCGGGCTCAATACGGAAGGCATGAATAGAATTCGCGCGGCGATAGCGTCGCTGCAAAAAACGGAATGTCGACAAACGACGGAATTTACCCTGACATTCCCGACACTGATTGAGCGTTGTATTAGGAAATTATGCCAGCTGAAGCCTTTCTTGAAAGCCTAGCTCCAAGCACAGATTTAGAATGAGCCCTCGTGAAAATGCCAGTTCCGCTTTTACTCAATTAGCTTATGCATCCAGTTTTATTTTCCTCCCAACGCAATTAGGAACTAATTGTTTATAAAGATTTATCCAAACTTTGGTTAAGTTGCTTAACTTATTTACATTTTATAAAAGCCCTTTAGTTAAACTTTTAGTAGCACAAACGTCATAAACCTCAACAAAGAGTTTTGCGGCGAAGCATAATTTTGTTACATTTCATTGTACAGAAATTATTGGGAATTTGAAACAAATTTAGAAATAATTTTTAATTGTAAATTCAGATAAAATGTATTTTTAAATTATGGAATAGCATCCATCCTTATCGTTTCTTTGTGTCATTTTAAAACAAAGCACCTGTTAAAACAGCACGATTAAAAACTTTAATACGCAGGTTTAATTTTAAGAAAAAACATCTTATTTATTTATTAATTAACATTATTTTAAAGCGTAGGCATAGCCATTAAATGTGGATCAGGATATGTGACAAAATATCCTCCACGGCTTATTTGACGTTATTGAATTCTTATGACAAAATTCCTGACTATTTTTTCGCATGATTTTTTTTTATATTAACAATAACAATCTGTCAATTACAGTAACATTCAGTAATTTTTTTGAACGTACAGAGTTTTGGGGAGGGATCATCCTTTAACGGTCATCCTATACATGTAAACTAATTAATGTAGTATCGATATATTACTAAAATCTAAAGGGTAAGACAAGCGGGTTTTTTCAACATGTCTACTGTTGTTCAAGAGATTGACTGCCAACGGGTTGGGATTCACCTCTAGTTTAGGTAGATGATTTTCACTGAACTTTACAATTTCTTCTTTGAATGCGGGCACTTTTAGATAGTTGCTGATTTCAGCATTTAGGATGTAGTACGGTGCGTGGGTTATTAATCGCAGCACTTTCGATTGGTACCTCAGTCAGGATGTCAATGTTGGATTTGGCGGCGGTTCCCCAAAGCTAAATCCCATATGCCCAAATGGGTCTTAGTACCATTTTATATATGATAAGTTTATTTTCTAGCGGTAATTGTGAGTTTTTACCTACTAGTTGGTAGTACTTCCTTAGTTTCATGTCAAGAGTAAACCCTCTTCTTCTAGATATGTGTACGCCATTTATCCAGGTGAACGTCTAGATATTGCCGTTCATGGTTTACTTGTGGAAATTGGCCTCGGCATTTAGTAAAAGTTATGTGTACAGAATGTGTCACCTTTGGAGTGGTTGTATTCTGTTTAGATTCGACTAGAGCTTTTGAATAGCAGCGACTGGATCTGAGTGTGTTAAGAGTTTGTATGTTGCTGTAACTATGCTCTTGTTGGTGGGTAAATTGGAAGTGAAGATAAGAGGTATAGTGCGAGTTCCAGAACACTCCCCTGTGGTATAGCTCAGTTTGTTCTTTGTCGAGCTTAACCTGGAAGTACCTTTCCTCCAAGTACGACTTTAATATGATGTAATATAGATGTTGTAGCTTTTGCTTGAGTTTGAATAAGAGTCCCTTATGTCAGACTTTTGCAAAGGCCTGGCTCACGTTTAAGAAATTTTTTCTTGTCAAATGTGTTATTTATAATTTTTACAATTTTATGAATTTGTTCTATGGTAGAGTGGTTTTTTCTAAAGCCGAACTGGTGGTCAGAAAATAGGTCATCTTTCGGGTTTGTGCCATCAAGACTCTTTTCAGCAGTAGTTTTTTCAGTAGCCTTGATAATACTGGTAAGAGGCTGATGGGTTTGTAAGACTCAACATTGTTTGGGAGGTTACCTGGTTTTTGACTAAATATTATTTGGACGATGTTCCATTGTGTAAGAAAGAACCCACATATTGGGACGGAGTTGTATATGGTGGTTAGCATTGTGTACCCTATTTATAGAAGTTCTTTGAATATTTTTACAGTAGTGATGTCCCACCCTGGTGCCTTGTTTGGTTTTAGTAATTTTATTATTTTCGTGGTTTCTCCGATTTAAATGGCTTTACTGAAATTGATAGGGGGTTTCCAGGTGTTCTATTAGGTCAACATCTTCTTCAGGCCTTCTTGTTGTTAGGATTAGTTGGAAGGCATTTTGTAGGTGTTTCGCAAAATTTAGATTTTTTTATTATTGCGTATAGGTGGCGCTTGCTGATTTGGCTGTTGGAAGGACTTAGTTGCCTTTCAGAGCGAGTAGTTTGTATCATCTGAATCTGATAACCCTTCTACGTACGTGACAAAATTATCGTTTACTAACTCTAAAGTTGAAGTTTTTGATATAAAGTAAATTTACTTTAGTATGCGAGTAAAAATGTTATGTGTACTTCAATGCACCGCAGGTAAAACTCACTTTTTTAATAAATTAATAAATTCTTTGATAGCCGATGTAGATGTTTATTTATTGAAAAGTAAAAACGCTATTCAAGTTCAATAAAAGATTTTGTAAACAAATTAAATGTGTAGATAAATTTTGCTGAAGTAAAATAATTATTAAAATTAAACTAATTTTTATGTGGTAACAGCAGAATAATAATTTTAATATTTAAATGTTTGCATAGGGTGTTCTGACTAAATTTTGTAAATTAGAGAAAGACAGAGATTTTGCAAAACTAAATGGCTTTCTGACTAATTTCTGTTTATAAAAAATTTTAATCAGTTTTACAGGTTCGTTTAGATGTTTTACTTTAATGTTTATAATTAATAATAAATAATAATAGTAGTTAGGCTCTAAGGCTTTACGTGGGAGCACGGCCTGCGAACTGAGAGGTTATGACTCTCATATATTCGCACGGGGTGATGTGACAAGCACCGCGCCATTATTACTCTTTGTTCGAGTGAACGCAGGTACTCAATTATTTTTAGTGACTGAGTAGACCACCCGCTTGGCATCAGAGAGCACCGGGAATAAATTCGGGTACGACAGGATAGTAGCCCGCCGCTTAAGCACTGGACGACGCTGGCTTAATGTTTATAACTAGTGCATTAAAGTACTTTTAAAATGATATAACAATTCAAAAGTAATATAATTGTTAGAAAAATTATGTTATTCTGTTTTGGCAGTGATTAAATTGTACCCAGATTCTTTATTTACCTTTAGCCTTTTTATAACTTTTTTTGATGATCTGTGTCGGTGTGACATTTTCTTGGACACTTTTGTGAAATTTTAGAAAATGGTTGAAATATTTATGCTAAGTTGTCTGTAAATGCTAATGACTTTTTAATGGCACTTCTTGGCTAAGTTGCATTTGCTAGTCTGATAAGTGGAATTGTTGTCCGTGGTCATTTTAACTTATTATTGGCTTTCCATAGCGAGTAATTTGTATCTTCGGTAGCGGTTTATTATTGTATTGCCTGGTTTTTTAAATTGCCCAGGAAAGATTTCAATTCTGAGTTGCTTTTTAAGTTTTTTTTTGTCTCTTGAGTATCTTGTATTTTTTCAAGTTCTTCTGAGTTTTCTTTTTTTAGCCATGTTTTTGTTTAACTAGCAATGAACGGTCTTCTCTATGTCTTCTTGTTTTTCGTGGTTAATGGTTACGGCCCGAGCAGAAGGTTGTATAATATGACTGATGTGTTCTACAGCAATGAAGACGTCTTTTTCTGTTCAGATAAAATTATTTTATTCAAGTTAGTGGCTTTATTGTGAAGCGAAACATAGTTTGGTGTGTTCAACGATTTGCTGCTGTATTGATAATTACGGGTGAATGATTCGAGGATAAATCGAAACATGATGTAGCGTTAATGTTGTTCGTTGCTATTCCTTTTGTGATGCAGAAATCAAGCAGATGAGAAATTTTGTTAAGATCAGATGGCCAGTGGTTGGTTCTCCAGTTAATACATAGTTTAAGTGATTTTCATTTATAGTTTTGTTTCGCTCCCTTCCTCGGGGTAAACTTAATTTTGATCATCATTTATGATTTTTTTTGCGTTATAGTCTCTACCCGAGATAAAACGTTTCAAGGTTTCAAGGTTTCAGGGTTATTGAAAAATGGTTAAAATCTAATTTAATTTCATGGTTGGGAAACAATATATTGCTACGAATGTTATGTCTCTACTGACTTCTGCAACTACAGTATTTGTAGCTTGAAGCTGTTGATGTTGATATTTGTGGTTTGCCTAATACCTTATTGAGCTCTTTAATATCACTGCTATGCCCCCATAAGCTGTGCCGTCTGGGTGCTTTACAATGTAAATAGAATATTTGGGCGCTTTTATGTATGATTGTTGAGTAAAACGTGTTTCTGAAATCAGTATAATGTCAATGTTATTTGTTATAAATGTTTTAACTTTCTGGCTATGCTGTTCCAGGCCATTGGTATTCTAAAGTGCAATGTTTAGCAATTGAGTGATTATGGTAATTTAGAGATCATGGTAGTGAGCAAGTTGAGCATAGTATCCATTCTTTTCATTAATTTAAAAAATCATTGTCTGGGGACGATATAACGATTATTTCTCACATATTGTTTTTATTTACAGACGCTTTTTTATATTAATTACAACAAGAGTTTATTATGGCCACGAGTGCCGAGGTCCCGGCCGGCAGTTGGACCGTATCCGTGGCGTCGGCGTACGCTAAGGGTTAGTTATTGTGACCCAGTGGTGACCTGAATAGTGTTCGCAGAACGCGTTGCAATTGTTTTTCAATCAGTGACGCCGCTGCCCGTTTAACGGGGGATAGAGGTTCACCAAACAGCTCTTTCAGGAACCGTGCCCGGTGTCCCTCGACGGACCTCTTCTGGGGTGTCGGTGGAAACGGAAATAACGGTTCTGGTACCAGCGTTTCGATAATACGTTTTCCGACGATGTTGGTGCTGGTCCTCCTGGGGGCCATAGGCCACGGTCACATAGTTGTCGAAGGCAGTTTACGATTCGGCAAGACCCTTGCTTAGTGGCAAGCGCTGTTCGATGAGGGCCAAAGCTTTAGACAGCGAAAAGGTCAGTTTAAAGGCTTTCAAGTATGTATTGGACTAGCGTGAAGCACACTTCTATCCCCCATGGATTGTGCGTGGGGTATGGCTCCTCCTAGAAAAAATCGCATGATTAAGCAGGCTTGCACCTCCAATTGCCAGTTTCTGGGAATGCTTCTTGGATCGGCATTACGCTAATTTCTTCGCTTCGCGGAAATACTTTGCGTTCTATTATTAGGCTAATTCTTTTGCTTCGTGGAGGTACTTTGCCTCTCGACACATTGTTTCCATTTTTTTTATTTGTCTGTTGTTGTGATTCCATATTTGAAGTTCTTGTTGACTGTTTACCTTTTGCGGTTGTGGTCTTTTTTCGCTATCTTTTTGGGAATGTGATATACTCGGTTGAACCAATTGTGAACTTGGTGGTGGAAATTAACATTTTTGAATTTTTTTGACCACTAGATAACCTTTATAGTTTTCAGGATGATTCACGCATTTGACGTTGTTGCTTCTTTGTTTTCTTTCACGACTTTGTAGAACGTTCTCCAATGGATTTGACGTATCTGGCATCCTGAGGTATGTTCTATTATAATAAGAAACCTTTCTATTATCTAGTGTGAAAACGCATTTTAATTTAATAAAAAAGCAGAAAAAAAATTATCTCTATTTTAATAACTAAAACTAATTTATTAGCAAGTTTTTTGGCTTTCATACATATAAAAATAAAAGCTTATTGCGTACGGTTTGTCCATCCATCTGTCTGTCGCTTTTTCAGCTTTTTATTTAAATTAAAAAAGTAACTTTTAGGTAGTGGGGTTTGAACGCACGTCCACAGAGTGGAATGTGACCTGAATGCAAATCACTCGGCCGTCCTGACACCAATGTAAATTTATATGTATAAAAGCCTGGGATATCTGTGGATTTGTTCCACGTTCCCACCTTATTTTTATTTATTATTCACGAAATTTGTCATAATTTCTTCATATATCTTTAATTTAAAAAGAAATAATCACTGCAATTCTGTGATTTATTGCTCTATAGAATATTATAATCAAACATGAGGCACATTAAGTGCTTTAACCTTTCAGTTCATAGGATGTATTCCCCACGTTTGAGCCTTATTAAATTGCCATTAATATGAGATTATGACTGTGGTAATATACAGAAGTTTATAGTAAAGTTTTCTTCTACAGAAACTTATTATATCATATAAAAACAAGTGACTTTAGTTTGCTACAATTCAAACAAATGTTTGGTATTTGATGTAACATTTAGAACAAATTTTAAGTTACCATCCTGCAAATTAAACATAAAAACAATATTTAACTGTTTTAAATAGGAACGGAACACTTATGACATTTTTTTTGCAATGCTACATTTTATGATTACCGAAGTATAAGTTCGAGCAACAAAAAGCAAGTTTCTAAGCATGAGCGCAGCATTCGCAAATTATTTTTTAGTTATATGTAACAAAATTTTAATCTTGAATGTATGCGTAATTCGAAAACTACAATTTATCTAGTTAAAGTTACTTCTATGGCAAGAAGTCCTTGGCTTGTCCTTTAAGTGGCGCTTTTGATTTGTTGCAAACAAATTGGCCGCGCCACGCCACTGCTATATAATGGATGGTTCTAATGAAGGCCTCGTTAGGAACAGAGAACGTGCAATTACTACAACACACCGAAGCCAAATAACATGAAATCAAGATAGCTCCCCGTCCGTGCTCCGCGCCGCTAATCCGCAGCTTTTATTTTCAATTTAAATTTGCAACTTCATACGGCAAGTGGAAAATTGTCCTGCAGCTTTGTTAGTCTGTTTGTCAACAGGGCGAGGCCGGGCTGAAATTTGCGCTGCTTTTATTGGGTCGGCGTGTGCGTATTTACAAATAGGAACAATTTGAGGAAAAATACAGAACGTTTGGAGAGAATTGTGCGTAAAATTAGTTTTCACATGACGTGGCAGCATATCTATTATGAGGTCGGAGTAGTGGGTGCAGACTCTAGATATAAGCATTCTTTTCCCTTTCGTTTATGCTCAACCGCGAGCTCCTTGGGCACGACTCCGGCCGTATCGTGGTTTTATTATGAAGCTGGCTTCTTAATGCAATATGTATATTGAGGATCAAAGAATATTTTATTACATCAAGGTTTTCTTGTTTTTGGTACACGGAAACGTATAATTTATGCAATCCAAAGAATTCTCTAATGCAGTCTTTGCTATAGACTGTAAGGTAATTATTAACAATAACAGCTGCCCGAATAGTCAACGAAAAAAAATATAGAAAAAATGTTATAAGTTTAATTTCGATGTATTAGTAATAAAAAATGGTAAAATTTAAATGCTAGATATGTTTCTACATTTGGCCAAAGGCAGGTAAGGTGTCCGCAATGAGTTTTTGCTAAAGAACACATTTCACTGTAACAAGTTTACAGAATACAAAACTGGGATCAAAGGACAGTGCAACCAGATGTCATATTGATCTGGAACCACAAAGCAATGTCAATATACAGACGCTTTGTTCTCTGTCGGAGCGGAAAGTCCACTGCAGCAACACCTCTCAAAGCATCCGCAGGAAGGCAAACAAAAATAATATTTGCTTAGCTGCCGTTGTAGTTTAGAAAAATTTATGTACATACTACAATACTAAGTAGTGCAGTTATGCATTAATTTTAATAATATTTTATATTTTCTTATTATAATCTCTTTTATAACTAAGTCGATTCTTGTAAAAGAGTAATAAAGCGCTAAGTATATAACTTTCATTTAATTATCAACAATAATGCTAAAGATATAGACAAAATTATTTTTAGTAAAGTCTTTGAGTCCACTACGAGGGTATCGGTAGCAGAGGAAAAACATCCCCAAAAACTATCGCAGCGGTCGGCGCGACGGAAAGGTCAATATTAAATTTGCTCGCGCTCGCTGTATTTTCTTTCGTGGCAATCTTAAGGCAATTTCCTGTATTTTATGATTGAGCTGATCCAATTTAACATCGAAGCTGCTTACCTGCGCCTAAGACAAAGAAGCGCCGGGCGCTGTAACTGCTCTCCCAAACTAAAATTCAGAATTATTGCCCGCAATTTTCCGCAACGTTTTATACGGGTGGAAATAAAATTGCAGCGCAGCGACACAAAGGAACAGCCAGAAGCGCAGCGAAGTTACGCTCCTCTTTTTTACTGTTATCATTATATTATTCTGCGGATGCGTTTTATTGTTTTACGAGCCGCAGTGGTATACGTATGGAGTTAGCGTTTTATCAAATTTCTCATGAAGCTATTTACGTAACCCTAACGAGATTAAATTCGGCGGAGTTCTTTGTGGTAATACAATTTGCCTGCTGTTAGGAATATTCACTAAATGTAAGAATCACAATGCAAAAAGTGATAAAATTAATGACAAAAATATATGAGATGTATTTTGTAAAAGTATAAAATACGAAGTTTGCTCACAAGATTACGGTGATGCTGTGTATTTTGCAAAAGTGTACGGCTGTTAACTGAAAGATAAAGGCTTTCACATGCTTTCAAACTCGAGTTTATTTGCACCCAAGCCAAACGCCTTAATTTCTTGGCCTCAAATTGGGTAGGTTGGTAGGGGCTGTAACTGTTGATGATTTTAGACAGTAGTGATTATTTTAATTAATGTTATAAAGATGTTTGTTGCTGTAAACAAGAAAGTTGCATAGTCAATGGATACAATGGTATACTTATTATTGTCACTACTCAAAAATGAAATCAAAGTATTAACCGTTTTTCCAATAAACTATTAATATTGTATTACCTTATGGAGGCGCAAAATTTATTTACAGTTTATCTAGTAAAACCTTTCATAATATTATTTTTTAAATTTCGTAGGAAGTGGTATAACGTTTTCAACATCTTGGTTCTTGGCTATCACAATTGCAGTTTTATTGCCATTAAGATTTTGGAAAAAAATTAATTTTAATATTAAGAATTCGTATATTCGCCTATAAAGCATTAAATTCTTGTAGTATCATGTCGAATTATAAATAAATTTCTTTTATAATTTTCTTTACGTATCGCAACGCTCTCCTCTTACTAACGAGGATTGGGCAAGGCATGGAACTAAAAACTTCGGGGTTTGCAATGGCTTATCGAACTATATGTACCTACTGTATTATAACGCCCAAGGGATTTGCTCCAGATCGACTTGGTTCCTGATATAGCAAGATGTCCTCCATAGTCTGCACCCTAAAATTTTTGGGGCCTTATATTGTCGTCTTATATATCAAAATCATGCAAACTGAAAATCATATAAAATTCTTTTTGTTTCCTTTTGTAACCATCTAAATTAAAACTACCCCCAGAGTGAGTGAGCGTATTAGAACAAGGTCTCTCTGGAATAACCACACGTGTTTTTCAGGTTTCTCCCAGGCATACCTGATTATGTTTCGAAAAATCAGACATCTGACTTGATTCTCGATGTCAGCTTGAGGTACAACAGTTAATCTTCTTGAGGTTATGTTTATCTCTGGGAAAAGACTCTTTGATGGCTCATTGCTCTCATGTGGAGGTATCTCAGCTGCCTGAAGAAGAAGATATCCTCTGGCTGAAAGCAATCCGATGTTCCAGCAGGATGAGTACAACGATCAAATTGGGAAAGCCAGCATGGATTACCCTCCGACTTGTGCTGTCTATTAATCCATGAGAAGTAGAACTAGTTTGTCAACGGGTACAGTAGCCATCAACTTCTCCAGGTACATCTGATGATGTTCTGCTTCTAACTTCTTTGAAGTGGAGCAACTGATCATTACATCGTTAAAGGAGTTTCGGTGATCAGCAACTTTGAGTCCTACAACAGGTCCAAATTGGCCACCAGATTCTTTAAAACAAAAATAGAATGGTCCAATAATTGTTCCGGCTGCAGCAATGACTCGTTGCATGTTGTAACTATGAGTTGTTTTGTTCACCGACTCCACTGTAGTCACTGTTATTTTTTCTCTTCTGGTTGTCAAACTCCTGTCGGTGGTTGCAGCATAGTTAAATCTATTTTGTTCGAAATTTCAACTTCTTGAGAGTGAAATGTCGAATTTGTTCAAAAATATAGAGTACGAATGCTGTTTTCATGTCCATGTCCTCATCGTTCTTGAAGATTTTGAACTCTTTTGCACTCAACCACTTCTGTATCCTTCAGAAGCTCATCCCCAGATCACTATTGAAACTTGTCAACCATTGATCGGAAGCCTTGAAGTCTATCATTCCCAGCTCTCGAGCCCTTGTCACTGCCCATGCCTGAAGGTGGTAAGTTAGGATAACCTACTTCATGTCTCGTGAAACTTTTACTAAACATACTTTCGAATCAACTTGAACTTGTCGATGTCAGATCCTCCTCTATTGATCTTCTTTTGCATGATCTGGAGCTGCTTATAGGTGTAGGAAAGTATTTTGACTTTGAGACCCTTAAAACTTCCGCTGGGTCACCGTGTTTGCAATTGTCGATAACGATGGGGAACTAAGTGGTTTCTGTCTCCTTCATATAGTTAATGATTTCGACAATTCTCTTTTAAATCCTTGTCTCCCTGTGACTACATGTCTTAGATGGTGTGAGCAGCAGTTGACTTAAAGGTCGAGCGATTCCAGAGAGTAAAACCATTTCTGTTTACTGTGAGACAAAGAAAATTAAAAAAAATACTAATACTTATAATACCACTAACAGCACTTACACTTACTTGATCTTTGGCTTGAGACTTTGGGGCCCCCCTCGATATCTCAGAAACCGAGTCGTTTTGGAGTAAATCCCTTGGGAGGTATAAAATCATAGGTTGACATAGTTTGACAAGCTATTGCAAACCCCGAAGTTTTCAGTTCCACGTCTCGCCGAATCTTCGTATGAATAGGTGTTGCAGATCTTTACATTATTACTCTATACTTTTTACACAATCTTCTCGACATGGTGTCTATTTTGTCGTGTTGGTTCCAGCTCACTGCTTAATCATTGTCTTTACGATGTTGGAAAATCATACATAGCCCAAAAAAGTTACGAGTTTAACTCTTCTTTTTTGCTACATGACACTTTTATACTGCTCTAGTTTTGTTGAGATCGATTGCCATACTAATTTTTGATACGACATGACGTAAGTCCTTTACGTCTTACTGAAATTCATAAATTTTTGCAACTCAGCTTTAAGTTAGCATCGTGCAGCGTTGAAATACTTTTTTACGCTATAGTCACTTGTAAAGCTACACGTTAGAGAGAAAATTAGTTAGCTAGTCTGGTAGAAGCACCAAAAATATTTTAGGAAACATTTTGAAATAAGCTACGCCTTTAAATAAAAGCTTTTATAAGTAAACTCTTTGCGCATGATTTTTTATTCACTACTAGTGAATTCTGCAATCTGCTCATTCCAATGAATGATTATTAAAATTTATTCTACATTTAATTTTAGAGTTTACTTATCTGAGTGAGTTTATATGCAGTCTTAAAATCTAAACTTATTTGAGTTCTGTAGTCGAATGATAACAAACGTTTCAGTCTACTCACTTCATTAGCATTGCGCATAGTTAACCAATTGGCTAGTACGTGGGGATGCACTGATACTCTGTACTGTACTTAAACTATAAATTGATGGATGGCTTCCTTGACAGATTTTAATGAGATTTCATGTTGGATGATTGCATTGGAATCTTAGTACGATGTATCGAGGAAGGCACGTAGCACGTTGTTTTAGGAGCTTTGCAGGATGGTAATGTTGCAGTTACCTGTAATTAGATATCATAAATCTATATGCGTTTAAGGATTTGTTATCTTAGAGATGGTTTTGATTTTCTACCAATGATCCAGTACATTTGAATTAGTTTGAGACTTAGCTATTTTCTTTTGGTGAATATGTATTTCCTTTGTCAGGCGTCGGTCTAAATGCATGCTGTGATATTTTGTATCATTTTGTGGGAGTTGGTAGTTTTTGATGTTTGCGAGAAGACATCTGTGTAATGTAAATGTCACTTTAATAGATTTTGTTTCATTAGCTTTAATTTGCCACGTTTTTAACTAGTGCCTAATTTTGTTCAGGTTTATTAGAAGATTATTATTATTTATAAATTTATAACGTTTATCTGATAATTTTGTAAGATTTGGCCAAAGTTCAGAGTAAATCCAAATGCCTTTTTAAGTTGATTACTTTTAATCTACTTTGTTTTACATCCTTTTTGACAAAGCTTTAGCTTTTTCTTTATCATTTTTAGCTAAAGTATTATAGTCTTTTTTAAATTGTAGATTATGTTGCTCGGGTCTATTTAGTCCTTTTGCTGCTTTTCAGAATTAGTGATTTGTGGCGTCTGTTGATGTGAGACTTTGCAGATAATTTTAGATGCCACAATTTTGTTTTTCTAGAATCAGTTTTTAGTTCTTTGGCTGTCTTATTTATATATATATATATATATATATATATATATATATATATATATATATATATATATTCTGATGTTTTTTATTTTAGTAAAGAGGAAGTTTTATAATTAGGGTAGCAAATCCTACTCTCTTGTATATTTTTTGTTAAATTGTCAACCTCCACTTCTAGTCTAGTTCGGTTCCAGTAATGCTTGATCTAGAGATCCTTGATGGTTAGTTTTTTCCTAAATATATTTCAATCACTTTTATTGTTACACAAATTAACAATTATCACCAGGTAATGACTTAGTGACTAGTGAAATCAAGATTCTGCTTTACATTTATTTATCAATGCCTTTCATAATACAAAAGCGTGTACCATCAAATATATTTCTGCAGGCGGCCAATAAGTTTATTCGCCTGTAGATTTTTTGTAGATTGTTTGCCTTTATTGGTTTAACTAGTTTTCTTTCCTTTGTCTCTCCATGTTATTTTTTATTATAATCTCCTCATGCGATAAACTTATAGCTTATTGTATTAAGAATTCCAAAGAACTGAACACCTCGTACGAGTTCTCTAAAATTTCAAAATCATGTAGTCCTTTAACAATTAATTAAAAACACGTTAGTTTATGCCTCACAGTTAGCGCATTCACATCTCCCACTTACAACTTTTAACATGTTACATAACAAGTTTTATTTTACGTCCAAATCCCAACGTTTCCGAGAAATTATCAAACATTTCGCTTAATACAAAGATAAATAATATCACGGTCAGCTTTAATGTCGCCTCCTTCTTTACTAGTAGGTATTTCAATTCCTGAGACCTTACAGTTATTAAAGTCAACTTAGAATGTAAAGATGAGGTTTTTAATTAACCACTGCCTATCCAATACCTACTTAACGTTTAAGAATAAGGTGCTTCCACGTGATTTCCCATTTCAAAACAGATACTTACCTTCTTTCGCTTTAACACAATAAGATACCCTTCATAAAGTTCTTCCCCATCTAAGCAAAATATATACCAATATCAAATTTATTTCTTCTTCCAGGCAAAATCAATGCTCCTATTTCTCATTTTATCAGCAAGATAGTACGTCAAACAATTGAAATAGAAAAATGTCCTCAATTACCGAATACAAGAAATGATAGCCAATGCTTATTTGTCATATGGAAAGATCTTTGTTACCCTGTACCATTTTTAGGTACTAAAGAAGTAATTTCAGTACCTAAGAATGCCGTTATTGTCGGACTTATTTACTGAACTCGCTATTTTCTGCGACCTTTTACTTGCAAAAATAAGTGTTAATGATTCGTTGACTGAATATTGTAAATCAATTGAAAGAAAATTGTATCGTAAAAAGAAATGTCAAAATACTTATGATAATCCTTTTTCTTTAATATTAGATTTTATTCCAAGAGTTTTTTAAACCAAAAATGTTCAAAAGTTGGCTAAAACCATATTAGTCTTGTTCAGATTATTACAGACCAGTAATGTTGATAAAGATGTAATTTTAATATGATGGTTAAATACCGGAAGGAACACGTCTAATATTTCAATTCCTCCAAAAAGAGAACCGAAACCTCCACCAATCTTTATATACGGGGTCTCAAATTACAAAGACATGATCGATAACTTAGCACAAGTAGTTGAAGAAGAAACTTACACTACCAAAACGTTAGCAAACAATACTGTTAAAATAAACCCCAACACTTCTGAAACCTATAGAAAACTCATCCGTCACGTTCGTGAAGAAGAAATTGTTCACCATTCATATCAGTTAAAACAAGATAGAGCATACCGTGTAGTCATAAGAGGCATCCACCCTTCTATTCCCCTACCAGAAATTACACAAGAACTCGAGAAAAAAGAACACAAAGTTCGTAATATTACAAATGTCAGGCATCGGGTTACTAAAGAGCCCTTACCTCTATTCTTTGTAGATTTCTAGCCACAAAATAATAATAAAGACATCTTCAATTAGAATTTCTGTATCATTCTAAAATTCGAGTAGAAGCGCCAAGAAATAAAGGTGGGATCGTACAATGCACAAGATGCCAAGACTATGGACACACGAAAACCTATTGTAGGAAACCGTTTAAGTGTGTTAAATGCGGAGGACCACATAACACCTCTAGTTGTAGCAAATCTAAAAATACACCAGCAACATGTGCTCTATGTCAGAAAAATCATCTAGCGAACTACAACGGCTGTAAAGTTTATCAAGACTTAATAAACAGAAACCATCACCTAAGACCAACCAGGCCCAGTCCTTTGTCACAAAATATTACAACTAATACTCCACTACATCCAAACCCCAACCCCTACTTATGCCCAATTGACCGCAGTACAACCTAACATCTCATCTAACAACACCGAAACAGGCCTAACTAGCAAATTTACTATATTCCTTAATGATTTTAAGAATATGTTCAATCAATTACTCAACCAGAACAGTATGATTCTAACCATGCTGACAACAGTTATCAATAAATTAACTCAATAATGGCCCCTGCACTTAGAATTGCAGAATGGAACGCAAATGGCTTATCAAACCATATTCAGGAACTTATGCTATTTCTTAACATAAATAATATTGATATCCTCCTAATCGCTGAAAGTCATTCAACACAAGGGACAACTCTTAAAATACCATACTATTCCATTTACTATGCTAACCATCCTGATGATGCGGCTCACGCAGGGTCTGCAATCATAATCAGATCTTCAATAAAACATCACGTACTCCAACCATATATAACACACAAAATTCAAAGTGCATAAAAGTAGATACTTTCCCCCGACCTATTACAATTGCTTCAATAAATCGTCAACCACGTTATTCTATAATATGTGATGTATACCTCGAGTTCTTCCAACGACTCGGCTCACACTTTTTAGTTGCCGGAGACTGGAATGCTAAAAATACAGCCTGGGGATCTAAGCTGATTACTCCTAAAGGCAGAACATTATTGAGAGTTTTAGAACTAAATAATTTCAACTATTTGTCGACTGGAGAGCCAACTTATTGGCCGACCGATCGAAATAAAATCCCCGATCTGTTAGACTTTGCCATAACTAAGGGAATCTCAGACCTACATAGTGATATTGAATCCAATTTAGATCTGCACTCTGACCACAGTCGTGTAATAATAACTCTAATCACCAGTATTATATGGAAAAAGCCACAATAGAGACTGTCTTCCAAAAAAACTAATTGGAACCTATTCCGTCAACATATCAACGATAATATATCACTAAATATCCGCTTAAAAGATAAGGAGGACATAGATGAAGCTGTGCAGTACCTAACTACGTTAATACAAAGCGCTTCCTGGACCTCTACTCCAGAACCCCATGGTCTCGCCCGCAACAATCAGAACATTCCGCTTCATATTAGAGAATTGGTCATCGCAAAGCGCAGAGCTCGGCGCAGGTGGCAGACTACCAGGAATCCACTTGACAAAACTTATTTAAATCGAATAACGCACAATCTCCGCAATGCTATCCAAGAAGCAAAAAACAAATCCTTCGAACACTACATCGTCAATCTATCTACTGATGATCACTCCCTGTGGAACGCGACAAAGAAATTCAAAAGACCCATAGTATCTATTCCACCTTCACGAAAAACTGATGGGAGCTGGGCGCGGACGAATATTGAAAAATCCAACAGATTCGCAGAACACCTTGCTAGTGTATTTTCCGCTCCTGATATCCTCAACGACGATGAAGATGATGTCGAAATACAAACATTCTTAAACGCCCTTTGTCAGGTGTCTCTTCCACCCAAGCCTATTTCACCTGCAGAAGTCAAAAAAGAAATAAGTCTCTTAAATCCTCATAAAGCTCCTGGATATGATTTCATTACAAATGAAGTACTAAAAAACTCCCCTAGAAAAGCTATTGTATTACTCACACCCATATATAACAGCATACTACGCCTGTGCTACTATCCGATACTATGGAAGTATGCAATAATAATCATGATACTGAAGCCAGGAAAATCTCCAACTGATGCCACTTCCTATAGGCCAATAAGCTTCCTTCCTGTAATGTCCAAAATTATCGAAAAACTTAACCTCACCAGAATTGCAAACGTAACACATATAAATGACTTAATCCCTAACCACCAATTCGGCTTCAGACCCAATCACTCCACTATCAAACAGTGCCATAGAATCGTTAATAAAATCAAAGAAAGCTTAGAAGCAAAACAAATGTGTACATCAGCATTTTTAGACGTAAAACAGGCGTTTGTCATGGTGTGGCATGCAGGATTACTTTTAAAACTTAAACAACACTTACCAAATCAATTGTTCCTCATCCTTAAGTCATACTTGTCCAACCGTTACTTCCAAGTTAAATTCGAAGACTCATTATCTGACTACCAGACTATCAATTCTGGTGTACCCCAAGGAAGTGTTCTGGGACCTTTCTTGTACTTAGTGTTTACCGCTGATATACCAGCCAGCGAGGATACACTACTAGCAACGTTCGCTGATGATACAGCCATCCTTTCTACAGATCTCGATCCGATACGAGCTTCTGCAAAATTGCAAGCTTACCTTGATCAACTCCAAATTTGGCTTACGCACTGGAAAATTAATCTAAACGATGATAAGTCGTGTCAAGTCACGTTCACAACACGAAGAGCCGAAGATCTTCCTCTTACCTTTAATAACACTCCCATTCCTGTCAAAGAAGAAGTTAAATACCTCGGCCTTCATCTTGACGCAAAACTAACTTGGAGAACACACATTAAGGCAAAAAGACGTCAATTAGATTTAAAAGTGAGGAACATGTCTTGGCCATTCTTAGGCCTATTTGGATATATGGTGTCGAATTATGCGGCTGCAGCAAACCGTCTAATACAAAAATTTTACAAACCTTTCAATCTAAAACCCTCAGAATGTTACTAAATGCACCTTGGTATGTCTCCAACAACACTATACACGACGACCTCAAAATACCGTTTATACACGACGTCATTAGTGCTTACTCTGTTAAACATAAAAATCGAAGCATAACCCACAGCAACGAGCTAATCAGTGAACTGTTCAGACAACCAATGGAAAATAGAAGACTTAACAGATCATGACCAGAAGACCTAGCTAGGTGAATCCAGAGAGCCGTCAATGGATAGCCCCTGACTCAAGTGAACTTCTTTCAACCCATTTACTTATTACTTTATTAAGTACATTGTAAATTTGCATTAATCCAATAAAAAAAAAAATACCGGAAGAGATTATGACAGCTGAAATATTATTTTCAATGTTATTTCGTTTGCATGTGGTTACATAAAATTTTAAAGAGCATTTTAGAGAAAATTCAAATTATGCTTTTCTTTTACCATTTGTTTTAGAGCTTTCACCTAACCTTGTAAAAACTTACCTTGGATTCTAACGTTATGCTAATGAAGATGTTGTCTTAAATATACCTCAAATTTAATGCGCAGAGCTTAGACAGTAGTTCAAAAGCTTTTTAAGCAATTTTATGTAAAGCAGCGGAATAAAATTATATATATAAAAAAAATTATGAGTGCTGCTGTCACACAGGTCAATGGTCAAAGGTCAAAGTTCAACTCTAACTGGGTATACGTAAATGCGTTGTCATGGCAACGGCGTACGTCAATTATGTCAAACAGAGCTTTTTAATCGTGTTTTTATTTATTTTTAAAAACTACTATGCGAAGGGGCTCAAGCATGTCGGAGTTGGACAAGCTCTCCGGGGGGGCCGCTGCCAGACCTAGTTAATATTAATGAAAATTATGTTAAAAAATAGAAATTGTTCTCAAGTAACCCATTTACTATTTTTTGGTAAAAATAAAATTATGTGACGTAGAAGTAGTTTTACCTATCTTTATTTTTTTAGTTAGTTAGCACGCGATACATCAATAGGCAACGAAATGCCCATAAAAAATTAAGGTGGCCAAATGCAGGTGACACGTCCGCCATAAATAATTAAAGCTGGAGAAGTATATCAAACGCGCGGATTGAAATTTGCGAAACACGCGAAATAAAAATGCACGCAGAGCTCCTTTGTCTTGCAGACGGGAGAGTATCGATTCTATGCATTATTTATCAACAGGCAACCAAATCTGGGTTTAAATGATTGAGGCGAAACGCGCTCCGCAGCGCAGCGCATCCGATAAAGGTTTCAGATTGAAGTGCTCTCATTTAATTTTTTAACAGGACGATAAGGCAGGCGATACGCTTGAACGCCGTAGCAGGACTACTTATTCGCAATTTTGCTTCGCTCTACAGTATTTATGCCGGAATGGATTGGGTATTTCTTTATAGCCGTTCCAGTTTGACGTACGATATTAAAATTTCTGTCTAAAGTGGAATTTGCTTCGAACGAGTGCAGAGCTGTTAGTTTAAATTTGAAAACAAGAACAAGAGAGCGCATTCTTGTTACTGCATCGATTGAAGTGAATATGATTTCGTTCATGCTGCAATAAGAACTTATGTGTAGCAAAAATGGCTAAAATATGCCATATAATATGTCATAAATCGGTGAAAACATTCAATTAGGTAGCTTTACAATACTAATTGTACTGATGAAAAACACAAAATGAATTACAGGAATGTTTGTATTGTGTGATTAATAATTTCTATAAATAAAACTCAATTTTCTGATTGACCATGTTATCAAGGGTTAGTTCATACCAGTAAAACTAAAAACACAATGTTTAAAAAATATACTTCTACAATAGTAGAAGTGTATTAAAAACTGTTTTTCACAAATTTCTTAATATTGCTTAGTTGGGAAGATATATACAAGTAGTTGTTCCTCTTATCTAAAACGTAACTAAATGAATTGTAGAACTCTTTGTAACATATAGATATGTTTGGTAGTGTATCCTAAAAAATAATTTTTAAATTCTACTGGTGCGATATGCTAGCTCTTCGTTGGGCAGCTCTCCATGTGATAAAGAAGAAAATGCTGCCTAGATGTGAGCAGTATAGGGAATATAGCATACTCGAAAAGAACCATTACTAACATAACATAGTACACCAGTTAGAATGACTTTTCTAAGAGCTGAGGATACAATTTAATAGGAAAGGTAAAATTTTAGATAAAGGCACAAGTAAATTTCTAATTAATTTCGCATTATACTCAGATAGTCATAATATCACAGCTACGAAAATTTTTTGGAAAAATAAATGAGAAGACCGAATGCTACAATTTTGTATAAAATAAAAGTTAATAGTTAGTAGCACTTTGTTTAAACTATGAAAAAAAATTATATGTGCGAAGAGCATTGGGTAATCCCGCCTGGGGTAGTTGTTGAGTGAATTGAGTAACCCATCAGTTGCTAGTGCCGGGTAAAAGATTAGGGTTGCAAATGGGCTAGAAATCTGTATGTCGTAAAAGAACCGATACAGCTTAAGTAATGAAATGGACACGGTTAAGGAATGCGGTAATGACATAAAGCAAACAATAAACCCAAATTAATTTGAAGTATGGATAGTAGAAATAGTAATAAGCTTCAGAATGGGAGATGTAAACGGAAATGGCAAGGAAAAATTTAAGAGATGGAAAAAAGTAATATTACAAGACTAGCCACCTGGAAGGTAAAATCATGGAGTAATAAAAATCAAGAGACTATAATGAAACTTGAGATACGTAAGATTGACATATGTGCCATCTCGGAAACTAAGTAGAAAGGAAAAACAATAGCACAATTCAATAACTACTTTTTCATATATAGCGGGGTCGAAAAAGCATTGAGAGTCAAAGAGGGAGTGGGTATTTTTCTTTACAAAAAATATAAGGATAACATGAAAGAATGTAAATATAAATCGGAATAAATACTAATAGTAACTATCCAGATGGAGAAAATGCAAGTTAACATAGTATAGGAATATGCACCTGACGGCACTAAACCAATACACAAAAAAGAAAAATATTATGGCGACCTAAAAGAAGTACTAGATAACAATAAACCAGACGAAGCTATCATAATGATGGGTCACCTAAACGGAAAAATCGGAAATAGAATAATCCCCAAAACAACAGCATAAATATACATTTAAAAGCGAAAAAGCATAATTAACTACATAATCACAAATACTAGATGTATGATATTTAAACTCTGCTAATATAAGCAGCGCTCACAAACTAGTAATATGTAAGTTAAGAAAAAGAATAGATAAAATTAAAACATAAATAGTACGTAGTCAAGAAAGAAAATTTAACACAAAATCAAGGAGTCCATAAGAAATCTATATAAACGACAATTAAAATCAAAAACACATCTAAATAGGATATATATGGAGAATATCACAGAAGCTGCAGAAAAAGCAATAGAGATAAATAAAGTAAAAAAATACACAAAAGCACAAGAAGACACCCTGATTTAATAATCAAATAAAATTTCTAGCAAAACAAAAACGTACAGCTTACCTAAAATACATATGAAATCAAACTTTAGAAGCTTATGGTGAATACAAGTAAATCAAAAACGAAGTTAACACCAGCATGAGAAGGACAAAACATGACTATTGCAAAAGCTCAAAAAATCTTGAGCATGACTTCTATGGGCGACAAAAACTGGTTTGGAGAGTGATCAGAAAACAGAGGAAAGAAATGAGGGAACTATTTTTAGCCCAAACTGTTAATATAAATACATGGAAAGAATACTTTACACATTTGCTGGGAGAGGAAGAAACATAGACAAATAAAATAGAAAAAGAAATAAAAATAAATGAAAGAGCAATAAAAATCTTAGAAAAAAAATGAAGAACAGAAAGTCTTTAGGAGAAGAATTTATAACTAACGAACTCATGAAATATGGCGGACCTATCCTAATTAAGCATCTAACATTCCTAAAACGAAAAAAAGTGAGCCAACAACAAATACCACTCGAATTGAAGACAAGCATTTTGATTGCTATGTTCAAGAAAGGAGACAAACTAAAGCCAAAAAATTACCAGAATATTAACTTACTGAGTACAACCTTCAATTTTAGTGACAAAAATAATAAATAATAAATTCTGTGAAACAATTAACCTGAAAGGAGAACCACAAGGATTAAGAACGACAGGTCATGTATAGAAGGTATATTTATAGCACGACAAATTATTGAGTAATCGCTTGTATACAATAAAATAGCATACATGTGCTTTGTCGACTTTCATAAAGCGTTTTCAAAATTAGAATAGAAAACATTATTACTATCCTATACCGAAAAAAAGTGCCTGTTATACTGAACCAATAAATATGACAACAGGCGTAAGACAGTAAGACTCATTAAGCCCAACCTTATTTAATGTTGTGATAGATGAAATAATAAAAAAGTCAAAATAATTAAATGGCTGTAAATCGATACCCTGTTAATAGAAAACACAGAATATGATATAGAAAATTATTATATAATTTTAATAAAATATGAAGTATAACATGAGTAGTTCAGCTGAGAAAACGAAAGCAATGAAAATCCCCAAAAAAAATAAAGCGGTGCATATTAATGTTAAATGACATTATTATCCAGCAGGTACCGGGATTTAATTAATTAGGCATATTGTTAAACAGTAATGGAAATACAGAAACAGTAGTAAACGAACAAATATCAAAGGCTAACAAAGTTATCGGCTGTTTGAATAATATTATATGGAACAACAATTACTTGCAACAAGTCGTAAATAATAAATATTAAAATCGTCTAACTGGCCTTAACTGAAACGTTTGCTTTTGCGTAATGTACTATGTCTCGATCTACATAGTAAGAGGGAGCTATGTGTGTCCAAAAATATGTTGACTAGCCAAATACTGTTTTCTAAGAGAAAATTTATCTGTTCTGTAGGCACTGCTGTATGTGGACTTCTATGTTAATACAAACTTTAAATAGTGCCACAAATGTTCTGAATTTTTGTTTATTAGCATAGGTATGGAATAATTTTGAAAAATGTCTTTAATATCAATATTTTCCCCGTCTTAACAAAGTCTGCTTTATTACCAACAGGTGGAAAATGCGACTCATCGTATGCTATAATTATGTTATTTAAAATTTGCAAATAAATACTCTCATAAAATAGGCATCTTATACACACATTTTTGCGTTTTACGTTGTTTTTTGGCATAATTTAGAGTTAACTCTTCTATTTTACAATGTTAACATCTCTGTCTTAAAATAATACATGCAAATGGGTGCAAAATTTTCAACTGTCTACAAAAGTTTGTAGCATTTTATTCTAATAATTTTTCTCTACGCTGACTTCTACAAAATACCCATCTTAGTATAATGTTTAACAATAAAATAATTTTATTGCTACACATATTAAATATAATATTCGTTAATTAAATACCTCACTAAGTAAGTAATTAAACCGTAAAATTCTTAAAATTATTTCTTATTAGTACTTCTTAAATCGACTCTCCCTTAATTTTGGATTACAACTACTTAACAGCACTATTGCTGTTTGTTTAAAATTATGCCTAATATCATATTGTATGCAAAATATACACTAATGGTGACAAAACAGTATTGTAACAGCCCTTAACATATAAATAGTAATTTAATTACTCTTCGGTTACAATTCCCCAATCGATTTGTGAGCAGTGTTTAATTACTAATTTGGGTTCGCCCAAATAGATATACAATGTCAGTGCGTTTGCAGCTAATGGACGCAATTTCACGGCAAATATGACTAATATTTTTTATTAAGCTTTTCATTTAAACATCATTTTAATTAATAATTCGCTTCCTAACATATATTTCATCAAAACCTATTATATTATAAAATATTTTACTGTTTCTTGAGGATACTCTAAGAAAAGCTCCCCTTAATAAATATGGAAATAATAATTTAAATATACTGATGCCCAAGATTATAATTAACTAGCAGTTGCCAGCCAAAAGATATTTTTGGCGTCCTAGACTGACAATTTTCCACCCTCGGCTTTTCTTCTGGATCAGAAACATAGAACAATTTAACGCCCATTCATGGTGGACGTAAGCATAAGCCGCCCATAGGAAATACGTAATACGTAAAGTTGAATTAATGCAAAGCTTATGCGCTCGTTCATAATGCACTCCCGTAATTTTTACGTTTCACGTTCATTTGCAGTAATTTTTAATTTTTCTCTAGATTAAAGTTGGCAACAGTGATTTTTTGCGCCGAATTAGCAAATATAGTTGTGAATGTGGTGTGCAAGTGTCAAGGAATTCGGTTGAAACGTCTAGGAGGAGATAGAATTATAAGTTTAGAAAGAAAGAAAAAAAGAAAGAAAGTTAGGGAGATAAGGCACTCATATTATAATATAAAACAGTGAACTCCAAGTAAAGTGATTAAAGAGAATAAAACAAAATTACATACCTGCTTTGCTTATGATATAGGATTGTTAAGGTAAATCCATTTAGGTTGTATTGCGAAAAAGCCAAAATATCGTCTTAACATATTCTCTATTAGGCAACACAACAAGTTTTAAACACATAACCTACAATTATCGACAATGTGAGTCGACCGCAGAAATGCTATAATTAAATGAAAATTTCTGACAGAAATTATTTTATGGTTTGGTTACAAACAGATACAAGTACACAAGGTAGTGAAAAGTACAGAAGATATAACCACTAGGAAGAGATAACTGCTGGCTGGGTAACTTACAGCAGCTGATCTGACCGTAAGAGAAGCTATGAATTGGTCTGAGAAGTGAAAGAAAGGATCGATCCTGATCCTAAGCGGAATATGACTGACCTGGCAAAGTAAATAGCGTGACGAAGTCGACGATTGCTTTAGCAGTGTACTTGAACTACAAGTATTTCGTCCTGAGAAACCGTCAAATGGTGACTGGAAAAACAAGATAGACAATTAAAAATCCAAACACGGCTGAAAATTAAGTACAACAGCGCCGGTTTACTAAGATTACTTGCAGATTATTTTCAGATGAAAAAACTTCATCAAGGATAGGAAGGTGAATCACAGAAATGAGTATTAGATTTGCCAAGATGCTTATAAAGTGCCTACCACCATGCATATAAAGTTTTCTACTTTTTGATGGTGCTAAAGTTTGTAAGCAGCGATGTCATAACAACCCACTTCTTTCCAGAAAACCTGTAAGTGACCGCCGACAGCTACATTTAGCTATATCAGCTAGATACTATTGTCAAGCCCTAGATAGAGGATGTGGCCGCTGGGCGAGAGTATGTGTTCCAGCAAGATTACGCTCTAGTCCTCAAGGCAAGGAAGACTCAGACATGGCTATACAATAATTTGTGTTACTACTTGGTTTTCCATAAGATTGTAATTTTGGTATGTGATTGGATATATACATATTAGTCTATAACTTTTTTGACATATGGTATCTTAAAATCCTAGTGTAGAGTTTGATGTGTATTACGGAGTATTTGCTGTAACACGTGAGGTTTTAGATTAGAGTCTTTAGAGATGTCAATCTAATTTGTTTAGATAAACTTGATGATTGTTTTATAGAGTAGGACTTTATCTTTTAGTGAAAGTCAAGATTTTCTTCCCATAATCATATATAAGTTCTTTTACTTTCATTTCCATTTCCTATTTTTCCTTTTTAAATATGCGCTTTTTATGTAAGTCTGTTGTTTATCTGCTTTCCCAGGCATCTCGTAACCTTTGATTATGGTATTTAAATACCATTTACTAATATTGATGGACATTATTTGCCTGGGCACGATAAACGTGATTTGAAATTTTGTAGAGTTTTATGGCAAGATAGGACAACAGTATTGTCCTCGAAAGTTGTTGTTGTCTGAAATAGGCAAGTCTGCAGTATACATTAATGTAGTAAAGGTCCAAGAACATTGTCTCGTGAAACACCAAAGTTTAGTTTTTTAAATTTTTGACACTGCTACCGAAATTTAATTGGATGTAGTGATATGTAAAGTAACTTAAAATGTGGGAAATATTGGTAAGAAAAGGATTTTATCATTTTCAATAGTAGACTTAAGAACAATACTTTATTAAATGCCTGCTAGACAGCATTTTTTGTCTTATATTGCTTTACTAATTATATCTGCTATGCGATGTCATCGTTTAATAGTGCCTAAAATCAAATTGGTGTTTAAAAAGAAATTTTTCTAAAATGTATTCTCATAAATTCTTCTAATACTTAATTTTCCCAGAGGCTTCGATATTACGAGAATCAACTAATGGGCCTATAGAAAGCTATTTTATTGGCTGGTTTTTCTAGTTCTTATATCATAAAAAAATTCTGCAAATTTTAGCTGTGAATTCAGTGCATTAGTCGAAGGATTACAATAAATAGTAATATTAGGAATCGTATACTTTGATTAGACAGTACTTTCGAGAGTTATGCGGTGATGAGACCACCCGAAACTTTTCAGCTATTTAAGTATTTGAATTTTTTCTTATTTCTATGAAGAGTCGAACAGGTGGTGATATCTGTAATAGCGCCATTAATTAATCTTCCATTTCTAGATTAAGTTCATTTAAATAGAGATTAAAAAATTCTGTTAATGTTCAGTGAAAGCAGTTACTTTGTCGATGCGTGCTAGTTTTCGAGAAAGCATGTAGACTATACATCAAATCTGTACAGAGTATGGCGCTTAAATCCGGACAAATTTAAATTTAAATATTCTGCAATAAAGCGCTACTGCGATAGGTCATTGTTGATGTTTTTGAAAGCTACATGTTTTTAGAAAACAGTCAGAACCTCAAATAGAAAAGCTGTTGGTAACAAATGCGAACTACAACCGAAGAGCCGCGATTATCGAAAGTCTTCGCGCTGGGGGTTCGGTGACTGAAATAATTCGGTTCTTCGGATATTCGAGATCAACTGTGTACGGCATTGTTGCAAAATATACTGCTTTTAAGAAGTCTGGGAAGGTTTCACTAATCCGTTATGAAAGGATCGTTCGAGAGAACGAGCGACGTGGACTTCGATAGCCATAAAAAAACTTAGGCGTTGATTTCGAAAGACATGGGGCACAAAAGAAGTTTATATGCGTATTCTGACGAATGACGTAAAACCGCGGTTGGAAACTGTGGACTTGGAAAGGCGATATGTATTTTAGCAGTTTGGGGCACCGGCACATAAGAGCCATTTAGTCCAAAACTAGTTGTAGGGTAACGTAGACATGTCCTGGTCTAAAGAATTCTGACCTCCCAATAGCCTTGATTTGAAAGAGTTTCTAACAAGTCCATACATCCTAATGTGGCATTTTTATGCACCGTTATCGAAGCAGCATTTGCCAATTTGGGCAGCGCTGCTTTATAAAGAAAATGCGAGTGCTTTAGGCTAAAGGTGAGAAGGTCATTGCTGAAAGGGTTACATCAAATAATTTTACTCTGAACAGGTCACATGACTGACATGCAAAAGGTTTTTTGTAATTTTAATTTTTTATTAAGCAAAATTTTATTTAAAGAAAATGTTTAAATTGTCCGTATCTTGTAAAACAGTAAAAAAATTACATTATTTACATAAAACTTAGCACGATTAAAGCAAATAGTATTGAGAATCATATTATTGAATGTACGCCCAATCAACAGTCACAAGGAAAGCAAATGTGATATCCTTACACCCACGATGTCCTTGATGTTATGATGCTGATTCGTAAAGACCACTCCACACACGTAATAATCAGGAGAAATTGCAGTCGGGGACCAATAGTAATACAAATTCTTGTGTAACTATGGTTGGAAATTTCTTGTCTTGTTGTCTGTAGCAAAGTTTTGGTAAAACACGTACTTCCGCCCAAAGATCAATTCTCCATTAGGACTTTACAATTGTCTCTGGCTCGTCGACAGTCATTTCAAAGAAATAAAGCGCCATCATACTCCTTTATTATTTATATAGTCCCAGCATCAACACAAAGGTGAGAAACATGGCGATAGAGACTTCTGAGGCATCTTGACAGATGTAACTGTCATTTTGGCGATTTACTTTTCTGTCCTGAATAAGAAATTTTTCGTCAGAAAAGAATCTTAGCTGTTGTGCTCGATGTCGTTCAGCAGTGCGTGAGTTTTTAACTTCTCATCCATCTTGTTTTTTTCAGTCAACAGTTGGCGATTTCTCAGAACGGAAGACTTCTAGTGTACACCGTTGATCTCGCCACGCCAATTCTTTTACCCCGCTCAGAATACTGATCGATTTTGTCTTTCAATCCGCAGACGTATTCGTCAATTCTTTTTGGATCCGATCGCTTGCTCTGAATTACTCTATCAGCAGTTACCTTCTATTGGTGGTCAGATTTCATGTACTTTTTAGTGCCGTGGTAAACTTGACTCTATTTTGTAGCCAAACCACGCAACCGGTCATATTCTGGGCTCATTTTTTCCGAAAATCTTAGATTGCTGATTAAGTTTTTTTTTATCTGCATATAATTTTACAGCGTGTTACATTCAGTAAATAGATAATAATAAAAGGTGGCTTGCAAAAGAGCTTTCCAATGAAAATACTCTTTCCTAAGTTAACCAAATTTAACTACAATTTTATAACAGGTAAATATAATTATTAATTACAAATAATAATTATTAGTTACAAAAGTACTGTCATATAAATATAAAACACACAAGTATGTAACTAAATAAATCTAGTTGCTAAGTCTAATGGATCAGATATTTTTAATATTTGAGTGCTGGTGCTCTGTAGTAAAGTTGTTACCAGCTTGGTTGAAGTAACCTTAAAGCTTGTCTTTGTATTTCTTCTTTGATATTTATCCTTTTTATAACTTTCTCGATTTATTTGACTTTAAACAGTTTGACGATATGTGTCAGCATAACATTTTTTCGACAAATTAGTGAATTTTCCTTTCTTGTTCTGAAGTGCATTTCTTAGAAAAATGTTGAAATACTTGTGCTAAGTGGTCTGCAAATTCTGCTGCTTTTTCATTAACACTTCTCGTCCAAGTTCAATTTGCTTGTCTGATAGGTAAATTGTTGCCTGTGGTCGTTTTAACTTTCTAGTGGCTTTTCATAACGACTACTACTTGGGTATTTGATAATGGTTCATTTAGTCAGATATTCTTGTATTGCCTGTTTTTTTAACTTATTCAGAAAAGATTTCATTTCTGAGTTAACTTGTTAAGTTTTCTTTCTCTTGGATGTCTTATATTTTGCCAAACTTTTCTGAGTTTTGGCCATTTTTTGTTTAACTAGCGGTGGATAGTCTCCTCTATGTCTTTTTGTTTTTCGTGGTTAATGGTTACGGTTTCGAGCAGAGTTCCACAGTGTTGTACAAGTCTTTTTCTGTTTTTAAAGGTATGTTGAGATAAAAATTGTTATTAATTAGTTCCCCTTATATAATTAAGTTAGTGACTTTATTGTGAAGTGAAACAGGTTTAGGTGTTTTCAAAGCTCTGCTACTATAATTGATAATTACGGGCGAATGATCTAAGGATAAATCGAAACATGAAATAGCGTTAATGTTCCTTGTTCCTATTTCCTTTGTAATGCAGAAATCAAGCAGATCAGGAATGTTGTTAAGATCTGTAGCATAAGTAGGTTTCCCAGTTGATACGTAGTTTAAGTGATTTTCATTCATAGCTTTGAGTAGCCCTCTACCTCGGAGTAAAGTTAATCTTATTACCCATTGTTTATTTTTTGAGTTACAGTTTTCACCCAGGATAAGACGTGCTTGAAGAGTATTGAGAAAGTGATTAAATTGTTCTTTTTTATTTTTATGCTTTGGAGAACAGTATACTGCTGCGAATGTTATGTCTCTATTGACTTCTGGAACTGCAATACTTGTAGCTTAAAGCTGTTGACGTTGATATTCGTGGCTTACAGTAATCTTCACTATCACTGGTGTGTCCCCATGAATTGTACCGATTGGGTAGTTTATAATATAAATTAAATATTTGGGTAATTTTACATACTGTTGTTGCGTAAAATGTGTTTCTGAGATCAGTATAATATCAATGTCATTAATTGTTATAAATATTTTGACTTTATGGCTATGCGGTGCTAAGCCAATAACATTCCAGAATGCTGTGTTTAGGAATTGGGCCATTATGGTAATTTAGTGGTCATGATAGTGAGCAAGTTGAGCATAGTATCCCTTCTTTCTATTAATTTAACCATTTTGTTATTTGTCTTCTATTGATTGTATGTTTCAACTTGTTATTGGCTGTCTACCTGTGCAGCTGTAGCTTTTTTCACTAACTTTCTGAGAATAGGATGTACCCAGTTGAACCAATTGTAAACTTATTCGGTTTGGCTTAGTGGTAGAAATTTATATTTTTTAATTCCTTGCCTACTAGGCAACCTCTGTAGTGTGGGTGATTTCGCTGGCAATTCACGCATTTGTCGTTTTTACTTTTTTCATTTCTTTTACAGTTTTCCGTAGGATGTTTTCCAAGTGCATTTGACGCATCTTGGTGTACCGCGGCAATAGTCATTGGAGTGATCAAAGCTTTGGTAGTTTTGACATTGTACGACTTCACGCTTAATGTATGAAGGTTCTTGATCTTAATAGGAATTCTATATCGTATATATCTTTATTGTTTTGATTTTTTCTAATTTTACGAAGAATATTGGTAATGGTGTTTTATTGACAGTAATTATTAATTTCTTTGAATAGTTCTTTTATATCAGCTGTGGAGTGTATGTTTGCGTAATACTACTCTTGGTTGTGCTGGAAGGAATAAAATGTGTTCCTCCTTTAGCATTTTGATAACGGTTCGGTGGTCCTTCACATAACTTAATGGAAACTTAACTTGAGTATTACCTACTAGCTTGATAAAGTAATTGTTTTTGGCCTGGACATCTAACATGTCTGTTACTGGTTTTAAAGTGTTGACACCATTAGTGCGTAGTGAATCCGTATTAGAGCGTTTGTTTTCTTGAATTTAGAATTTGCCATTCTTGCTCTCTATTTAGCTGCTTTGGAATGTTTCCATCCTGTTGACTTGCGACTTGCGGTAGGTGTACTAATTGTGGTTGATACGAAGTTTGTATTTGAGACGAAAGTTTGATGTACTAGTGGTACCGATAATTGTAATGATCTCTGGTACTCCATAGATTAGGTTGTTGATACATACAACTGTTATGGCCCTGGTCAACACTCATTTGTAGAGCGGGAGTGTATTGTGACCTAAAATTTGGCACGTCAAACATGGCGGCTTTATTCACTTCTGTTTTGTTCTATTTAAATGTTAGCTTTAATTTATAAATCGCACTCGTAACACAGAAACCAATGATGCAACAAGCAACACGTCCATTTCATTTGAAAGTATAAGCTAAACTTGTTGATTATGTGAAGCTAATTCGTTGTTACCAAATAAGAAATTGCGCTTGCGCATAAGACAACCTTTCTACTTTTCTGAATTACAACCTAAACACATTTCAGATGTACCTTGACGTTCCTATACTTATACAGCAAAGCAGATTGTAAATTTGTAATAACTATTGAAAAAAGCAAATTTTAGTATAACGGCAAGACATACCTAGAAATTACAGACGATTTAAAAAATATTACCTCTGCTATTTAGGAAGTTGACTTCTATTAGTGTAAAAATGTAGTAAAAAGTATAGTGAAACAAATTAATTTTATCTGAAAAAACTAACTTATGTTTGCATATGTTTAATAACTAATAAAGATGTGGTAATTTTTTATAAATATCTATTTTAATAGAATTTTAAGCAAAAAGATGACTTAATATTATAAAATATTTTTATAAACCGTTAGTATTTTATACTTAATAAGGGTTATTTTAGTTTTATCGATTAATACAAAAATTAAATGAGTTTACAAAATGTCTAACTTTCCGTGTCTTTTTATTTGACACAAAAACATTTCTGGCAGTTTTCTCATAAGCAGTTCACCTGAATTTCCTTGTCAGCTTTCGCTGGCTTTGCAGAAATACTTGCTAGCACAAATAACCCTTAACAAAAACAATCGAGCATCTGGCTCTCGATCGAATTTCATTTCAAATATTTCAGTAACAACGGTATCGCATGGCAGGATGAAAGAAAGCTGATGCGTCAATATATCCCGGCACAAACTTCCCCAATAGCTGTAAAACTGATGAAAACGCTCGTGAAACTAACAATGAGTTTACTATATGACATGTAGACTATGGTCTGAGATAGCGATTCGTGGGAGGTACAAAAAGAGTGGCGAATCGATATTGCCGGAAGTGGACGTGCTTTGTTCGCGGAAAAAATTATATCTTGCATTCCGCGCAGTCACGTAATGAAACTGCGCGCTCCGTGAACTTCCCGACTGATATTATCTTTCGAGTTTTACCATTAATGGAAAATTTCGCATTGAAAACGCTTTTGGGAATGTTCTCTTCCCAATAAAAAGCTTTTTCATTTAATGCCCGGTGGCAAAACTGTTGGTGATGGTTCCAAGCCTCTTCAGTTATGCGTCACATTAGGCCTTTATTACGGCCGGGGGTCCCAAATTTTCCGTTCTTCCGCTGCCCCCGGTCTTCCAAGTGCTTTAATACTATTGCGACCCTAATATAAACGGCTACTTAATGTGTTTATTGTCGGCATCTTGTTTATTACGGGACCGTACTCGAAGGACAAACCTGAAAATTGCGACGAAGCCGGCGGGCAAAGCGCGAAATGGGAGCTGTCCGTCGGCCTAAAGAGGGGGCCGGCAAAATTTTAATTGCCCACACTTCGGTAGTGGAATGCTCGCTTTGCTGAGTTTTGCAGCCCGCTCGCAGTTTTTGCAATAATTGAATTCGGGCTCGACGCGAGGTCTGTCGAGTTCTGCTTGTGCGAGATTCGTCGAGTGTTTGGCTATCGATAGAACTCCCGTTTGGTCACGTCGTTGTTGAATGACCCGAAGAGGCAGAGCTGCAAAACGGGCCGGGACAATTGCTGCTGGATCGGTGAATGAAATGGCCATCATCCATCCCGTCCAGTCGATTCAGCTTGTTTAGTTCCGATAGCGGCGCGACAAAAATTCACTCTATGCGCGGGTATCTAAATTAGCTCTGTTCGCAAAAAAATCAAGCTTCTCATTTTATTAGTTTTCTATATCTTTAAAAAGCGTGTTAGGTTTTAAGGGGTTATAACACTGTAGAATTTTCAAAAAATCGATTTTTTTGTTTTTCACTAAATCAGTAGCTTAGACCTCAAAGAACATGTATCTCAAGTTTAAAGTGAAAATTCGAACTCTAAGTATTTAAAAAGAGCCCCAAACGCTAAAGTGTAGTCGATGCGCTGCGCGCGTATGGTAGATTCTCCCGCTTGCTTTGCTTATACTAGCTCCAAAAAAATCCTAGGTGGCAGCATAATATATATATATATATATATATATATATATATATATATATATATATATATATATATATATATATATATATATATATATTGCGATAAACAACCCAAACATTCGTGAACACAACGTGCTCTTGTTTTGTTAACGAAAATTTTGGTTTACGTGTTTTTCCAAGTTAAAAACGTTGTAATTATTCAAATAATGGATAGACAATCTAAGAGTCATTTGGTTGGAAAGCCGACAATAAGAAGAGATAGAAAGAAAAGGCGAATTGGTCCTGAAAATAGATACGTCGCCGAGACAGCGACAATTAATACTAGCACGTCTGAACAGAAGCTCAATCATTCCTTCGATGATTCGAACGATATTTTCAAAGCTGAGTCAAGTAATAAAGTGTAAAACGAGGGGGAGATGTCGAATTCACTGAAACTTCTAACACAGAACTGGGTTTCAATTTGATAGTGACGTATAAAAAGTGTAAACCAATGAAAATTCCTTGTCCTTTCATAAAAAATGCCTTCGAAGTCAATCGTCGGTTTTTCTGTTTGCTATGAGGCTGCTTGGTGTTGGACAAGTCGGAGCAGAAAAATTTTACGCCTTTCTGGATCTACCTCGCCCTCTGTTTCCCAAAAGTTACGCCGATTTAACAGAAATCGTTAGCAACGCCACGGAAGAAGTAAAAAATAGTTCGATAAAAAGTGCTGGAGATGAAGAAAGACGATTAACGTTAGAGAAAAACCCAGACAGGGATAGCAAACTAATAGAATAAAACACGTAAGACCTTTTTTCTACCTTATTTCATTCGATTTACCCCTTCCAAAACTTAAAATGCGTTTTTCTCGAAACCATGTTTTTTGACCTCGCTGACAGCATAATTCAAACAGTTTTTATACGATCGACCTGATTCTAAACAAATTTTGTAGAGGAAATGTGTCGCTATGGCATGACGTAGCCGTTTTTTGATTCATATTTTTTTATTATAAACAATTTAGTGCGAAAATTTACGCGACAAAAATTTTTTTTCTTTATATAGCCGCCATTTTTCTGATCAAAATTTTCAAAATCCCCTGCGTCGTGCCATAGTGCATAATTAAAGAATCTTTTTTTTTGCTCTAGGACGCTCCATTTTGCTGGAATGCTGTCAATCCACCCAAGAGTCATTTAAAAAAGAGGCCAATTTGGATTAGCTGTAAAAAAAAATGGCGGCCCAAAAAATTTTTTTTTTCATATAATTTTAACATATGTGTAAAGTTTCATGTAAATCTGTCAAGCCATTTTTTTTAATTAATAAAACAAGAACCTTATGAAATATCGTTGTTTACAGTGTTATAACCCCTTAAGATAACGATATCCAAATGTACTTATTTGATTTAACTATTTACAAAAACATTGTTTAATAAAATAATACTGACTGATAGCCATCTATTAACACATTTGAACAGAAAGCTAACAAAGAAATGTAGCGTGATCCTTGGTTCTAGATTTATACGAGGATGTCCGTGCCTAGTAAACAATACATTTAAACAGAAAGTAAATAAAGACAGCTGTTGGACCGCTGAAGCCGGGCGGCCGCAGCTATCGGGACCGCTGCATTGCCGAACGCAAAAACCGCGTTGGTCACGGCCATTTGGTTTGCTCCTGCCGAGTGGAACTTCGATTGTAAAATTGTATTTTATTTGTATTGTAAATGGAAAAAATTTGAGGAAAGAACAGGTAAAAAATTGTCAGCCTAGGACGTTAAAAATACCTTTTAGCAGGCAACCCCTAGTTTTATTTTTTATTTTAATACAAATAAGAGTGGACAACTTAATATACGATATTTATAAAATATTTATAGTTTAAAAATTAATTATATTCTTATATAAAGTCTGTACAGCAAGAATGTCACGGTGTTTTTGGTAAGGAGGCATTGCAGTGCACTTTATTTTAATTCGTTTGAATCTTTATTTCGTGCTATTTACTGTCGGCGATTCGTTAGCTCTACAATAAGTGCAAAATTCTTGAAACGACACGAGGTTACGCGTTTAGCGAATCATACGAAAGGATCGAAACTAAATATGTGCGAAAGTTGGAAGCATTTGTTAAGAAGTGGGTAAAGCGATATTTAGATGTAAAAATGTAAACGCCCTGTCGGAGAGGCGAATAGCTTGCATCACAACAACGAAGAAGAGTAAGCGGTCATGCGTCTGTTTGAATATAAACCAGATTTTAGCTGCACTCTTCTCAAATTAAATTTCGTAAGAAATTGATTCAGATCTCTCTAAATACTATTCGAAATCACTTGCGTGAAGAAACTTTACTATCAAAAAATTACGTGGAAAAACAACTGGCGTGGGCAAAAGAAAATTTGGGTTTAAATTTTGTTGTTATCTTGCATGATCTTCATCGAAAGCGTGGTCAGCGAAGAGTAAAAATGTAAAAATGCGTGATTAGAAATGATTCTATAAACGGAGAGAAAATGTGCACCGTATGCCAGAAATGCTTGCTGAAGTTTGCTAAAAAAAATGTAATTCTGACAGAACAATTGGGGTGCTATAAGAAGATAACTACTCTAAACATCGCAGCAAACTATATAGTGCCTGAAAATAACAAAATAACATTAATACGACGGAATGGCTGACAATGTCCTTAGATGTTAATTTTATTGAAAATGTGTGGTCGTAATTCAAGCTCAAAAGAAAGCCAGTATACAAGGTAATGTAGTAGTCATTTTAAATTAAGAAAATATGGCAACTTTTGCCAAATGATGTGACGTTATAAAAAATAATGGAGGTGATTGGACCAGATATTAGGTAATTGCTCAACAGGTCTTAATTTTTATTTTTTCAATATTACGTTATTTTTCTAATAGTTTATTGCCAGTTCAATACGTAGAGAAAAGACATTTTAACAATGTTTTTCGCTATGTACTATTTACATTGATTTATTATGGTACGTTTACTTGCAGTACATTACAATACATGGATTATTTAGGTTTACAAGTATTAGAATCCCGCAGCTGGTAAGATTATTCACAATCACTGTCACTGTGTAGTACGTCTATAGGTAACTTGCGTTTTAGTTTGATATGCAGTAACCGTTGACCAATATTATAATGGATCGCAATCGTGCACTGATTAAGTTTATCGTAAAATAATTTAGCTGTTTTTGTTATCTACTATTGATATAAACTACCGATTTCAAGATATAGTTGGGGTTTCTTATGTACCAGTCGGTGTGATGATGCGTAACATCTTGTTTTCTAAAACTTGCAGTTTATTTATATTGGTTTTAGTGGTAGTACTCCCAACACGTACCCATAGGTGATGGTAAGTCCTATTATTGATTTATAAATTAAGGCGCCACGCTTTATTTTAAGAGTGGATTTCTTATTCATAATTGGGTACAGAATAGCGAATCTGACATATACTTCAGTTAACTTTTCATTTATGTGAATGTTCTACGTTAACCTTCCATCCAGATAAATTTTTTACAACCTTATCTTTTGCGTTCCACTGTATTGGAGTGTTGTTTACTACTATATTATGCGAATCTGGTTACAGTAAAGTATTTATTTGGATGCACCATGTGTTGAAATACTATTGGAATTGAGCGATACTTTTCTGGAGGTCACTTACGGCATTACGAATGTCTTGGTCCTGAGTAATTATTTCATTCATAAATATATTAAACAAATTGTGTTAAAAAGGAGGCAATTGTAGTATTTTGCAGTAAGTAAAAAGGTGTCCTTATTTTTTTGCATAATTTTTTTGATCCAGAGTCTATCAAAGGATTACGCTGCATCAATCACGGCAATGTGTGTGTAATTCCGGTTTTCAAAACCTTATTCGATCTTTTCTGCGACTTTCGACAGTTGATGTGAAGTAGAGTGTAAGATTTTGAAGTCAAATTTGTGTTGCGAAAGTATATTCTTGTCGTCCAGATTTTTTTTAAACATGTGTATACGGCTCATTGAAGCAGTTTGGATACGGTGGACAAAATCCAGGTCAGTAATTTGTCGGAATGTCATGTTTTTAGCTAAACTAAATCCAACAAAAAAAATAAAGCTGGATGACTTTTATAACCTTAAAGCTTATGAATAATAGTCGAATTGTCAAAAATAACAATAGTAATCATGAATATAAAAATATCCAATCACAAATTCGATTAAAAATTAGAACAGCGAAAAAAGAATAGTACAAAAATAAATTTAAAAAAATGGGAGAACTACATCTAAAACGTAATGTATATAAAAAATTAAAAGAATTTACGAGGACACCAAAACTCAAACAACCTTATGTACTAGTAAATAAAGACGGATAAATACTTACTGATATTGAAAACAGATTGAAAAAATGGAAAACATATATCGATGTATTATTCAGTGATGACAGAAACAAAAATAAATTAAGAAACCATTTTCAGTCTTAAAATAATTAAATTGAAATAACTAAGGAAGAAATTATCCATGTTGTTAAAGGATTAAAATATGGAAAAGCAAAGAGTCCAGATCAACTTCTCGCTGAATTACTGAAACTGTTTCATAAAGCAGATATTCATGTACTGATAGACCTATTCAATACTATACATGCAACAGGAATAATACCAAATGACTGATTAATATCAATTATTGTAATCCTTCTTAACAAGCTAATTGCAAGAGTATGTACAGACTATCGCAAAATAAGACTCATGAGCCACAATTTAAAGACATTTTTAAAAATCATGCACGGTAGAATCTACAAAAGATTAGAAGAAGATTTTGGCGAGACATAATTTGGTTTTAGAAACGAATTAGGTAGAAGAGAATTACTAAACTTCCTCATACAACAATGCTTAGATGTGAATCAGGATATGCATCTCTGGGTCATTGATTATAATAAACTTTTTGGTAACGTCTGCTATGATTAGTTAATTCAATTACTAATAGATAAAATCTAGTCACAAAAGACAGTAACATCATTACCAATCTGTATTACGGCCAGAGAGCCGGTAACATCAGTGACAAAATTGAAACAAGGATGGGAGTTACACAAGGATGCGTGCTGTCAGAAATCCTTTTGTAATATGTATTCCAAAAAGATTATTAATAACGCATTAAACGACGAAAATAGAAAAGTTAAAGTTAACGGAATATCGAACAACAATATAAGATATGCAGATGACGCATCGTTAATAGCTACCGACCTTAGAGATTTACAAACGAAACTTAATAAAGTAATAGAAGCAAGTGAAGAATATGGTATGTCTCTGAATATAAAGAAAAACAAATTTATGGTAGTAATAAAAATATTACAAAGCAATAAAAACATCTATATACATGACAAATCTATACAAAAAATAGAAAAACGCAACTGCCTGATTACACTTTTAAATAAAAATAACAACTTCTTAGTAGAAATAAGATCATTAATATAAGAAGCCAGGACAACGTTAGAGTTAAAGATAAAATTATTAAGATGTTACGTGCTGTCAATCTTATATTACGGAATGAAAATATAGACACTGAAACAAACACAGATATCAAAAAGCTAAAAGAGTTTGAACTATAGATGTACAGAAGGATATTAAAAATACCGTAGGTAGAGCGGGTAATAAATATATTGAGAAAAATGAAAAAAGAAAAAGAAATTATAATTATGATAAATTGCTTCAACCAACAATGCAAGAAAAAATCCAAAGGAAGAGAAACATAAGAAGAAGGCGACACTTATGGTTAAAAAATTTAAGAGACAGGTTCAATTGTACGACGAGCCAATTATTTAAATCAGCCATTTCAAAAATACGTATAGCTATGATGATTGTCACCCTCAAGAGTGAAGATGGCATTTGAAGAAGAAGATAAATCATGATTATAATTGCTTCTTTCTAAGTGACAGGAAAGCATCCAACTTTGAGACTAGCGTTAAAGATTGCTATGAAATAGTATATTGCTTTATTTGGTAGATTTTTTCGAAGCGGAGAAATTAGTATCAGTTGCTTTAGTATTTTTCTAGTGGCTGTCTATATAATGGGGTCTACTGGGTTGTATATTCTATAGTAATTCTATGTTGATCTAGTTCTTGTTTTACGGTTTGCTATTATTTGTGAGTCTCGTTTTTTTCTTTAATTAGGCTAAGCATACATACTTGAGGGGTTTTGGCTGGAACGATAATGTGGTTGCACTTTCTTTGTTAAATGTTGTGTGATCAGAGAGGTTGTTGCGTTAAATAGTACGATTGTCTTGTCAATATCTTAGTAGAACATATTAATTTATTTTCCAAGTTTGTTTCCATTTACCTGAGCCGTTAACAACTCTTAGCAACTTAGGGTTATAATATAGAGAGCTGTGTATGGTAAAACAACAGGTAGTTGATAGTAGTATAACTGCGTTTGTACTGTTTGATTAATTGTGAATTTGAAATGTTTGTGTAGTACAATATCTAAAATATCTGGCAGTTGATTTTGTCAGTACGGATAATAAGTATATTCCGATAGTGTTCCCGAGCTTTACGCTATTTTTTTCTCTACAGCCCCATTTTTTATGTTTGCTGTCCAGCTTGCTTAAGTTGTACAAGCACATTATTAATTAACATACTGCAGTCATAACTGCACAGCTAAGAAAATTGAGTAATAAGAAAGGTAATCTTACTTAATCCAAAATAATTTAATTATTAAAGTTTTAACAAATAAAATTTTGATAAGGTAAAGGAAACAGTTAAGCTACTTATTCATATATAAAATTCATATAAAATTATAATTATAATTATTTTATGATTTTGTTTTTAATCTAGAAGTAACGCTTTGAAAAGCGCAATTTAAAGTTTAAGGGACATTATAACTGGCTAAAAAATTCCATTTTATAAGATAAATGTAGGCGTTGGAATTTTTAACACGAAAGGAGCCTAATGAAAGTAAATATTTTATTATTATTAAAATTTTTCCTTGGTGTGTAACTAAATTAGAACTAATAATTTATTCCTAATTTAAAATTTTAATAAAACTGAATTACTTTTATGCAACTGAAATTGTGTAAATATTAAATGCATTAAATCTGAAATTTATAGTTGAAATAATCTTGAAATACTTCTTTGTGTCTAAATATCCGTCAAATTTCTTCACTACACAAATTGAATAGCAGGGCAGGCCACAACCCTGGCGTATACCACGACATATTTCTATTTCATCAATCAATTTGTCTTCGATTTTTACCCTACGTTTTTGGTTCCAGTAAAGCAGTAAAGTGCTAAAATAATTTTAATGTCTCTGTTGTCCAAATTTTTATTAATAAGTATTTTTATTAGTTCTTCATGTATGACTTCATCAAATGCTTTTTTGAAATTGATGAAACAGGCATACACTTCCTAGCATCTAAGTATCTTTCCGTTAGTAGGTACGTTTAGCCATATTTTCTTCTTTTTATTTATTCCCGTTATTTCATTAACTTTTTTGTGTTGTTAAACGTGTCAAATATAATTTTAGTATTCTGATACCTCTTGGAATTGATCTTGTAATCATTTTTCTCTTTTGGCTGTCTCATTTTCACTTTAACTAACTTATTAATTAGTTGGTACATCGTATGGTTGGTTCTCGGGTTATAAGGCCTTGGTCAGAGTTCAGAAACTATTGACGTTTCGTCCACAACTGCGGCAGGCATCTTCAGAAGAAAATCTTCTAAAAATGAAGTGACTGTCCCGTGCGTTTTTGCTTTTATACTCGTGCGAGTATGATAGGGATGGTGTTGGGAGGGGGGGGCGTGGTTGGCGTCACCGGGATGGTAGATGACGTGATCGGGCTAGCTGCTGACGTCAATCGGGACGTTGCAGGTAGTATTTCCGACGTCACCCGCTCTTTCGCCTTATCGCAGTCTGTTTTTTGCCCCTTGAGAGCAACAAACCAAGACCTAGATAGATTAAATCCGTCGTCCCTGTTAAAATTATTTTTATATTTATAAATTTCCACCGCCTCTCTGTATAATTTCGGGTAGTAATTCCTACAGTTGAATAAAACTTGTGTTTGCCAAAGTTCTATCTCGTGGTTAGGCTTTTCCAGAGCATGTTCAGCAAGTGCTGATTCATCAGGCTGTTTAAAACGTAGATGACGTTTTGTTCCTTTATCCTGGTAGTAATCGTTCGGCCCGTGGTCCCAATGTAGACTTGCTTACATGAGCACGGTATGCAGTATATCCCTGGTGTGTCTTGTGGGTTTCTTGTATCTTTGGCTGGTCTAAGCAAATCGCGTATATTGGTAGTGGTAGTATAGATGGTTTCCACCTTGTGTTTGTTAAGGATTTTTCCTATCCGGTCCGTAACCCTGTTGATGTAAGGTAAAAAAGCTTTACCTACCGTAGCCGATTTTGGTTGCGTTTTTCCTGCACATTTGTTTGGTTTTATTGCTCTGTTTATCTCCGTCCTCGATTAGCCATTCGCTTGTAAGGCTTGTTCCAAATGTTTGAGTTCTTTATCCAAAAACTGTGATTGACATATACGTCGTACTCAATCTGGCAGTGTTTTCACAACCGTTCTTTTTTGGCTTGGATGATGATTCGACCTGGTAGCGAATAGGTACTTCTTTGCGATCCCGGTAAAGAACAGACCTATTTCAGGGGGTGGCGACCCTGCCTACGTGAGCTCTTGATTATCCTCCGCCTTCTATAACAGGAGGAAATCAAGTCCCTACCCAAAGTCCTATCATACCTAACAAAATTTACCGTACCTTATCCTAAACCAACTCACCAACCCGCATGGCAAGCCTGGTGTTTTAATGCCAAAATACCTTTCATGATGATATTAAACCCTAAGGAAAGGCCCCGAGTCCCCGGCGGTCCGCTTATCCCCGACCATGGCGGCGGTCGGATAATGAGGCAGACCAGGGTGCTAAGAATCCCAGGTTAGGACAGGCTGCCAAAAATAACTGAACTAATGATTGGAACCATAAATACCAGAACACTACTACACGATCAACACATATATGAACTGGAGCATGAACTAACTAAAATAAAGTGGGATATTATTGGATTATCCGAAATAAGGCGCAGAGGAGAAGAAAGTATAATACTCGAATCAGGTAACTTATTGTATTATCGAGGATCAGAAAACGAAAGCCAACGTGGGGTAGGTTTTATGATCAATAAAAAACTAATACACAATATAACCAGGCTAGATAGCGAAACAGATAGAGTCGCATCAGTAACAATACAAATATCAAATAAACACAAATTAAAAATAATAGAATGTTATGCCCAAACAACTGCCCATGATGATGAAGAAATGGAAAGCTTCTACGAATGCATCAATGGTAATCTATCCAAAGAAAATACTAATTATACCCTCATCATAGGCGATTTTAATTCAAAGCTAGGCAATAAACAAGAAGAAAACGAAGAATATATAGGACCCTACAGTTTTGATGAAAGGAACGAGCGCGGAACAATGATGCTTGAATTTTTAACACGCCACAAGATCTATGCAATGAATTCATTTTCAAAAGAAAAACAACGTAAATGGACGTGGATATCTCCGGACACCCGAACAAAGAACGAAATAGACTATATTCTCTCAAAGGATAAGCATATAGTAAAAGATGTAACAACGCTAAATTCTTTTAACATAGGCAGTGATCATAGAATGGTTAGAGCTAAAATAAATATTAATAGCAAAATAACAAAAAAGAAAAGAAAAGAAAATATAATCTACCAGACACTCAACGACTATTGGAGAAAACGGACGAATATCAGCAAGATCTACAAAATGCACTGCAACAAATAGAAGAGACATGGAATAGTAAAAACTTAGATGATCAAAGTACCATTCTGAAGGAAATAATGAAAGATACCGCTGATAAAGTTGCACCAAGGAAAAAACAAAAAGTAGAGAAACTAAAGCAAACAACTAAGATTAAAATAGAACAAAAGAGAAAGTTATTTAGAGAAGGTAAATATGACGAATTTAGAGAAATGGCTAAAGAAACGAGAAGATTAGTAAGAAAGGATCTCGAAAACTACTATGAAATAGAAGTAGAAAAAATAATAGAAAATAACAGGGGATTGAAAAGCTTAAGAAGTAATAGAAAACAACAAATAGTGGTATTAAAAGATGAGAGAGGACAAGAGATACGACAACGAGAAACTATGCTAGAAATAACAGAAAAGTTTTATAAAACTTGTACAGTTCAAAGAAACAAGAAGAACAGGAGAGACTACAAAACAAAAATAACCAACATAGGATCAGAGGAGATGCGAAATAACAATAGAAGAAGTATACCACTCACTCAGGGCAGATGAAGAATAACAAGGCGCCAGGAGAAGATGGAATTTTGACAGAGATGATAAAAGCAGGAGGAAAACCCATAATATCAAAGCTATGTGATCTTTACAATAAATGTCTCATGGAAGGACGAGTACCCGAAAGTTTCAACAATGCGGTAATTGTAATATTATATAAGAAGGGAAACAAGGCGGATTTGGAGAATTATAGACCAATCAGTCTACTCTCACAGGTATATAAACTATTGACAAAAATTATTACAAATAGACTTAATAACAAACTAGAACAGTATTTGACAGTAGAGCAGGCTGGATTTAGAACAAACTACAGTACACATGAACATCTATTAAATATGCGAATTCTCCTAGAAAAATCAGTAGAATATAATCTGAATGTACATATGGCCTTTGTTGATTTTAAGAAAGCCTTTGACAGCGTAGAGCACTGGGCAATCAAAAGGTCGCTAAATAATGCAAGGGTAGATCATCGGTACTCAATACTTTTATCATATATATATGAACATGCAACGTCGACAATACAACTTCATGAACATACTAAACCTATCCCAATTAAATGCGGCATAAGACAAGGAGATACGTTATCTCCCAAATTATTTACGTTAGTTATCGAAGATATATTCAGACAACTTAACTGGGACAACAGAGGCATACTAATAAATGGAAAACGTCTAAACCATCTCATATATGCAGACGACGTAGTACTTATCACAGAAAACTCTGAGGAGCTACAGAATATGTTAACTGATTTAGAACAGCAAGCATCTAAAGTTGGTTTAAATATGAATTTACAAAAAACAAAAGTAATGTGCCCAGAAAATCAAAGAATAAATGTAAGAAACATAGAAATCGAAAATGTAGAAAGCTATATATATCTTGGAAATATGATAACGTTAGGAAGGCCTAATAAAAAAATAGAAATAAACCGCAGGAAAAGACTAGCATGGAGCACGTTCGGAAAACTAAGTAAAACACTAAAAAATAAAAATATACCTATGCGTTTACGTAGCAGACTATTTGATCAGTGCATATTACCGGTGTTGATCTACGGAGCACAAACATGGACCCTCACCAAATAGTCAATGAGCCAATTGAAAGTGACGCAAAGAGCAATGGAGCGTCAGATGTTAGGAATATCCCTAAAAGATCGTAGAAGGAATACATGGATTCGAAGCATCACGAAAGTTAAAGATGTTGTGGAGGCAGTGACAGAACTGAAGTGGGGTTACGCAGGACATGTTGCTAGATACCAAGATGGAAGATGGTCTAACACTTTATTAAAATGGAGACCATACCTAGGAAGAAGAAACAGAGGACGACCTTAAGAAAACGGCCGGGTTAGCATGGATCAGAGGCTCAAAATCGTGAACACTGGAGAAAGATGAAAGAGGCCTATGTTCAGAAATGGACCGAAGATGACTAATGATGATGATGATGATGATGATGATTCGACTGCTTATGAAGGTAATATAATAATATAATACTACCTGCAACGTCCCGATTGACGTCAGCAGCTAGCCCGATCACGTCATCTACCATCTCGGTGACGTCAACCACGCCCCCCCCCCTAACACCATCCCTATCATACTCGCACGAGTATAAAAGCAAAAACACACGGGACAGTTACTTAATTTTTAGAAGATTTTCTTCTGAAGATGTCTGCCGCAGTTGTGGACGAAACGTCAAGAGTTTCTGAACTCCGACCACACGATGCACCATAACACCGTGAAAGCCCTGAAAGCCGTGAAAGCCTACGTATCTATTAATTAGTTAATATTCTTTTAGGTTAGCCATCTTAAATGTTCATGTTCACTCATAGCAGTAAGTATTTTTGTTGTTAACCAGCTTTTGTGTTTTTTATTCTGGGATTTTAGGTTTTCTTTGCCAACCTCTCTTATTCTGTTAGCTATATTTTTCCATTGATAATTTAGGTTTTCTATATGCTCGTTTTATTTTTTTACCTTTCTTATTTTTTTTTATCTCCGTTGTAATTTTTTATTTTATTCCAGATTATTTTAATCTTTTAAAGTCTATGGTTCTTTTACTATTTTTTCTTAATTTCTTCATTTTTATTGGTATAGTTGTAACTATGGGATTGTGACCTAAGTCAATATCCGTTCTAAGATAGGTCTTTGTCGAGCTGATGCAGTGTCTGAATCTTTGTGATATTATTATGAAATCTATCTAATTTTGTACAATTCTATCCTCTTGGTATGCTAGAAATTTCCACGCATAAATTTTATTAGACTTGGAAAATTGAACCAGTTGATCACATCTCTCGTTACGTTCTCCTAATCCAAAGTGACATTGTGTTTTGTCCTTTTTAGTTTTTCAATTTTAGCGTAAAACCCCCCAATCTCATTTTCGTCTTTGTTTGCTGTTGAGGCTTATACTTGTAGTAGGTTGATTTTACATCTATTGGGTTGTAGCTGTTTGGTCCGAATAAGGAATGAAATTTACCACTAATTTACTTATTTCTTTTGTTGTTATTATGTTTACTCCATATCGTTCGTTATTGTTCTTTGCCAAATAACATATTTTTTCGTTACGGGTCTATCCTGTTCTTGGCTATTCAACGTCACTAATTCTAAGTATAGCCAACTTTAGTCGTTCCATTTCAACTATGACATTTTAAATTTTTTTGCTGTGTATAGGCTATTTAATTCAATGTTGCGAAACCAATGATTGACTGCATTTTTCTATCGCGGTTGATCTTTTCACACGGATTTTGCATGGTGGTCAGAGATGTTTCCTCCCTTGCCGAATCTTTGCTTCTATAGACCATAATTAGTAATACCTTGCTTGGTATATAATATCGTTTGCGATAATAATTTTACTAGGGACATCCATTTCGGATCCTTAATGCAGTGTTTCTCCGTTGTCTTCTGTATTTTCACGCTGTTGACTATATTTAGTTCATGCACCTTTAAGGGCGATTTGTCACCCCTAGTACAAGAGAGTATTCTGGCTTGTTTGTTTCTTCACCTTCATGAAAGGCTGTTCACAATACATAAGTGCCATCTGAGTAGCTGCACCAATTAGCTCCAATAAATCTACCAAAAATAATAAAGTGCCTTGATGTATAAAACAACTAGTTAATAAAAAGCGTAGAATACGAAGTAAGTGACAAAGCATTAAAAATAGTGATTACAAAATAATATTCAACAGACTAACTCAACATTTAAAAGCCATATAGAAGAAAACATGAAACTAAATGTTCAAGTATTATATAATCAGCTTATCGAACAATAATTGTTCGATATATAAATCTATAGCAGACGCTGACAATATCCAAGTAACAGAGCTTAATAATAAAAATTTAAGAACTACAAAATGACTGTAATAAGGACGGCAATAACATTGAAAATAAATAGAATAAATTTAAAGCTACTCTAATTCCAAGGGTAACATAAATGTGTGGTTCAAATGAAACCAAAAGAGACAAAAAACTGATAACATAGGGTGAGAAAAAGAAACTTTAAATGAACTACCTATTGAAAGGAAACAAAGAAGTATATAAAGTATATGTATAAGACACAAAGAGCTAAAGAAAAAATAACTATAACTGAGACAAAAAAAGAAAATGCCTGCAGTTCGGCTATGAATTAGATAAGAATTGCAAGTAAATCAAGAAACCGTTTTACAAGGTATTATATTTTAGGGTCAGAAAATAATAAGATTAAAGTAAACAAAAGACACAAAAGGCGACATATTAGTTGAACATAAATTGGCCAGTTGGAAAGAATACTTTATACTTATTTTGTTATATATATATATATATAATAAAAAGCCACTTACCAAATTGGTGTTGGCTTATAAAATAAACTAAAATAAAATAAAATAAATACATTATGTGTTATGATACCTATATATCTACTTTCTTAACTTAATTAACTTATTTAGTTATGTACAAATTTATACCATTCTTTTCTGCTACTCGTCATTTCCTTTGCTTCCACCATTGTTTTTCCTTTCCTTGTTAATATTTTTCCTATGACATTGTCCCATGTTTCTTGTGGCCTTCTCTGTTTCCTTTTGCCTACTTTTCTCGTTTCCAATATTTGTTTGACTTGTCTATCTTGATCCATCCCACCACGCTAACTGTCGTCTTTCGATAAAACTTGTTATTGAGTTGATCTCTAATTCTTCCCTTATCTGCTTGCTTCTCATTCTATCTCTCAGGGTGACACCTTTCACTCTTCTCAGGTATTTCATTTCTGTGGCTTCCAATCTTGATTTCATTTTTTGTGTCAGTACCCACGATTCGCATCCATAGGTCATGATGGGTCTAAAGATAGTTTTGTACACTGTAAGTTTGGTTTTTTGTGACACCTCTCGTTTATTTATAAAGTTTACATTCATTGCATAATATAATTTGTTACATTTCTCTATCCGTTCAGTTATGTCTATTTCTTGTCTTCCACTATCATCGATAGTAACCCCTAGATACTTAAAAATTTTTATCTGTTCTATCTCCTCTCCATTTATCTGTATATTTATCTTCTGGTGATCTTTCCCAATGGTCATTACTTTTGTTTTGCTGATATTCATCTTCATTCCGTTATATGTTAATTCTTCGTTCCATATCAGTAGGTTTCGCTGTAGTTCTTCTTCTCTTCCTGCCATTACTATAATATCATCTGCAAATGCACAATCTTGTATGAATGTGGGTTGTAATTTTCTGTATCCTGCATTTAACCCTTTGATTCTCTGGTGGCATGTTCGTATTATTTCGTCTATAAAGATGGTGAATAGTACCGGGCTCATTACCCCTCCTTGTCTTAAACCTTCATTTGTGTCAAACTCTTCTGATATTCTTTTATTATTTATCACGTAATTCCTTGTCTTTTGGTACAAACTTTTAATTACCCTCGTTACTTTTGGGCTTACTCCTCTGTTGCTCAAACTTTTCCACACTCTCTCTAGGCGTTCTATCGAAAGCTTTCTCGAGATCAATAAATGCAAAGGTAGCTTTCTCGTTGTATTGGATTTTTTTGTAATTATTTGCTTAACAGTAAATATATGGTCTTGTGCGCTTCTACCCTTACGGAAACCGCTCTGTGCTTCTGATAACGTTGGTTCTATTACAGTTCGGAGTTTACCTTCAAGTATTTGTTCATACAGTTTTAAAGGAATACTGACCAGCGTTATGCCTCTGTAGTTATTACATTTTGTTATTAATATCATTAATAATGTCAAAGGAAGAAATTTCAAGATTGCAACAAAAATATAAAGAGAAACCATGGATAATAATAAGTACATAGAAAACAATAAGGTTAAATATACGCTAACCAAAATTAAATGTAGAAAAGGTAATTTTGGGATAAACTAATAGTCTAGATGTTAAAATACCCAGGAGAGAAAAACACAAGAAATAGATCAAACACTCAATGTAGCTTGGAACACCAGATAGCTTCCAAAAGACTGAAACTAAGTATACAAGAATATAAATATTAGGAAATTCTTAAACTTGAGAGATATGTTTATATTAATTGTAGCTACCAAAATATTAAAAACATTTAATAAAAATAAGACCACATCTTTGCTTTATAACTGGTGGCAAAAAGCTAAAAAAAGCATTAAAAACTATACTTTATCGATTTAAAGAATGTGTTTCATATTATATAAAGAAGCACCATATGAAAACACTTAGCAAAAAAGAATATAGATCTAGAACTAATAGAAGCCATTAATAGTACATATATAAAAACTATTAATATAGTAAGAACAGGAAGAGATAATTAACCAGTTACTATCTATATCGGTTATGAACCAAATCATTAAATATTATCGGGAAATTGAATAAATTTAATATAGACCACAAGAACTTGCAGAATATAAACCTAGAAGTGTGTAGCTGTGTCGACAATGTCATTTTATGTAGTGTTTTACAGAAATATTTTCAGAGAAAACTAAAAAATTGGAACAAAGTCTTAACTCAATATAATTTACAACTTAATACATAAAAAACAAAATTTTTAGTAATAGGAAATTGACAAAGAGCATAGAGGAAACATAGGTTTTGGCAAAGAGAAAGAATAACGTTTCCAAAAGCCGAAATGAAATTTTTAAAAGCAACAACGGAATCGAATAGAGTAAAGAGAATAAAGAATAAAGTTATAGGAGAAAGAAACTTAAAATAAGTAGGTAAAAAATATTGAATAATTAAAATTTGAAGTATCTTGAATAAATAAAAGAACACTAAGACAGGGTTTGAAATAAAAGCGTGGGGCAAAAATAGAGTATAAGGACCTAAAAAAAATTCAAATGATAGTGCAGAGGAAATATTGAAGAAATACCCTTTTTCTTCAATATAGCAACAAGCATTTGTTGCTATATTCGACATTATACCCTTTTTCAGAAATAGGAAGCTATGGAACAAATTTATTAACCTAGGTGATAATTATTTAAACAAATTACTCTTAACATCCATGGGTACAAGAGGATCGAATTATGCATTTTATCTAGTAGCTGTCATATTTGTTCTATTGCACCCCGTAAATAATTCCAAAGAAGGTAACCGAAAGATTATAAATAAAAAATTTTAAACAATAACAAAATATATTTAACCTTACTCATCGTATAATAATAAGTGATGATTTTAACAACACAAAAATACAAATAAAATGATAATGATATTTATATATAAAGATTAAAATGGAGGACCAACACTATGGAATACATTAACACTTGATAAAGCCAGATATCTATATTTTAAAAACATCAAACTTTTAATTTAAATAAATGATACGATTTGTTTATCCGATTGAATACATCATTAACTTTTCAATTTAAAGCACAATTTCGTGTCTTCAGATTTCTGCTGCAAGTTGTCTCAATAGCTTCGTGCAATTTTAGATAAAGAATGAAATAGAACCTCGATAACACAAAATTGTGATCTATATAATATAAACTACTGGACTTCGATATTGTAGCTGTACTGAGTCTGTATATTGGAGCTTCCGAAATATTATTTATTTCCATTCTGTTTGAACATATTTCGTTTAACCTATGAAACATTTTTGACTTTTTAGGTCTATTTATAACACATTTATATACTTTTATGTTAAATTAATTATTTATACAGTATACATAGAAAAATAAATGCAGTGGTTCTTTTTTTGACCCGCAAATGAAAAGCAACCGACTAGCAAATTTCGCCCTTATGCTGCACATAATTTATTTTGAGCCCCTTCCATTAGATGTATTGAATGTTGCAGATAAATTTTCCTAGTTCTGCTGCACTACAGGTTAAGTTTCTTGCGTCAATAGGATTAAATAAAATGGATGGGGAAGACGCAAATAAAATAAGATCTCGGATAATCTATGGCATACTTTTCCGCATCTCTGTTGGCCACCTTGCCAACTGCCTAGCGAAACGCGCAGCCGTCCTGCGGATCCGGGCGCGAGAAGCTGCAGACGGCTTTTTGAATATTAACGTTAATTAGCAAAGTTGTCCGAGTTCAATCGAGCATGTTTGCCAAACCTGGGCCGCAGCCATTCGTCAAGATCCTCTGGGCCAGATAACTGCTGCTCATGAGAATTTTAACGTCGTAGCCCTCTGCCCGAGTAGGTGTTATGTAAGAGCTCATTCGCGCTTCTATTCCAATACGTGTTCTCGTTGCAAAATCTTTTTAATATACTTGTTACTACAATTTGTTATGAACATTTTTGTGTACGTAATATAAAAATAAAAATAATTCAAACATAATTGAATAAAATAATAATTTCAGTACACTTACAATAAATATTATTTTGCAAAAAATAAGTAAATATATTATAAATATTTCTAATATAATTTAATTATATTAAAATATTTAAATAAGTTATGTTAACGACAATTGTTGTGTATCTTTAAAATGATCATTGCTTTAAATATGAAGTTTTACTTCGTCAATGTTAATTAAAGTACATTTAACAAATGTAAACAACTATTTTTACCATGCATTATCTCCTGATCTCCTAAATATATCTATACACACACGCGCGCGCGCGCGCCCACACACACACACACATACATACATACCTACACTGCTACTCCTGGAAGTTTGAACACTAAATAAAAAATTAATTTATACCCTTTAAAGTAAGAAAACAATTTATTATATGATATATTAATATACAATATGTAAAAGACACAGAAACCAACATAAAGACTGGAAAAAATTAACTTGAATATTAAACATTTGTTTCATCAAAAAACCGCACTTTGTATTTAATATTGCTTTTACGATTCTAGGCATTGTTCCGAATAATTTTTGGAATTTCTCAAGTGGTAATCTTTCCAGGCACCTTCAGAAAGACTTCAAAGGTGATTTTTGGACGTGGGATACTTTTTTCTTACTGTTCTGTCCAGCTCATTCGATAGCAACTCTATGGGGTTAAGGGCTAGACTCTGTGGCGGCCAGGTCATCATTTTGAGTGTTTCTTGTTCTTTTAGGTGTGCTAGGTAGTCCTTACAAATTTTCGATGTATGTTTAGAATACTTATCTTGCATTACCATAAACCCCTTTCTGATTAATTGCTGAGATGTTATAGCGTTTTCAGTTAAATTTATTTTATATTGTTCTTTCTTCAAAATGTCATCGATTTTTACTAAGTCTCTCACACCAGCTAAAGAAATGCACTTTTACACTAAAACAAATCCACCTTTGTGCTTGACAGTCAGAACAATACAGTTCTGAATTATCTTTTCAGTCTTAGACCGATGCACGAGATTTTCCGTTTCTGACTGAAAATTTCAAATTTGTTCTTGTTGGTGCATAATACGTTTTGCCACTGTTTAGTTGTCCGGGAACGATACTTTTGCGCCCACTGAAGCTATTTAGCCTTATTAGAATATCGTAGCAATACGACCATGAAGATTATCATCCTCAAGACGTCGCTTTATTGCGCTGGTTGATATTGTTTTATCACGTCTCCAGTTAAATTTCACAACAATATCTGGGGAAGTTAATCTTCTATTTTCTTACTCACCAGTCTGATAAACTAATCCTCTGTATCGGATGTTACTCAAAATGGCCCAGAACGATAACAATCCCTAAGGCTTCCTGTCTCTCTGTAGCGTTGTAATGTAAGATTTACAAACCCTTGTTTTTGCAATGTCATGCACTGTCTTTCTCGGTGTAAAGCGAGTATAGCCAAACGAGTTTCTATAAAAAGGCTTACCATGAACCATTCGATATAAAAATTCCAAACGAAACGTGAAAAAACCCAAGTAAGGGGTACAAGACCTGATGATAAACTGGCGAACTCGAAAGTTGGAGCTCCAGATAGCACACATATTTTTTTAATGTAGACAGATATTTAAAACAAGGGATAGAGGCAAAAAAAATTCTAAGCGTGGAGTGACAGTTCAAGAACGTAAATGTATTGATGTTTTTTAATTCTAGTTTTTGACCCAACCAATTCTTTTGAAAATAAATCTGCAAGTGACTAATTATTGTTATTCAAAACAATATTGTCCAAAGAGATCATACATAATAGTTAGCTAATTGAAGTATTGTAGCGAATCGTTGTCACGTGACTAATTGTAAACTTGGAATCCTTAACCTTCGAAGAAAGGCTATTTAATGTATGTAAAATGTACGAATTTGAAAGCATTGTGTCATGGTCCGACGGGCCTTTTCTTGGACAAAACCAAAAATATTGAAAGAACGGTAATCAGATAAAAAGAGTAAATGACACTTTAGCTGACCATCTGCCGTTGTAAGGTTATAAAATATCACAAAGATTTGAGATCTTTTCGAAGATCAGCCAGGTTTGTTGATTCGGCGATCTTAACTATCCTGATAAAACATTTGAAAATGTTTCCGTATAAGATGCAAGTCAGCCGTTGAAGACGCACGATGTTAAGAGAAGATACTAATTTGGACAAGTGATGATACAAAATGTAGAGAACGGCTTGACTGATGATTTGAAAATTTTGAAATTTTAATTTGTATTTGCAAGGTTTTGTTAGTAAGTTGAACATGCGCTACTGTAGTATCCAAAATCTTCACCTTGCAATTATAAAACCTTTCTATGTAGCAAAAGTGACTGCTTGATGTGGAATTTTAAGGAAAAAGATTCTCGGGTTATGTTTTCTTGACGATAATGTGAACTTTTAAAATTACCGCCCGATGCTCAAAGAAGAGTTTCTACAGGACACAAAGAGAACCAAAATGGTTACTGGTTTATGCAGGATGGTGCAAGGCTTCGTCGTATTCCGGAAGTTTTTTCTACACTTTTGGATAATTTTAGAACACATGTCATGAACCTAGACTTTAAATAAATTGGCCACCATATTTCCCTGATATTAATCCATGTGACTTTTTTATTTGGGGATACCTGAAAGATTGGGTCTATAAAGGATCTCTAAGGACACTTAGAAGAGACACTCTTTAAGCAGCAAATAAAGCTTTGGTAAGTGGGTTGCGACATCTTATTTCTTGTTAAAGTCTACATGTTAAACTAAACTTCAGACTATACTGAATAAAACATTTTTTGAATTTTCAAAATCGGTCAGCTACATGAAAAACTATAAACAACTACTTCTATTATTAATCATTCTGTACATATATAGAATTTTTACAACTAACACTGTCTTCTTTCTCTCAACCGTTTTATCTAAGTATCTTTGTTTTTCTAAGAAGAGAAAATAGATTACGAGAAGAAACAAGTGTTAAAGCAAAAAAAATAATGGAAGTAAAAAGAAAATATGGATATTAAAAACATGGAAGAAGCTTACAAGCAAAAGAAGGTGAATTAAAGGAAGAATTTAAAAAAAATAGTTTTCAAACGCAAAAGGAGATGAGAAAGATTAAGAAAGACCAGTATTAATATATGTAGTGGAGTAAAGGATAATGAACGTGCAGCAGCCGGAATTATTTCTATTACACACAAAGAACTGTAAAAACAAACCTATAAATAAAAAGGATAGTAGGAACAAAAAATTGGATTGGAGATAAGAGATAGAAATAAGAATAAAAAAAGGGAGCTTACGGACCAATTGAAGTTGATAAGATTTTTGTAGGATTTAACAACAGTAATAGAATATATATATATGTATATATATATATATATATATATATATATATATATATATATAGAGAGAGAGAGAGAGAGAGAGAGAGAGAGGAGACCTCAACGTAAGAGTGAGGAAGGGGGCAAATTATATAGCACAATAATGAGCAGAGACTGCTTGATTTTTGCACAATTCAAAATTTAATAGTTACTACTTTGAACATTAATATATAAGCAAATACACAAGATAAGTGAGAAGTACAAGAAAAAGATCAATAATAGATTACATGTTAGTAAAAATAAACAACAGAAAAGCAATGATGGATACCAAACTAAGAAAGTGACTTGAAATTGGTAACGACTACTACTTAGTAGTAAGTAAAAACAAACACGAAAAAGAATATAAAAAAGGGGAATAGGGCATAAATCAATAAAAACATATAAGTTAAAAAATAAAAAATATTAGAGAAATATCAAGAATTATTAGAACTATAGCATAGAAAAATATATATATAATAGTAATGTGGGACAGATGCAAAATTATTTTAAAAATAAGTTAATTGAAATAGCTAAATGTATATGTAGCAATAAAATAAAACAAACAGCTTGTTGGACAAAAATGTATAAAGGGGATGGAAAATTATTTCACTAATAGAACAGAAGAAAACTGCGAAATGTATTAAAAAAATAAAAATTAGGAAGAGTTGGTCACACTATCAAAGAAAAATACATGGAAAGAATTGGAGGGAAATAGATAACGATAAAAAAGTAATAAAATCATTAAGAAAAGAACAAACTTGGGACACTAACCACATTAAAAGTAAAGAAAGTATTAACAAACGTGAAAAAGATAATGGCAAAGTGGATGGAATATTTTGGAGAGCTACTAGGTATTTATCGAAGAAAGACGGAAAGAAGAAAATAAGATCAGAAATAAGACAAACACAAGCCAGGTTTATTAACTAGAAAAGAATTAGGGCATGTAAGAGAAAAGCTAAAAAATTGAAAAGTTTTAGGGGAAGACAAAATGACAGAAATAATAAAAAGCACAATAAAGTATAAAAAGATCTACATACACAAAGCAAGAGATAACAAAAGTTGCAATGACTATAGAGGTACAACGTTATTGAGTACGACCATAAAGATAAGAGTTAAGGTAATAGTGGTTAATACTTTGAAAAAATTACAATGCAGTTTCAGGGAAGAAGGAAGCACACAAGATTATATATTTATGTTAAAACAGATATCTCACAAAGTCTTTCAGAGGATGCTATTAGCCTTTATTGGCCTAGAAAAAGCATTCGATAAAGTTCCAAGAGAAAAACTATGGAATATTTTAAAGGACATGGGGATTAGTAATAAAATCATACGTATAATACAACTAATCTAAATTATCTACAAGAACATGAAATCAGAAGCATTTATCACAAAAGATGGATTAAGACAAGAAAGATGTTTATTGTTACTCATACTATTTCTAGAACAGATCATTAAAGAATGTTTAGCACAAATAAATAAAGTAAATATAGGTCACAGCAACTTACAGAGAATAGATCTTTCAGAAGCAGTATTTGTGGACTATATAGCAATAATGGTAAGAAATAATAAGGAATCGCAAGAAAACTTTGAATTTTAGAATGAAATTTTAAAAGAAATAAGATAAAGCTAAATAAAAGTAAACAGAAGTAACGATAATGGGAAAAGAGCAAGAAGAATTGAACATAACGATAGATGGAGTCAATATAGAACAAGTAAATTATTTCCAATACTTAGGAGTAGCAATAGAAAGCAATAGAAGACAGAAAAAAAATTACCGAAAAAGTGGAAAACCTTTTAATTTATCAGTAATGTAATAAACAACAAGTTTAAAAACAAAAAGAAAATCTCAACAAAGACAAAGATCTATGCGTTTAAAGCCGTATATAGACCAGTACTAACGTTGGATATTTACTGAAAAACAGAACGGTAAGATACAGGATGTGGAAATGAAATACCGTAGAAGAGCAGAAGAAATTACAAAAAGAGACAAAATAAGAAATACAGAAATTATAAAAGAGCTGGAGGTACAAGCCACACTAGGTTTCATTGCAATAAGACAATTGAGTTAGGGAAGCCACTTACTTACACTGATTAAAAGAAACAAGACAAGTTAAATAGAAAGGGAAAGCAAAAATTCAAAAAAGAAAGGAGAAAAGAAAGCCGAAACATACCTGAAACAAAATAAAAGCAAAGATACTGGAGAAGAAGGAAACAATACGGAAGAACTTTGTATATATTGAATATGTAATTTTAAATGTAATGCCAAATTCCATCACCACTCTGCCAAAATTCATTCGTTTGCAAGATTCCTTATCACCAGATCCATCAAATTTTCCAATACGAAAAACCACCAAACATAAATTAAAACTATTACCACCACCCTACTGTAAAATGGATATTCCAATAAATCCTTACCCCATACAATCAAAGATATAAATAAAAACATTAACTCCCAATCTGAAACCTTCCTGATTAACAAAAAGTCTTCCTACTTTGTACCAGAGGCATCACCAATAAAATAAACCGCGTACTAATGAGAAAAAACTTACCTGCGGTCTTCACTGCCAATAACCAAATATCTAGGTTTAGTCGCTTAGCAAAGAATCATTGCCCCAATTGTGGAGACTGCCAAAGGTCCTATATAGGTCAAACAAATCTCTGAAAATTAATTTTCCACATGCTAAAATTATTGCTCCTATTTCACATCTCACCAGCAGGATAGTATGTGAGGCAATTGAAGTAGAAAAAAAGAGATGATAGCCAGCGTTTATCTGTCATATGGAAATTCCTCATTACTACGTCAATTACGCAAAACCTTTAAACCAATAAACGTTTCCTAACCCAATGCATCTCCTGCCAAACTTTTACTCTCAGCCCTATAAATGACAAAGCAGGGCACACAAAAGGTCAGTCTTACTCAAGTGTGTGTGCTCCAGCCATTTTAGATGCTCCAGCTGCAAATGTCACCCTAGTTACTTCGGCCATCGCTGTTGTTCTACAATCTTCCCCTTCTCCCGTTACAAAGAGAAATCTTCAGGCTAGCCCCCGCGAGGAGAAGAACTTTAAGTCTGTCCATAAGCGCAACCGTGTCCACCACTGAGCCAAGGTGGCGATGGTTTCGCCGTCTCCTTCGGCGCTGGCGCCAACTACCATTAACAATACCTTTAAGGTCTTGAGTTACCTTGAGGATGCCAGGAAGATGCCGTCTTGCAGGTGAAAGAGGCCTGAAATGTTATTAAGACCAAGAATGTAGACTTTCGATCCATACCGCTATATACGATGACTATTGGTGCTCGACTCGCTTTCTAGATGAAACGAAAATCAAGCACTAATATCACCTACTTAAGGCAGGCCGTTTCTTGACTACAACATCCCCATCCTCAGGGTGTGGAATATGCGAAAAAGCCACTAGTGTTGTCCAATGCCACTCATGTTCCTAAAGCTTGAGAAAAATGATAAGAAAAATGTCGCTTTTTATGTGTGAGGCATGTTTTATGTAACTATTACAGTGGAACAGCCATACAAAAAAATTGTAAGCTAGTGCCACCGATACAGTGCTTAGGGCACGCGTACCGTTGCTGCCTCGTCAGCCCGAAGTGCGTAAAATGCAGGGAAAACAATCGTTTCGGAGAGTCCCGGAGTGAGCTTGATACCTGTGCTAACCGCATCTGGGCGAAATTACGCTGCAGACACAAAACCGCAGCCAGTTCCACAATGATTACAGCAAAACACTATGCCACAGCTAAAACGACAAAGCCGAGTCAGCATTGCGAGCCTCTTTCTGAACTTGGACTCTTCTGCGAATCCTTTGATATCACCGCCACCCAGAACATCATCAACTTTCTGGTTATGAAACTCGTGTCCTGCAAAAACGACATCACTGCCATCCTTGAGATGTTCAGGATTCCCTAAACACCTAGTTTACCTAAACTTTCGCTACACTGGAAGCGCCCCAAATGGTACACTAAATTTTAATGCCAGGGTTTTCAAAGAAAAAAAAGGATATCTACGTCTATGTCATAGATATAACTGGGATCAGAGACCCATTAACCAATATATCCTATGGAACTTAGTATCCAGTTATTTTCTTTTGTTTCAGATAGGTTTTATCTATATACGTCATCGGCTAAGATGAATGCCTACGTGCTTCACATGTTCTGTTGGTAGAATTGCTGGTTCTTTAGATATATTAAAAGACAAGTTTCTTTGCATAAAATGCGGCCACATGTATTGGTTTACTTCTTTTCTTTCTGAGTAGCCATTTTTTGAGGCATATTTTGGTTTTATTCAAGTGGTGTAAGCCGTATTGTTATTATATGTCATAATAGCGTTATTATCACATGTATTGTTATAAGATAAGAAGTGTATAATCGAGTTAGCGTTGGTCCCAACACTAAGGTTTCCCTGAGGCACTCCTATTTTGATTAGACAGAATGACGTGCGCTCATCTTTTAGAAGAAAATGTCTGTCAAATGTGATTGTAAAATACTGTAGTAGGTGTGAGAAAGGTTTAATTTTGTACAAGAGTACCACGTGCCATATCAAAGACTTTGTAATATCTAAAAGAGCTCCTGAACAATATTTTTTGTTTTCTTGATCAATGTGAATTAGAACAATTAATTTGTAGTAGCGTGTTGATTTTCAAATCCAAATTGGTGTTCTGGTATTAAATCTTTTAAGAAAAGTTTTAGTCTTCTTAAATGATTTTTAAGAACATTTTTGACAAGACAAGAAAAAGGCTAATAGATCGGTAGGAAGGTGCGTTTTCGAGGTTTTATAGGTTTTAAAATCGGTACGGCTTTCTAAAGGTTAACAGATAATTTTGTTCATAGTATGGCATTAAATAAGTATGTAATAAATTTCATACAGACTTTTAGTAACTGTTTCAAAATTTTTCAGTTTAATAACTGGATCATATTCAGATGACTTCATAATTAATACAAAAAAAAACTTTATAGTAAAATTAAAATGTAATCAAAGCTCATATAGTAAGAGTCTGCTTAATAAAAATTGTACAAAAAAAGTTTTATTGATGGGAGCATTATCAAAAAGGCAGTATATTTTGGATTACTATTCAAATTTTAATTTGTTTAAATATCTTTGTTATAATAACTATCTTTTATCTACTCAATTGTACCCACAAAATTAAATAAATGGTAGAATAAAAGAGATAAGCTACAACCAATAATACGTGCTTTCATTGTACATAAATAATGCTAACCTATTTTTAATTTGTTTTAGTCGATTGATTTAGCTACTTATGCATTTTTAAAAACTGCATTTCTCAAAAAAAAATTATGCTTTGTGCAATAGTCTAATATATTGCTTCAGTCATTTTTATATACTTTTTCCGTTTTTTATTTTAGTAAGTACATTTTCTACACTCTCAGTTTTATTTTCTTTAATTACTTTTTGCTACGTATTTAATTTCTAAAGTGTTCGTAAATACTACTTCTAAACCTATAGTTAGAATTAAGTCTAAGTAAACTGGTTACTGCTGTTAGTTTAGTAAATAACTTTTGAAGTATGTACGTATGTACTTACCTACAACCACTTTAATTAATAAAAATGCTTAAAGTAAATTACTTTCGTTTGCTCATTTCAAATTGCATTTATAAGTACGAGCTACTTTGCTTCTATTAGTTTTTTGTAATTTACTTTAAAGTATTTGTTTGTTTTTCTTTCATCTTTCTATTCGATAGCGTACTTCTATGCACATACTTTTTTAAATATTTGCTAACTTTTTAATTATAAAATATTCTTGAGTTTTACAACATACGGATCTTTACCTTCTACAGCAATTTTGGGAAAGTCAAATTGATATCAAAATGAAGTTTTTTAAGTGCGAAACTAAGTTTCTGTCAATATTTAGTCTAATTAATAAAGCAGCAACATAACCACATCTTCTTATACTCAAAACGTCATAATTATAAGTTGTAACAATTGTAATTGTGTTTCTACGTAATTATTTAATTTTTGAGTTCGATATTTTAACTTCATTATAGGACAGATTGACTTTTTGTGGCTAGCTTATGAGCCCAAATACAAAACATAATGTTTTGTTTTACTTTTATCACGTAAATTGAAAATATCCAATTCTTGAATATTGAAAAAATTGAAAGTTCGAACATTTTTTTTAATTACACCAATTGACCTAGGTTGAATATTTAATATATCACAACTAGCTTTTGGCATGGCCTATCTACTAGAATTTTTTTCAGATTTTTAGTGCACAAGAAGTTGATTAAAAAATTCAGAAATTTTATTAAAAACCGGATATTTACTATATAAACTTTTTAAAGATGACTGGTACTAATGGCGTATGAATGGGTCATATTGTAGACTTGTATGGTCTCTACGTATGATTGCATCTAAATTGTATTTGGTATTTTTAAAAATTAAAAATGTCCCGGCTCGTTGGGTCAATTGAACACCATATGCACCTTTGCCAAGTATTATGCTGAAAGTTTATTTTTCCTTATCAAACTCCTTTTGAAGTGTTCTACTTTTTGAGCAAAGAAATTTTTACCTTAGGTGAGTTTTTATAGATTTTAAATTTTGTCAGTATCTTCACAGACTGGAATTATGGTTTATTAAAAATCTCCACACATCCTTTTAGTGAAATGTGCATGAGGTGAATTAACGTATAGACACAACGATTATAGGTGTTAAACAAGAAGTACGTACATATCACTAATGCGTTTTGCTATTACCGATAATAAGACCTTATTTTATTGATCCAGCTACAAAAATCGGTTGTAATTTAAACTTGTTTGTTAAGCAAGATGGAAATCTAAATATTTCAAACTGCAAGCGAAAATTGGTTTGAAATAAGAGTAAGAAAATTGACAAACAAGACAAAAATTTCTTTTAAAAGTTGCTGTAAGCATTACTCAGCACTTTTCCTTGAATGTGTAGAAAGCTATGGCAAAAATGTAGCTTTAATTTAAGTCGTGTTAAATGCACGGTTCTCAATGAAGATTTTATTTACAAATGCAATATCAATACAGCGCCAGATCAATCAATGTGTCGTGATTGTTTGAAAAGCTCCGAGCAGCAATAACAGCCATCAGCAAAGAGTAAAATTAAACATTTTCTATAAGTTTTTCGATTGAGTTGGTACAACTAGACTAATAAATCACGAGAAAGCAACATTGTTATTGCTAGTAAAGCCTTAAGCTAAGAAAAAATTCGCAGTGCAGTTTTCTTAGTCGAGGTCCTCAATTTAGATCGGAACAAAATAAATTCAAATGATGGCAGTTTATTTATAGCCTATTTTAAAAACAAATTTCAAAGATCTAGTCTGATAAAGTAAAGTTACTTGCCGTAATGCGTTCGAATGTGCCACCTATTCATATTACTAAGCTCTTGATTGTTCTGGAAACTTAATCGAGAAAGCAAAGAACTTAAAGTTAGAAGGTGCATTTTGTGAAGTGTCCATAATCCAAAGAAAGCGTACATCTGCTGAACTCAAAACGCAAGTGTTTAAATATTTTTCTGATAATATTTTACGAAACACTTTTGTTACTAAAAAGCACCTTTCGGTATACGAAAGTAGTTAGAATGTTTTAGAGGAAAATCGTTTTCTACTTTACAAGATATCGGGAGTACACAGTTTATTTAATATCCAAATTGGTAAATACATTTTTCTTTTTTTGCTGCTATTCGTTTTGTAATTTACTTTTTTGATTGACAGCGCAGAAATTGTAAACACCTGCGCATGTATCTATCATCAGAACATTTAGTTGATAATCGGACATTTGGAGACAAAAAATCGTTGCCATGTCAGATGTATTGTGATTTGTAAAACCCAAGTTGTATGAAAGGCGATTGTGATAACTGAGTAGATGAAAAACAAATATAAATTATTAAAACGAGTTAGTTAAGTCTGACACTATAAAGTAGTTGATAATGTTGAGAAGAAGTCCTATTTTGTCCTCTATTATGAGAAGTTAGTCAAGTCAGTAAGCTCAATCAAATAGAGCTTAAATGTACCTGCATTGCATTTATTAAGGCTAACCTTAAATAACTAGATTTCAAAACAAACCAAATGGATTGCTTAATTGACAGGCGTTCCGAGTTGTCTATATTCAATAAGTTATTCCTTTATAAAGTGGTACTAAAACCTATCTGGATGTACGGGATTCAACTCTGGGGTTGCGATAAGACTTCACACATAAATGTACTACAAAAATTTCAGTCTAATACTTTACGTTCCATCACAAACGCTCTCTGGTACGTTACTAATAACTAAAATAACTATAAGTAAAACAATTTACACAGATTTACACAAACTCTACGTGACTGAATAAATACAGCAAACCACTAAAATTAACTAGTGTATCAACAATCTAACAACTAAAAGACCGAAGCGTCAATGCCACAAGACCTAATTTGCTGTAATCTACCAGAGAATAGCATCAGCTGAACCCCCACTTATGTTATAAATTATTATTACTATTACTCATTATTCTAATGTCGAGTAGATTGTAAATTTACGATTTATTAGGAAAAAGAATTACAACTAATATTTGTTTAGTTGACTTTGAAAATAACTTTAAGATACCATGAAATTTAATTTCACCACTGGTGCACCAGCAAGTAACCTGCACCAAGTAGTCTTTTATTTTAAGTTAAAAATAAAATAGTTGTCTCTTCATATTGGGTAATAAATGATAAATTAGCACACAAAACAGTTGCATTTTCTGTTTTCAGCAACAATTTCTTGTTTCATTGATTTATCGCTTTTCTCAAATAAACATGGTCAAATACTTCAGCCATGGATCTTCAATACGGTACAACTATAATTTTGCAGGCATCGCCTTGCACGAATCAGATCATGATGTAAAGACTAAATGGCATTTATCGTTTCTTATTACAGGAAAAGCGCTTGCGATAGAACAGGTGGTACAGTAAAGCATAAGGTTTATAAAGCGTGCCTTGAAAATAAATTTTTCATTTGCGATGCTGAATCATTTTACAATTGTTGCATAGTAAACTTTTGTAACGTTAAGTTTTTTCACAATTTAAGATTCAAAACAGCATCTTAAAAAATTATATATATATCTGATGAAAGAATTTTATGGTCTAGATTTATCGCCATAAATTTAAAGAATGTCGTTTATGTTTTGAAGTAATTTCTATTTTCAAAAAGATGAAAATGCAATTTTTAGCAAATAATCACTCGAGAATAAATTATTTTTCCAATGTATGATAGCGTGCAACATAAACAAATAATAACAATTTGAAAGTTGAATATTACCAAAATTAAAAATGTATTTACTCAAAACGCAGGACAGTCGAAAATTGATGAGAAAAAAAACCTCCAGCATGGTAGTTGGTAAAGGTACATAGGGTATTCAATTGGCTTAGAGAGTCGATCCATTTTAAACTTTCAAAAACTGGTGATAGAAAATTTCAAATTTTGATTTGTTGTCTAAAACTAACTTGTAGACCAACTACAATTTAGATGCACTCGCATATTGCCCATACTGGTTTACAATATAATTTATCCGTATTCTAAAAATTATTACTAGCCATTGTTGAGAAATTAAACAGCAAATATTCAACTTTTATAAAGTTTGTGAATAGTTTAACTAACTTTGTTATAATGTTGTAAATGTAGAAAGACTCTTAGCAGATAACTCACACTTTCGACATATTAAATGGTCAACCTAAATCACTTGATATACTTATCAAAAAAATCTAATTTTTAATCTATTCAACTTTCAAAAAACAAACTTTTTAATGCACACGAGAAAAGCAAAAACATTTTTTTTGTATTTAATTTACAGGCTAACCACAAAAAATTTTGGTTGAAATGGCTGACAGTTTTCCCAAAGTTGGCTTATCTCTTCTGAAATTGCTCTAATACTATAGTATACTCAGTATTGAATAAATGCTCTTTATAAGTTCAGCAAAGTTTTATTATTACAGAAGACGTTGAATTAGTGAAATTGATGATTACTAACAAGGACAAACGTAACGGCTGATGCACTTTCAGTTTACAATAATCTTAAAGAGCTGAGAAATGTTCGAAAAATCAAAACATGGATGTCAACCGTTAACCAGAAAACACAAAACTACTTACGTGTTCCAGGGTGCAATATAAAATAGGGTCAAAACTGTAACTTAATTTTGAAGAACAACTTACAGCTATTAACAAGAAAATGTAACTAGTAAAAATTGAGTACGAATGGGAGAAAATTGATTGACTAGAAGATAAAAAGTAAATTATTGATTTCAGGTAACACATTTAATCAACAATTCCTCATAATTAAGAACACGAAGATAAGCCGTAAAATGTTGTTAACAATTTATTGGGTGATCTAAACGATGAAGTAGTGCATGAACGCGAATATTAACATTACTCGTATTTCTATATTGCATCCATAACAGACACGATTCATTTTGTAACATATCCAAATAATTATATATGAAGTTTTGTTAGCTACTCATTTATTGCAGCTTTGTGAGACAAGAAGAAAAATTGCAAACACTATTTAAAATCATGAGTGCTAATAGTAAAATCTAGCGAATTCGACCTATCTTAGTTGACTTGCGAATGCAGTTAATTGTGCAAGAGAGCAATTAATATTTAGGCTGTTGAAAGAATTGACCTAGATTAGAATGTGAGTTGATCAGAAACACACAAGCGTCGAACAAAGCACAATTTGGTTTTTTAAATGGTTATACCATAGCCTTATAATAATTGCAAATTTAGAGAAAGGAACAGATGAAAAATAACTATAATAAAAATAAGAATTAAAAAAAAGCTGCAGTAAATAATGATAGTCAGTTACATTTTTCTTAGTTTAAGAGAACTAGAAAAGTTGAGACTAACCTTCAATGTGCTGAAAAAATAAACAGGATTAATATTAACCATAAATTGATGTAAATAACTGATTTGAAGGCACACTTCATCAAAGTTCATAGGGTACAATGTAACTTTTTTAAAGAACATAGGCAATATGTTTTACACGAATTAGCAGAAAAATGTAGCGGTTCCACGTTTGCTATGGAAAGAGAAGAAACCAAGCCGACTTCTTGACATGTATCAAATGAGTTATATGCTACTTGGCGTTGTAAATTCTTCATTTCAAAAAAAATCCATAAATAACCACCTCATTTATCTAACCTGTGTATAACTGCACAAGATTCAAATAGCTATGTAAAAAATTATTGTTGATGAGGATCTCAGGTTCAAGGTTGGCTGTGTTAAACGTTTTACTCTTTTGTGAACAAACATTCGGTCTGACTAAAGATAAAAGACGAACAAGAAGTGATTTTTATGAAACTTGATTGAGTAAGAGAATTGTATTCTTTTATAACACACAAAATTAATATTAGTTTTATTACTGCAGAGATAATTTTTTTCAATTAAGTCTAGCCACATATGGTCTTTTGTTTGGCGTTTACTTTCTATGGCTCAATTTATATATTGTAAAGAAAGTTTCAATGTAAATCAATTGAAGTCTTTGAATAGATAATCGGTAAAGTTAAGTTGTAAATAAAATTTTTTATAGCAAAAAACCTTCAATTATATATAATGTAATGCTTGTAAATATGAAAATGGTTTATACACTTTTTGTTTTTGATAAGACTTAAAATTTTAAATATTGTTTAGGGCATCGCCTTGCACTGATACGAGAATCAAAACAAACTTTTTAGAAAATTAAACTTGAGCTTCCTACTGGAAAAAAGTATAGCTAATTATTCGCATGACTGTTCTTAAAAAATATTATTTTGATTGTAGCTATTAGTTCTCTTTAAATATAAAGGATATATTTTTTAATAAAATTTTTGAAATATACTAAAAAAAATTCTTTGTTAATTGTAATAGTTGCTTGCATTAATATCTAAACTATTTAAGTGTTTGTCTTAAGGCAAATTTACTTTCAGTTTTGCAATAAAACTTTGGAAGGTACTTGTATTAATTGTAGTGTTTGATTTTTTTTTTTAGAAAACTCCAAGGAACCTCCGGCATTTATTTTTGAAATACAATATCTTTTAAAAAAAATATTTAAAATAAATTTTTTAATTTTTTATAATTAATCTCTTCAGTAGAAGAAATGGCAAAGCGATATTCAAGTCCAAAACCCTAGGCACATATGAATGAAGGCGAACCAAAATAATCTTTTTATTTTTGTACTTGGCAATTCTTAGACTGACTGAAGAAAAGGTAGGGGAATAAAATATCTCCAGAATCTTAAAATTGAAAAGGCTTACCGTACCATATATTATTAAGTAGAAAATGTAATATATTTGTTTTCATTCCCTCAGTTGATGTATTCTCTAAAAACTAAAAATTCTAGCGTACAGCATACTGTTGAATTAAAAATAGAATTATTATTTTCTTTATAGTATCTAGCCTACATTTTAAAATTAAATATATCCCCGCGAGTGAAAAATTCGTTTGAGCTATCGGAACGCAAATACATTAAAATGTGACACATTATTTTATAGAGAATTTAACATGATGCGGTATGTGCACCACATTCTTCGTTGCTTTCAAATCGCTGCTCTTCTAACACAGCATTGAAGGGTTTACAAAGATGGCAGTTGTAAGGACTTATATTGGAATATAAGAATAGTGATTCACAGTACTTAATGCATTTTCTCTAATTTCACTCCAGTTATGATGACGATGTGAATGTGCGGGCATCACATTGAAGAACAAGTATAAGCACATTTTTGTGTGTAATAGTATTAAGAGTTTATTATGTTTTGCTATATGAAACAGTTAATAAAAACTAAGCCTTTGTGGTCGAAGAAAACTGTTATATTTTTCGTAAATCGCTTTTTTTGCTTATTGCAAATATAATTTTATTACACGTTGGTAATCAATTAAAAAATTTATCGTTCTCCTCTTTGTAATTATCTGGGAGTCTCTGGAAATTATCAGTTATAAAATATTATGTTTGTTAGTATTAGAGTGTCGTGGGACTTATCCTGTCGACACATTGAAATTTCAATGCATTTCTGATTGTTGAGTAGACACACACTATCATAACTAATGGCCACTTTGGAGTTTTGTCAATTGTTGCTAAATCTTGTAGCAAACATTTTATGCTATTTATTTTTTTTAATTCCCTATCTAATCTGCAGTTATGCTAAGTTTTACTTGTATTACATTTATAACTCTATTTCATTTACTATATTTATTTCATTTTAGTTGTTATCTTTAGGCAGGTCTCTAATATATTTTTATTGTTAGTTTTTTCCACATTGCACCAAGTAGTAATGCCCCACTATTACTTTTTAATACATAAATGTGTTTTTACCTGCATTTTAAAGTACTTTGTTAAAGTAACAAGTTAAATTCATCATGTTATTTTTTTAAAGCTTTTATTTTGTTGTACTCGTTTTTTATCAGTAAATCTTTAGCTTCCTTGATTCACAATTTTTATAACAAGTTGAGTTATGATTCTTTATTTGTTAAAATAAAACAGAAAATCTCCAGGATAAGGCAAAATATATAATGAACTTCTAAAATATGGAGCTGGCGCTCTTGAAAATGAATTATTCCAACTCTTACAAAAGATATTTTACAAGCAGAAGATAACTAAAACATGAAAAAATTACATAATTGTACCAATATCTAAAAAGTGCAATCGGCAAAGATACTTCTAGATACTTCAATTAATCTAACAACAAAAATTAGAAAAGAACCAATAGTTCTCACAGACAAACAACAGGGTTTTCATAATACAACAGTTAATAAAATAATCATAGAAGTACAATACATCAGCGTTTATGTGTATAATAGATCTACAAAAGGCTTCTGGCACAATACTATTAAAAGACATGTTACAAATATTAAAACAATGACAAGTGGCAAATGATATTACAAAAACAGTGAAAAACATATACACTGACAGTAAAGTAACAATTAAGGTAAATGGAAAGTTTTTGGGACCTATAGGAGTCATAGTTGGAACTTGACAAGGAGACTCGCTACTACTTAACATAGTGATGGCGAGGTAATAATAGAGGTGAAAGAATTAGAAGGATACAAGATGCAGAACAAAGACATACAAATTGTATGCTACGTTGATGAAATTGTCCTAATAGCAGAAAGCGAAGACCAGCTCCAACGATTACTACTGAAGACTTCGGATGTATGTGAAAGATATAATACGAAGATATCAGAAAAACTAAATGTAAGGCAATAAATAAAGAGCCTATAAGATGCAAAGTACAAATTCAAAACAAAATTATAGAACAGGTATCCTCTTTTAATTACCTAGAACTTAATACAATCACCTATGGAATCCTCAAACAGCAGGTAATGCCACGAGTTATAAAGTCAGCTAAGCCATCTGACATACTAAATACCATAAATACATAAATACAAAGGTCAAAAGTTACAAGTCTATGATACGATCAACATTAACATATGGCGCAGAAATTAGGGGAGATACACAAAAAACTAGACAGATACTGGAAGCAGTCGAAATGAAGACTAAAAAGATAGTGTGAAAAACTCGAAGTGATAGAATGAGAAGCAACATAAACCAGTAAATGAATGGATTTCACTTAGAAGGAGAGAGTAAAATAATCACATTCAAAGAATGTATGGAGACCGATTGGTCCGGATAGCCAAGGATAAATTGCCGATAGGAAAACAATCACCTGGAAGACGAGCAAGAAGGTTGAGAGAATCATTATAATAGTGGGGAAGAACAGCAGTAATTATAATAATAAAGAAGCTGCTTCAGCCTATAAATTTGTCTTCCTAAACAAGAAATGGTAATTATTTTTTACTATATGTAGCTCTAGATAGATGCAGCTTTGATTTTTAAGTTTACTTGTCCGTTTCTTCTTCTTTAGCCTAGGCTTAAACATCTTTCTTTGGTATCTAAAAATTAGTTATTTTTTGTAAGTAAAACTGAGGAACTCAATTTCAAATCTTAATAATTTTAAGATGATTTTTTTGAATAAAACACGAAATATTGGATCAATCCGAATTTTATTTCTATCGATGTAAAGCACAGATTTGCCAGTTACATATAAAACATGTTTGCTAAATACCCCCCAATACTCCACCGACGTGCGAGCATTCCTTTACCGAAATTTTCCATAATTCTTTACTATGTTTTTTTAAACCTAAAATCATAACAGGTTTATTAACATAACCCTTTAAATAGCCCCAGAGGAAAAAGCTTAATGGGGTTAAATCGTAAGACCGCCAATTGATCTCACTTCTCTGAGAGATAACACGATTAGGCAGTTTGATTTTAAGTAAAGTGTGTATTGCGCGCGGTGTGTGGCATGTAGGTCCATCTGAGTAAAACCACATTCAAGTCATTCAAGTTAAAATAGTTTTATTAAAAAAAAGTTATTTAGCAGCTCCCGCTAACATCTTTGACAGTGCAAGTGTTGCCAGCTTCGTCCTCAAAAAGTACGGGGCCAACGATTCTTTCAGTCTACACTGTACAGTGAATTTTTGTGGATAATTTTTTTTTATAAATAGCACTTAGATTTTCGCTACTCCAAATATGATAATTGTGACTACTTATAAAGGTATTTAAAAATGAGTTTTATCGCTCAATATGAGCTTTTTGTGAAAAAATTAGTATCAACTATGATGTTCTCAAAAACTTAGTTTAGAAATTTATGGCATTTTTGGCGATCAGTTCAAGTGCCAAAGTTCAATTTGGATCAGCCCATATATAATTATGTAGAATATAATTCAATAAAATTATTTATAATAACTACCTTATAGTTTTTCTAGATACACTTAGAACTATTTAGAAAAAACATAATTACAATTATTTGTCAAAATTTAAATTTTACTTGTGATTAGTTAAAATTAGCTAGTTCATGGTTCAGTAAAAATTGTTTTGAAATAGTAAATTATAAAATGGTTATTTATTATACAAAATAAATAAATTAATTAAATAATTTTTGAGATCACATTCCTCTATCTCATTTCTTCTTTTTCTTTTCCTTTTTTTCCTAAACGTCTTGGGGTGCCTCTATCCATTTCCTATAGTTGTTTTTGTCCCCTGTCAATCTGTTTACTTCACCCATCGTTTTTACTTTTCTTACTGCCATTTCCTGCGTGTCTACTGTCCACAATTTTCTTGGCCTGCAGCTTGGTCGTTTGCCTTTTGTTATTACTTCTATAATTCGTCTTGAAATTCGATGTTTTGCCATTATTTTGTATGCCCATACAATTTTAATTGTGTATCTTCTGCTGCGGTTACTTGCGGTATTTGTTGCAGTTGGTCTCTAAACATTATATTTCTTATTCTCTTATTCTCTTCTAGTTTTCCCAGCTACTTTTCTTAGGTACTTTATTTTCCCCATAGTTGTCTTGGATTAGTGCTTGTCTAGCATAGTCCAGATTTTTGTCTCATAGGTCAAAATTGGTGCATATACTGTTTTATATATGTGTAACTTTGTTTCTATTTTAATCTTTCTTTTTTCTATTATACTTCTGTTTATAGCGTAGTATAATTGACTTGCTTTATTTATCCTATTTAATATTTCTCTGTTTATTCTTCCATTATTTGAGATTTCTGTTCCTAGATACTAATATATTTGTATTTATTCTATGCCTATATTGTCTAATTTAATTCTTTGTGTTGATTGATGCTCTTGCTTCGATATGTGCATTGGTTTGGTTTTGATCGATGTTGATTTTTAGTCCAACTGCTTCTATTTTTTCTTTCCACATGTTTACTGCTGCCTGTAGTTGTTCCCTGTTTCCTGCTAAGACCACAATATCATCTGCATAGACCATGTTTTAGATTTCCACCGACTCCATGTTTCCATTACATATTTTTAGCTTTCTGGTTCTCTGCTTTCTATTTTTAATTACCGTGGTCATAACTAGAATAAATAGCAATGGGCAGAGACTATTACCTTGCTTGGTCCCTTTCTTTATACTAAATTCTTCTGTCTGTTCTCATGCTACTCTCACTATGCTTTTTACTTTCTTATATACACTTTCCATTACTCTTCTCACCTTCTCATTTACTTTTAGTCGCTCTAGTACTTTCCATATCTGTTTTCTAGGCATGGTGTCGAAAGCGGCTTTAAGGCCAGGTATAAATCTCTTCCTTTGTCTATCATATTTTCCATTCTTAATGTAAAAATATGGTCCTGTGTCTGTCGTTTCTCTCTCTATGCTGGTTGCTTTTCCTTTAGCTGTCTTTCTGTTTTTTTTCTCAGTTTTCTTTCCAAAATTCTTGAATTTATTTAAAGCACCAACTGATAGCCACATGGTTCTGTAATTGTCGCATTTAGTTGTTTTTTCCTTTTCATGTATCGGTACTACGTAGTTCCCTTGCCAGTCTTCCGGTATCTTCTTTGAACTCCCATGCTTATTTGCATATCTTGGTCATCCATTCTACCATACTCCTCCATATTTGATTAGCTCTGATGGTATTTGGTCGTATCAATGCTTTTCCGTTTAACATCTTTTTCATCGCTGCTTTTACTTCTTCTTCTGTTATATTTCGTGTTCCATTGTTTTCAAGTCTCTGTTTTCTATCTTGTAAGGGTTTCTTGAATTTCTATCTCTTTTTATTTTTAAACTCTTTTTCGAAATACTTTTTCCATGTACCCATAATTTTTGCTGTTTCTGTTTTTGGGCTGTTATTTTTGTCTTTTATGCTCGTTATTTGTTTTCCTTGTGCGTTCTTAGGTTTTTGATTATACTCCAGAAGAATGTTTAGTTGTCTTTATAGCTTTCTTTATTTTGATTCCAAAATCTTCCCATATTTTTGCTTTTGTCTATTTTACTGCCTCTTTTGCTTCATATCTTCTTAAATTGTATTCATTTATTTTATTATCGTTTTATTTCTTATGTACGGTTTCCAGGCTTGTTTCTTCCATTTTGTTTGATCCTCCAACTATCGTTCCACTATGTGTTCTTTTATGCCTTATGTTTATCTATTCTCTATCTTATTAAATAAAGGTCCTCTAATTATAGTATATATTAATATCAAGAGTAATTATAGTTAAAAGCTTCGATGTTAAAAGAAAAATTATGCAAACAAATGAAAAGATACGTGAATAGTTATTGAGTAGTGTAAAACACACAGTCCAATAAACAGTACCCTTTAGTGTAAATGGAACTTAAAAACTATGTTTAGTACTTGTATTTTGTTGAAGAATAAATAACAATAAAGGTTCATGTACATCGATTTTTAGGGGTTATATTTATAATTTAAAAAGTGATGTGAATTGTATTTAATTTACTTTTATCTTATACAAAACAATAAAAACAATAATTCAACTTTTTTTAGTTTGTATCACTTCTGTAATAAAAGAAAAATGTTACTTCTAAAATACATTTCGGATTTCCAAAATTTAAGTCGAGTCGCCAATTAAACAAAAATTAGGATCAAGTCACGATTTTATGTTTATACTTATTTATTACTGGAAAGTACGATATGTATTGCACCATATTTTAATATTACTTCGTAATCAAATATAGTAGAAACAGAACGCTCAGAATAAAAAACAAGTGCATACGCTGCATTTGCACGCCCGATGGCAAAAAAATCAAATCGAATCAGGAACGCCCGGTAGTAACAGCGCTGAAACCTATCCGATTGTCTATAGATTATAAGCGTACACCTCTATTACACCGAGATATCGGAAGCCAAGTGTACATGCAGCATATAAATAATTTCTCTGGGGATCGCAGCCTGCATCCTATTTCCCCATTTAGCAAGAGTTTTGCGTTGTAAAATTATACAGCACACTAAATTTCGTCGCTACTAATTTTCTGAGTAAATTGCGGCAACTGCTTGGTTATTAATACGCGTGGGATTTGAAGATACAGGCAACCTAAAAAAGCGAACGAAGGCTATCCCCTATATGCAAACCGACAATCTGGCGTTCTGCTATGTTACGGACGTTGTGTGCTCGTCGAAAGTTATGGGCGCAAGAGGCGACTCCATGTTCCTACAGGTTACCGGAGATTGCATTGTCACACAACGGTTTTTATATTCTACGTTAAAACTAGTGCCCGCTGGGGAGGCGTTATTTGTTACAAAAGGATTAGTTTTAGGAATTTATTCATCCTCTGGGCGCTTCGTCGAGGAGATTACGTTACCAGAATTCAAATTCCCCGTTTATTGTTTACGAGGTACATGCTCTACACCAACTTTTGCGTTGTAGCCTAGGGGTCGATGTAAACAACTTCGCTAATAGTTTATCGAGGAGCACGCCGACGGAATTTAAAACTTAGATTTTACACTTTTTGTACTTAGTCAGATTGGGTTCTGTGTAATTTAATAATTATAAGATTTTGGTGTTGTTAATTTTGCGATGTATATTTCTTTAGTTACATTAATTATAATATTTTTTAAAAATTAATTTCAAATTAGCTGCCGTGTTTTAATGAATTAACTGTAATACTATGCTAATAAAAATTCTTTTCGCTACGCTGACTTGCTGAGCATTTTACAATTTTACAATCCGACATACAATTTGTTACTGTAGAAACGGCCACTCCTAAGCATCATTTTCAACTTATTTCTTTCTGATTATACGAGTACACTTGATTATCATTTAACACTACTTTGCCATCGTGGTCGAAGTATCAGTAAGAGTGGTTGTGTACGATTTTACTTATTCTAAAGTAAATTATCACTATTGACCGACATTGTGGCCCAGTTTCTATCAATGTAACAGATATATACAATAAGAGACCGAATGGGATATTAAAATAAAATAAATATAAGTAATTTTAATTATGGATTTGCCCTTGATACAATAAACATGCAACTTCAAAATCAAATATAAATGTGCCAAACCAATAATTTAATGCCACTCAGCGTAAGATTCCCCATGCTTAGGGTCCTTCGTATATATTGCATAATTTATACCAACGTTACAACACACACAAGTAACAGATAACAGTCGTAATAATGATAACATTAGTGACCATGATATGAATTTTATTCATTCGTGGCAACAAGCGGAGAAAAGTGCAATTCAAACTAACAAAATCATAACTTGAGCATCAATAAATGTAAACACAGAAAATATTTAATATACTAACACAACACAAATACAAATGTAAACGACTCTAACATTGACGAATAGCTATGCAAAAGTTACTAAAAATGAACAACGTCACACTCAACCCCCGGGCAAAAAATAATTGTGTAAACCATTGAAAGTTATAAAAAACACATTTAAATGATGAAAAATAATAGAATTGTGCTTTAGAATAGTAACCAAAATTTACATCTCTCCATACAGAGTGATGGCATAAAATCTGCGTTGAAAATAAAAAATTATAAAGTACAAAAATTAAAAACAAAGATAAATAATTTAATGTACTACGTGCCAAACCTTATTATATCAAATGTGCTAGACAACCAACCCTAGAGTGGTAATAATTAAGGAATCAATAAATCACTTCAAAGAATGCCATTAATAGACGTACATTTCACAATAGTAGGGATTAAATCTACCTTAGGCAAAATTTAAAAAGAGAGGACTATTTAATTCTCCTGCAATATCCAGTTAAAATATTTATTATTGGGGGCGACTTTAATGCCAAGTATGTAAAATGGGGATCCAGACTAACTATAACAAACAGTAGGAAACTAAGGAAAGCTGTGACAGAAATTAACTGTAATTATCATTCATAAAGTAAGCCCACATACTGGCCATCAGACTACCAAAATACCAGATCTACTTGATGTTTTTATTTTGAATAAAGTTTTTTCTAACTTTATTGACGTTGAAGAAAACCTTGATTTAGATTCTGATCACTGAGCCGTCATATTGACTCTGAGCGAAACAATAATTTAAAAAACAACCCAACCTGGAAAAACCTTCGAATGGAGCTTCACAATAGCATCAACGTGAATACACCACTGAGAACAACTTACAATCTTGGTTTAAAAGCTGAAAACTTTATCAAGTTTGTTCAAAAAGCTGCATATAATGATACCAAAGAATTTACTCGCCTAACCAAAGGTGTTGATTATCCTTCTAAAATAAGAGAATTCGCCAAGGAACAAGAAGAGTAAGGAGGATATGGCATTAGTTCTGAGATTCTGCATATAAGACTATATTGAACAACGAAACACAAAAAAATAAGAAAACAAAATGCAAAATCTGAAAGAAGATTCTATTATTTCCTATTTGCAAAACCTCACGGTTGATTCAAAGACTAATTATTCCCTCTGCAAAGCTACCAGAGAAATTGTAAGACCCATTACCACTACTCGTCCCATCGTAAATGGTAAAGGAGCATGAAATAATAAACAAAGATTAGACATGTTTGCAGAACATGTAGTAGACACTTACACACCTAACCAGATACAAGAGAAAAATAATTTATCTATAATAGAAAACCACAAAACAGATAACATTATTCCTGTTACTCCAAAAGAAGTAGCTGAGAAACTAAAGAATAATTTCAATTCGAAAAGCTACTTACTAGTAAAATCCTAAAACAGTTACGTAGAAAAGGTATTGTAATGCTAATTTATCTTTTCAACGCAGCTTAGAGACTAACATGCTGAAAAGTTGCAGAAGTCGTCATGCTACATACGCCAGGCAAACTGACAACTAATGTTAATCCTACCGTTCTATTTCTCTCCGGACAATTATATCACAATTATTTGAAAAACCTTTACTTAAAGATTAAAAACATTGAGTAAAACTAATAAACTAATCCAATATTATCAACTTGGTTTCAGACACTTAACAATATATCGAGTGCACAGTATCGCAGACAATTAAACGTGCACTTAAAAGAAGTCTGCTCTGAATGCATTATTACACGTAGCCCAGGCTTTGATTAGATCTGGTATAAAGAGCCAATACACAAATTGATTAAAGTGCTCCAAAAACAACACATGGAAATTCGAGCATCCTACATTTCAGACATATTATTTAAAATAAAACAGAAAGATGAATACTCCGTTCTAAAAGAAATAAAAGTAGATGTACCCGAGGGCGTATTAGTGGTAGTGCATTTTTTTGGCACATGGTTTGAACTTGAGTTTTAGGCAAAAAAGACAAAAAAGTCCAGGTAGTAAAGTAACTTATAAGCACATAATATTCAAGATCCTTAAAATACCAGTTTGATGAATATTTTCCCTTTACTGTGTTTGGAAGATGGTAAAAGTGCTCACGCTTAAAAGAATATTTAAAAAAAATGGCCTTAGTTTTCAAAACGTCGATTCCAAAAATTAAACTGTGTCAACAATAGAAAACTCCAGAATTAAGTACAAACGTTGTTTGAGAGAAAAAAGAGAGAATATTAAAAAATCAAAGAATCGTAAAGTAGAAGGCATAGTGAGAAAACATAGCCTGGTTATTTAGGGAAAAGTTCCATAAGAACAATTAAAAAAAAACCAGCTTTCTTCCTCGTCCAACTATTATGGATTTTAAATTCTTATTCTGCAAATAATCTGAAAAACTAGTTCGAAGAAGAATATAAACAATTCGAAAACTATTTTGTAAATATCCTGCAAAAGTACAAAAGTATTAATTGGAAGTTAGTAGTTCACAGGCTATTAAAAATTTTATTTCACAATGATCAACGATAGTGTGTGCAACATAGTAACGTATTCTAAAACTTTAGCTACCTGCTATATTTGTAGAGCTTAGCCAGCAAAATAAATGGGACATATTTGGATAAGTTTATTTATAAGTTAAAACAATGTAAATATGGGTTACCTATTTTACATAACTGGATTTGTTCTTTTTTATATTATTTGAAAATTGCATATAGATTAATTTTTTGAAAGTAAAGAGTAACAGAGTTCTGAAAAATAAAAAATTAAACTAAAAAACAAATGTTAGTTTACGAGACAACATTAAACATCGATAAATCAAAATCAGAATATAGTAGTTCCAATGATGGTAATACCGCCAGCAAATTCTTTGACGAACAAGGAGGAGCCAAAATTACTGCCCTTAACGTAGAATTAATTTCAAACTTTTACACAATTTTGAGAATATTAAACTATAAAGAAAAAATTAAATTTGTTAAACTTAACATACTTCTTAAGGAAAGCAAGGACTTACCCAGAGTGGGGCAGTTACACCCCACTATTTGTAGGTATTAAAAAACAAACAAAATAATTTTTTCTTCTTAATTTGCTGCAACAAATGTTAAGAGCACAAATGGAAATTGGTATAAAAGCAAAAAAGTTTCACTTTTTGATTATCATTCCAGGAAGATTTTTGTACACATTGTCCGAGTTTTATACGGCAATTATCACTGACACGTCGTAGTACGGCCGGTGTTATTGCACAAACTTCTTCTTCAATCCGCACTTTTAAGTCTGGTATACTTGCTGAGCGAATCTCAAAAACCTTCGACTTGAGATATCTCCAAAAAACGAGACGGGCGTAAAACCCAGAAAGGCAACTTTTGAAAACAAAGCAAGTCGTGCACGTAACTTTGTGACCCTCGTACCTCAGATCAAATGAAAGCTACAGATTTAAAATCTACAGAGAAAGATAGTGATCTAGGGTATTTAATAACCACATATGAAGTGAATCGGTCAAGTAGCTCCGGAGATATCGTGTCGACAGACATACGCGCGTATCATTAACTTTTGTCTACGATTTACAAGCTTTTGAAAGTTAATAATTACAGGAGCTCAGGTCTGACTATCTTCGCAGCCACTAAAGATTCCCAATCCTATTGATGAGGTGATTCGGAAAAGGTCTTTCACTAGTTGCTCCATCTTGTTGGAAATAAGTGTTCTCATTTACAGGAAATAGCTGGAGTTCTGGAATAAGGAAGGTTTTTCGCATTTAAACATAACACACCGATGTTACAGTAACTGCATAACTATCATTATCCTCGAAAAAATATGGGCCAATTATTCCATTCGAAAAGATCGCACACCAGACTGTAAATTTGGCCAAATAGAGAGGCTATTAGTAAAGTTGCTGAGAGTTGGCTACAGCAAAAATTGTATTTATTCACAAATCTACTGAGGTGGAAATGAGCTTCATTGCTGTGGATTGTCTCCAAGCAGCTGTAACATGTGCTCACAAAAACCAATTCGAATAGAATAACTTTCGGGGTTCAAAGCCTGGATTATTTGCATTTTATACGGTTGTAGGTGTAAGTCATCATGCAAAATTATCCTTACGGTTCTAGTCGAATGGTCGAGAGCTAACAGCTAACAGTTCTTGCACTATCACCTCTTCTTATTATTATTTGGTTCGTTGTACGTAAGTTGTTAGCCCAAACAGAAATAACTTTCCTACTTGAAACGGGAGCGCGAAGCGGAAAATGAACACATAGACGAAACGCGTGTTGCGCTCGTAAGTAACTTCGACCATTTTCTAAATGCGCAGTAACAGCGAAACCTCGTTGATGACCGATCCAACGCTGCATGGTTACTAAACTTCCAACTACATGAAATGTGAAGGTCACTGCCTACTTCCCTTCGCACACACACACACTTGCACCATACAAGCTTCTCAAACGTGCAGTTTGACTGCTCTGCCCGTTACCTTTGGACATATTCATAGTATAATATGCCATTGTTTGTTCACAAAATGCTCGTTTCAATTTGAATTAATTAAAAGTAATCGGAGAAATGCCCAAAGAGCATCTGAAAACTAGGCATAAAAAATTTGAAAAGGAAAATTTGGATATACAAAAAAATACCAAAGACCACATCAAATACTAATTTAATAAGTCGGTTAGTTATCACTTTGGATTCATTATTAGCCACCTATTGAAAATCCAAAATCTTCAAATTAGTGACATGCTCAGAAAATATTTCTTGGTTGCTAAAACTAAGCTATGCCATTCCGAGATATTAAAAATACCTTTGAAAACGTCTGTAAGGACGAAAGTGACTCAGATTTAGAATAAGTTCATGTTTGTATCGTATTTTCTGTTGTATTAAAAAAGATGTTTATTCAAATTTAAATATCTACAGAACACAACACCAAATTTGTTTTTTTTTAAATTTAAGCTAGTGCATATATTTTATATTGTTTAGTCACGATATACTACTGTTTACTGTAATGTAATTTTGTATTTTCGTTCTGTCCTATTATCTTAGTAGTTTAATGTTTTGAGTTGTAATTATAGATCAATAGTGGTTATGTTTGAGATAAACATGTAAATGGTTTAAAAGTGTAAGCATGTTGAGAAGTTCTGATTTTTGTCTCGTTTTATCATATACTCGAAAAACTATGCAGTGGCTCGAGATCTTATTAATATCCAAGACTTATATCACCAAGATAAACTATTTCAAAATAGAAAATTTCAACACTTATCATACTCATCAACCATCTTCTTAATCACTCTGTCACCAAATATGACTTTCCCGATTATTTTACGTCGGAAGTTATTTTAAATCAAACGCCTCTAAATTGAGCTAAAAGTTAGCGAATATTAAAAGGTATTGATGGTTAACAATTGTGTATTATTGAACCGACTTACTGATAATAATAAAACTATCTACAAAAATAAGAGATCAAATATTGTAAAAAATACAGATTTCATGCTGTCAAAAAAGGATAGGCTAATAAAACCCTTGTAGAACTAGTTATATGAGATCAAAAATAAAACGTTTCAGGATTACATTAGTAATTCTTTTATTGTCTAGTAGGAGATAATTCTCTATAAAAGTGTAAAATAAAAATAATTGATAAGACCCTATAATTTATAAAAAATGGCACTTGAGCCAAAGCTAATGTGTCTACTGAATAGTTTTCCAATTGAATTATCCCACAAATAATGGTGAACAGAAATTAATAACTAAATATTTGTAGAATCTATTACAAAGGTCTTTACCGATTAAACATTTTACTTCCGGGAAATTTTGCAAAAAAAATATAATTATTAAACGACAAAAATCACTCGTTTATGTATAAATAATGGCAACTGCGTTAAAAGGGCTAACTAAGAAGGCTATTGCACCTATCAGGGGAATTTGTACTGTAATATTAAGAATCTATTATTTTCTCATATAATATAAAACTTTTAATACAAAAACTTTAACAGATAACACCATAAAAATAAACTGTCGTACTCCGGAAACCTACAGGAAACTAATTCACCACATGAAAGATGCCAACATTGTTTACCATACGTACCAACCAAAAGAGGACCGTGCCTTCAGAGTGGTTATCAAAAACCTACACTTTACAACCGACATAAATGAAATTAAGCAAGAGCTAGCTAATCAGGGACGCCAAGTCAGGAATATTTTAAATGGAAGAAGTAGAGTGTCTAAAGAACCATTAAAACTATTCTTTGTAGACCTCGAGCCAGCGGATAACAATAAAGAAATATATAATTTACGAGGTATTCAGAACAGAATAGTACAAGTCGAGCCACCCAGAAAAACCAAGGGCCTTACTCAGTGTACACGTTGTCAGCAATATGGTCACACTAAAACATATTGTAACAGACCTTACTACTGTGTGAAATGTGGAGGAGCCCATAATCCCACAAGCTGTACAAAACCAAACAACACACCTGCTACATGTGCACTGTGTTGTGGAATACAACCAATAATTCAGGCACAACAGGCCAATACGTATTCGAATATACTAAGAAATCAAAACCACCAGAAACCACCAGAGGAAAACTCAATTACTCTCAGCACTTTTCTAAATGAGTTTAAAAATATGTTCCAACAGCTAATGCAACAAAACAGCTCAATTCTTACCATGCTTACAACACTCATCAATAAAATTAGCTAAATTTATACTAATTGCCCAATGGAATGCCAACGGCATCATTCAACACAAAAACGAAGTAGAGAATTTTCTACATCACAATTCAATCAACATACTATTTGCTAGCGAAACGCACTTTACCGACAGATCCTTCTTTCGTATTCCATCCTATTTAACCTATAATGCAAACCACCTGGATAACACTGCACATACAGGTACTGAAATCTTAATAAAAAATACTGTAAGTTACTATATATTACCAAAGTATGAAACAAATCACTTGCAAGCCACTTCACTCAAAGTCAAAACGTCCTCCTCGAGATAACAGTTTCTGCAGTATATTGCCCTCTTAGGCACTACTTGAAAATCAACCACTTCAGGGACTTCTTCAACACACTCGGCTCCAAATTTATTGCTGGAGGTGATTTCAACAGCAAACATACTCTCTGGGGCTCTCGGCTAACAACTACCAAAGGTCGTGAGCTAGCTAATCTAATCCAGGAAAAAACTACTTATTTCTGTCCACCGGTAAACCAACATACTGCCCAGTGATCCAAATAAAACTCCTGATCTGTTGGACTTCTTCATCACCAACGGAATCTACTCACCATACATGGAAGTATTTCCTAGTTCCTAGTACTTTCGTAATTATTAAGAATTTTACACCTAAACTTCATAACAACAAAACCAACTGGGATAAATACAAAAATGAAGTGGAACAACGGATTAATCTAAAAGCAAGCCTCAAAACCCATAACGAAGTCGAAGACGTGAGATGCCCTCACAAGTACCCTTAAACATTCATTTATTGAAAGTACTCCATCTGTGCCAATAGCTAATACCACAAAATCAATACCACTTGAAATAAAACATTTAATTGGTAAAAAACGGAAGGCACGGTCTAGGTGGCACACAACCCAGGCACCGGTGGATAAAAATATACTGAATCACATTAGCAATCAATTAAAGGCGCAACATAGAGAACTCCGTTAACAATCTTTCACTGACTACGTGACAAGACTAAATAGATTTGACTACTCTATCTGGAGACCAATTAAATCCAAGAAAAAACCAAAAGAACACAATGCTTCAATAAAAAATCTTGCTGATCACAACGCTAAATGGGCGAGAAGCGACCAAGAAAAGGCTGATCTTTTTGCAAATCATCTCGCATCTGTCTTTAAGCCTAACAATGAAGATATAATTAATGACATCGTAACAAGTTTATCCAACATTCCACAATCCCCATCTCTCCACACGAAGTTTAGAACAAACTTAACCATCTTAACATCCGAAAAGCACCAATTACAGACGGTGTAACGCCAAAAATGCTCAGGGAATTGCCGAAAAAGGGATACTTTACTACCTACATTTTAATGCCATTTTAAGACTGCAGCACTGGCCTCCAATGCTAAAACGGCAGAAATAATCTTAATAAATAAGCCAGGAAAGAACCCAAATGACGTAACCTCATACCGTCCAATTAGTTTGCTCCCTACAATTTCCAAGGTATTAGAACGCTTATTGCTACAGAGATTAAATGCCGATATTTCATCAGATACCTGGCTTCCTCCCCATCAATTTGGTTTCAGAGCAGGACAGTCTACAGTTCGGCAAACACATAGATTAATCCAATTTATTAACCACGCTTTTGAACAAAAACATTATTGTACTTCAGTTCTACTGGACGTTAGCCAGGCCTTTGATAGGGTCTGGCATACAGGTCTCTTATATAAAGTCAAGGAAACCCTCCCACTAAAGTATTTCGACATCTTAAAATCCTACCTTTCAGACCGCAAATTTAGAACCAAAGTAGGAGATGCCAAATCAGACTATCATTCCATAGAAGCAGGTGTACCACAGGAAAGCGTCTTGGGACCGACCCTCTACAACCTATATACATCCGATATCCCAACAACCACTGAAACTACTATCTGTATTTTCGCTGATGACTCTGCCATACTAGCAGCTCATGAAGACTCAGCAATAGCATCTAACTTAGTACAAACTCACTTAAATGTACTCCAGGCTTGGTTGCATCTCTGGAAAATTAAAATAAACGAAAACAAATCACAGCACATAGGCACGAACGTTGTCCTCCGCTTTTTCTCAATAACGTCGAACTCCCTCGAGCTATATCTATCAAATATCTTGGATTCCATCTGGACACTAGGTTAACATGGAAAGATCACATTACGAAAAAACGGAAGCAGATTGACTTGAAGATCAAAGAACTCTATTGGCTGTTAGGAAGAACTCAAAACTTTCCTAGAAAACAAAATAGTGCTATATAAAATAATCATCATCCCTATTTGGACGTATGGAATAGAAATCTGGGGTTGCGCAAGCAAATCCAATATAGCATTGCTCCAAAGAAGCCAATCTAAAGTGCGACATATGATATCTCAAGCACCGTGGTATGTCTCTAACCAAACGCTACACGACGACCTGAGGATTCCCTATATCAAAGATGTAATCAAGCTACGAAGTAGAACCCACCACGATAGATTGGCAGCCCACTCAAATAACCTGCTTCAACCATTACTGGAAAGAGAACACCCACGACGACTACATAGACATTGGCCAGCAGAACTTCTTGTGGATTAAGAGAGTCCTTCACTGGAAGAGCTCTCGTCACGTCATTTCAAGCTGAAATTCTGATATACAATTAGCCCATAGAATGTAGTAGTTCTGATTGCTAATAAATATACATCTATAATATATATATATATATATCTAATATATATATATATATATATATTATATATATATATATATATATATATATATATATATATATATATATATATATATATATATATATGGTAAACATCCAACAAAAACAAAAACCTATAGATTGATAACATTGCTGCTCTGTATATCTAAATTACTAAAAAAAGTATTTTTCAGAATTATACTTGAAAATTCTGAAACAGTTTTTGCAAAGTCAATTCAGACTTGGAGAAAGTAGTTTTGTGCTCGATTGATCCATAAAATAGATATAATTTAAGAAAAACGAGTGTGTTCTGTTTTGGGGTATTTGACAAGTCTTTGAATATGTTTAGCAAGAATATGATTGCTATAGAAAATTAAGCTCGGTTTGTTATCGTATTTCAGTGAACGATTTTTCCAAGTAAAGATTTCAGTCCTTCCAAATATCATCTTATGTAAGAGTAAGGCAATGTGATTGGCCCGACGTTATATTTAATCGAAATTATTGACATACTTTGTTGTAAAAATGTGATTGTAGCAACATTGCAGATAACACGGCAGCACTCTCTTCTCATCAAGTTTTAACAGAAGACTTAAATCAGCTGCAAACCTCACTTAAGCGTCCGGTGTATAAATTACATTTATATTGAGAAGTACTATAATTTGGGATATAAACCTAAACAGAAAAGTGACACCAACTAAAGATTCTGCGAATGTCTGGGAATACTCTTAGACAAATAATTCATATTTCAATTTTGTTTATTTCTCTCAGTGTATATTTGTATTGGTGTATAATTAGAATTATAATTTGACAATTTTAATATCATACTTACCTTGAACTTTCTATGCAAACATTTACTAGATATGTAAATTTATGATGGAACTAAAATGACGGATTAACTTATTGACGCATTTGCGTAATTAGGTACACTCTACGATATGCCTAGATTTAATTCTTTAATGCTTAAAAAATTAAAAAAACAATCAATTTAGAAATATCCTTAAAATTTAAAAAACATAGAATAAAAAACATAGATAAGAAACCTATACAAAAGCTGTTTAGTAAGAGAAAGAAGAGAAATTGCGTAAGAGATACTAAAAAGACGGTCGGTAAAAGATAAAAAGGAGCCAGCAAGACGGCACACGATATCAAACAATAATATTTAAAGATTATAAACCACAGGAATTTTAGTAACCTCACTGTAGATCTTGGCGAAAAATATTAACAAATATTTATATTCATATCTCTTGACCTCCTTATCAGATTGTTTTTAATTTTGGATTTTAATTCAAATCTATTTTAAGTCATGTTAGCATATTATAGACAATGGAAATTACTTTCTGTTAGTACGTTACTCCAGATTGAGCATTTTTTGTTATTGTTTAGTAACGGATAGAGCTTCTGTTGTGGTTATTTAAGTTTAGAAACATAAACCAAACCGGTAAGGTAAAGAAATTAAAACCGTTCACTTTGGGATTATTCATGCTTAAAAAAATAATTAATTGTTGCACTGCAGCCCAGAAAGCTTATTGTGCTCACTAACACACAACTAGGACGTCACATAAATACATGGGTTGAGCGAGACTCAAACTCGCCTGCACCGGATTTACGGACAGAGGAGCAATGCTCCTGACCACAACGCTACGGTAGCACGTCTAGTTAACAGTTAGATAGAACGCACATTTTTTTATACCGAAGCATAAATTTATAAATATATGAATATCTAGAATGCTAAACCTTTCATTTCTATTGTAACTCCACAAAAAGTTAAAGCATTTGCCTAAGAACTTTTTTGTTGGGTCTTCATATCGCTTATTTTAATAGATTGCGTGCTTTTGCAAAGATTTGCTTTTGAAGTTAAAAGGAAATTTTTTTGCCTGGGGGGCTTTAATATGGTCGTGTGGCATCATTGATTTTCTCGCTTTATAATGGAGAGTACTTTAGGAGATGCTGTATTCTAGTTTGTTATATAAAGGTTTTCATATAAACGGCGTTTTATACATAGTGTGTTGCTATGTATAGATTTTAACTTTTAACTAAAGAAAATTGAATGTATTGTTTAAAAAATGTAGCTTGTATGTCAGCATAGTTAATAAATTTGATATTAAATTACTGTTGTTAAAGCGGGGCTTATTAAACTGGGTATAATAAAAAGTGACAGAAAGCTAAAAGAGGTAATTGAAAATTTTTTTTGATTGTAAACAAAAAATTTACATAAACTTTAAATTTTGAACAATATATAAAACAACCGTATTCACAGCAACAAATGCTCAGAAGTAAGGTTACATAAAAGCTCACTCAATAAACTTACTTTCCAAATTTAATAATAAAACAATTATTACCTTTAGCCAAATATACAAAACGTGTTGCTTCTTAAAATTCTTTTGTAGTATCATATTGATATTTAGAAAGAGAGGTTTGCAAAACACCAACAAGTATACCGAGTGGTACACAATAACGGCTATAAAAATTTCGACATGTTCAACAGATTAAAATACCGACAATAGAAATGCCGATTTTTATATTCGGAGGACTTACAATTGGCAAATTATTTTAGCTTCGCTAGACGGTAGTAACGATTTTGAGAAGTTAAATTTACGTATGTCGCAAAGGTTAGTTAGCAACACAAAAGCGTCAATAAACTCATCTGCCGTTTCAGTTTCATCTTATTTTTCAGTGCATGTATACAGTAGTTCCAGAAAGAAAAATATAAATGCTAATAAAAAAATTTTTGTTCGAATAGTTACGTTTGAGAAAGAATATGACACATATAAATGCTAATAAAAGAATCTTAAGTTATAATTATTCGAATAGTTACACTGAAACAAACAATTTGGTATAATGACGCAGCTAAAGTCTCTAACTTTTATATGTAAGGAAGTTTGCAATAAAGTAAAATAGTTGCAATAGATATCAGCTAAATAGTTGGAAAGTCTTAAAAATTTTAATTACTTGTAATACCAAATACACTGAAATTCAAACAACGAATTGAGTGCAGAGGAACATAATCTAGACGCCAACGTAAAGTCTCTAACTTTTATATAGGAGGAATAGTTTTGTTACTGTTAAATTAATATACATTGTCATATCCCATTTTAGTGAACTAACAGTTACAATACATTATCTACTAATAAATACAAAATAGAAGTTTAAAGTAAATGCAAGATTCAGAATTTATGTATTCTGAGTGTCTTCAAAAATCTTGCATTAAATGCTAAAAATGTTCAAACACTTAAGGAAGGTTGTCATGATATTCAAAGATTGAGTGCAGAGGAACAATACTCTTATCTAGGACGCCAACGTAACAGCTCTTATTTTAGCTTATAGGAGGAATAGTTTTGTTATAGACAATATAGACAATTAGTATTTCTAGAAGAATATTCTGCACATTCTGCATATAGACTCATTTCGTTACTTCCGATTCTCTTCAAATTACTTGAACGAAAAATAGTAATAAGATTAACCAACATTATTGAAAAAAAAACAGTTAATCGTTGAGCATCAGTTCGGGTTACGGCAAAAATGTTCGACGAAACAAATCTAGAGGTAGTAATCGAAAGAGATTTTAAGAAAAAAAAGAATTTTTACAAGAGTGTAGATATAAGCCAAACATTTGACCTAGTTTGGCATTCTGGTCTATTAAATAAAATCAAAAAGCAATCATCTACTGTTTAAATTACACTTAGAAGAGAGATTTTTTAAATCAAACTAAATGGCAGCTAATCTTCGATTTACCTCACTAGCAGGTATGCTACAAGACAGTGTAATGGGCCCTGCGTTGTACCAACTATTTACGACTTATTAACTTATTTTGTGATGAAAACAGAATTACTGCTACATTTTTTAACGTCACTGTCTTACTGACCTTCCACAATGATTCAGCCCGAGGCGTAGCTAACCTGCAAAATAATCTAACAACTTTCTAGGAATGGACAGCACCATGGAAAATTAAGGTCAATGAAAATAAATTAACATAAAACATTTTTACAACTTTCAAAATAAATCCCCTCCAAGCAATGCTTAAGAAAGCTGTTATACCCTCTAAAGAGGATGTGTAAGATACTTAGGCACGCATCTAAACTGCAAACTAACATAGAAGGAACGCATCCAAAATCGAGATTAACCCCTGACAAAATATAACAATGATACTGTCATTTTCGTTATATTACATCCAATTCCTGGACTGTTGGAAATTATCTAACATTAAAATTTTATAACGCTTTCAAAGCAAAACACAGATTGGTATAGCAATAACAAAATAGTTCACAATGATCTACGAATTCCTTGGGTGAAGGGTTTTGCCAAAAATCTTGACAACAGATATAAAATTAAAATTCCTAATTATCCTAGTGCATTAGTGACAACTCTGTTAACTGATGACAACACACCAAGGAATTTAGACTAGATTTAGTAATCTTACAAATAGTACATAGCAGGAGGTTACATCAGAGTGATACTTCTTACTTGTCAGATATCAGTATCTTTATTAAATTTGTTTTTTTTTTGCTTAGTACGCTTGGTGAAAATATGCGAAAGTTAAATAAAAAGAAATCAGAAACACTTTTAGAAACTTAAAGTTATCACATTATTTTGCATATACAGATATGTTTAATGATTTTAATTATCTTGGAACTTTTCCTTTATAATATATTGCAAATTTATAATTTACTTGACCAACAGAACAATAAGTAAAAAGTGTGATAGAGTTGCTATATGTTGTAAGTTGGACGCCATCCATTGATGTGTCTTCTCCAGGATTCACTTAACGAGGTCTTCCGACCACTGTCTTTTTAGACATCGATTCGTGAGGTGGCGGTTGTAGAGATCGGCGATGAGTTGATTGGTATAGTTTAAAGTGCCGTCTCGGTTTTTTCTAGCTGCATTCTTGATGATATCATTGATTCAAAGAACTGCAAGATCTTAGTATTTAAGAGTTTACTACATCCTCATAGTTTGATCCCTTAGGTTTATATAAGCATTAAGATGACTACACAGTAGCAGTTTGTTTTCTATATAGTCAAATTAACTAGTACATATTGTTTGTTTTTGAGATGAGTTGTTGTCGTTTGGATTTTATGTGGGGTTTTCAAGTAAGTCTTTGTTATAGGTGAAGTCCTAAGTGTTTCTCAGTTTATATTGGAATAATTTGATTATAAATTGTAACTTGTGGACAGATAGTAAATTCTGTAACAAATGTGATTACCTAAATTTATTACTGTTTATTTTGGTCCAAAAACATTAGTTTTCGTAACACCAGAGTTAATAGAATAGCAGTTTGATAGTGAGTTCTCTACTTGGACGTGAAAGTGTTAGGTAAGATTTCAGAAGGAGGTAGATTTGATGGAGTAGCTTTCTTTTTATTTTATATAAGAGTCCTATATTGTGCTTTTAAGAACAGTAAAGCACACATTTTTCTATCAAGTATTTTTGATATAATTAACAATTATGTGGCGTTGTTAAATAGTTGAGTGACTCTCTCGGAACCAAACCGATACAAAGCAATTAGTTCGTCTAGTGGTATTATTTTTCTGTTTCTAGTAATAATCTTTCAAATAATTTAGATAATAGTGGTAACAGGCATATGGGAGCTGTTTTTTTTCTGGAGGTTTTTTGGGTTTGACAATTATGATTATTTTGGCGTATTTCCACTAAGTAGGGAAGTAAGATATGGCCACCATACGATTGAATATTGTTGTTATAAATACTACTGATTTTTTGGTAGATGTTTTAGTACTTTGCCCATTATAAAATCATAGACCAGGGCTTTATATGAAATGGAATTTTTTTGTAGACTTCTGCAGGATACACAGAACATTACATGCGGAAATAATTGACAAGACGAGTTTAGATATTTTTTTATTTTTGCATAAAAGATTTGGTCGTTAATTGGTAATGGCGTGAAAAGTTGAGCAATGTGATCTCTGAAGGTGTTTGCTTTTTTTCGTTAGATTTAGTCCAGCTTCTATGTGGTTTTATTAAGGGTGGTATAAAGGTAGTAGCCTTTTTGAGTTTTTTTTCGCTTTTCAGATAGAGTAATCCACTGTTGATATGTTAAAGATGTTGTAACTAAATGTTACGTTTCTATTTTCCTGTAAAAATAATGATAAAAATAATGATAATGGTTCCTTTCACTAATTGGCCCGGAGCAAGTAACAATATTAATAGGCATCAAATATGCAATGGTAACCGATTACGAATAATCTCATATTCATTAGTTTAACACTTTAACAACAAATAATAGCTACATACACATAATAATAGGAACATAAATAAGCTAAATCTACAGCAACTATAAAGAACGTCATTAAGTAAAAATATCTAAGCAAATAGCAAAAAAGAAGCATAAAATGTACTACCAGCAATAATAAAATTATAACAAACAACCATTATGATCTATTAAATAACAAAAACAATGCAATGGTACATATATTATAACAACCAAAACTCCTAAACCTCCACCTATATTTGGTATATGGCGTAGTAAACTAAAACAAAATAGCTAAATAAATTAGGGACATACAGTGCAGCAACAGCTTGGCACATGGCGGGTGGATGCGCAGTAGACGAGCATCCCTCCCACTGTTGGAAATCACTTGCTGTCTGTTTCTTGTTGTGTTCAGATCGTGTACAGTCCGGTGAAAATCATTGCGTTATTAAACACAGTTAAAATCAGCTTTTATCGGAGCTACAAGCTCGGTTTAGTGTATATTCATAAATAAAATAAATATATTAAATAGTGTGATGTTTCTTATCAATTTTTTTATTTTTGCTTTAATATTACTTATCTGGGTAAGACGTTGCCTAGTGAAGAGTAAAAGAAATGGAGTTTTGCGTTATAAAATTGCTAAAATCTAAATACTTTATGCACTAAAAACCCTCTGTTTGAGAAGTGGAGTTGACCAGTTTTTGCATCGAGCTTTTTGATTATAATACTTATGTCACAGAGTGTACCCATTTCCCAACTGAACCCGTAGTGATGTCCTTGTCGAACAGAGACTCTCTTACTTCTTCATCTACACCGATTCACATGCCAAGCTATTCTTGTTGAGTTGTATGTAGTCAAAGATGAACAATACTACATACAAAGTCTAGTAAGTAACGCCGTAAAAGTCAATTGTGAGACTCCAGATATATACCGTAATTAAAGAAAAAAATTCCATCACATGAAGAGACAATTACTTTCGCTAGGCCGCAAAATCTCAAATATAATTAATGCACACCAAGGATCTGCTTAATTTGTTTTTTGTAAATTTAAAACCAGCAAAAATCAACAAAGATATACAAATAAGATGCCGTTAGAAATGTGGTTTATGTATAGGAAGCCATACAGTCATGTATAAAGGATGCAAACATTATCACAGGTTATTTAATGGAAACGACAATCGAGCAGCAACACCAGCGATCAATAAAAATGCATATATAAAAAACATACCACATATTCATCTCTCAACAACAAAGTCATGCAGATGCAATCACATAAAACACTAACCAGAAAAATTATGCACTTAGCCAATTTTATTGATAAACTCAAAAATGTATTCAATCAGTTACTTCAACAAAATAACATGGTACTCAACATGCTAACAATGCTAATTAATAAAATAAATTTAAAAGGGCCGAGTATCTAAGGATAGCCAAATAGAACGCCAATGGTCTTTCAAGTAGTAAAGAAGTAATAAAATTATCTTCCAATCAAAATTTCACTGATGCACTCCTAATTAGTAAAACACATCCAACAAAAGTTATTTTAATATATCAAAATATAAATTATACTATACAAATTACCCCAATGTCACTACGTATAGAGGTGCAACAATATTTATTAATGCTAAGCACTGCAAGCTCGTAAATATAAGGAATGTCATACCCAAGCAGATGAGTAGTTATTTTGTATGGAACTACGACCTAAATATTACAGATGTAGATTGCCTTTTTTGTCATAACTTAAGAAAACATTTTAAATAATTCCTTTAAACATATTCGCAGGACTCAGTTAGCAAACATACCTTATAGAGCTCACGTCTTACAACACTTAAAGGCAGAAAAATAATCAGCATGGACGAAAACAACTATTACTTTCTATCGACTGGCAACAATTTCATATTTATTGGATTTGTTTATAAGTAAAGGAATTTCCTTAACATATAAGGATATATCACCAAGCTGTAATCTATCTTCAGACAATACCCCAATAATAGCTACTATAAGTGTATCTTTTAAAACGAAGAAATCAACATCTATATTACGTAACTATTAAATAAATTAAATATCTGTCGCCAGACAATGCAACACTACAAGTACTAGAAGATATGGAAAAAGAAACTAATATTCTAATCAATCTGCTCCAGCACGCTAACAAAACTAACTATTTCAATTAATGAACCACGAAAAGCAATCAATAGCATATTATAAGAAATAAGAACCTAAAGCTGAGAAAAGACGAACTTGCACACTAGATAGTAGAACAAAATACAACCAGCTAAGCAATAAGTTAAAATCAGAACTAAATGAAATGAGAAATAAATCTTTCGAAACATATGCCTCTAATTTCACTAAGCAAAATAATTCCAGTTGTAAATTCATAAAAAATAAGAGAAAACCTAAAGTAACATCACTACAGTTTCGCAATGTTTAGTACCTTCAGAGCCGTGATAAAGCAAACACCTTATTTGCAGAGCATCTCCCAGAAGTATTTTTTCCAAAAAACAACAATCTGATTCGAGAACTAGAATGCAATCTGGCTACTTCTTTCGTAGCACAAGAAATTTCAAGATTATTTGCGCCAAAAGAAATGCATACTAAATTAAGATTTTAAACTCAAAAAGGCGCCAGGTAAAGAACTGACAAAAAGGACTTGCCATATTAATATAATTACAATGCTATTAGAAGACTCAACCATTGGTCTAAATCATGAAAAATAGCGCATATAATAATAATACCTAATCCAGGGAAAATCCCACAAATGAGGCATCCTACCGATTAATAAGTAGGCTACCAACAATCTCAGAACTTTTAAAGAAACTTCTACTCAAAGGATTTAACAAGGATTTAAGCCAGCACTGCTAGATCTCACACCACCAATTTGGGTTCCACCAATCTCACTCTATAGTGCAGCAGTGCTATCGCTTTGCAAATATTATTAACCACCTAATGGAGAATTGACAATACGCCAATTTGTTACTAGATGTGAGCGAGACGTTTCATAAAGCATGGCATCCTGTCTTACTATATAAAATTAAGAGTTTTTTCCAAACGCTACTTTAATCTTCCCTAATCCTGTTTAAATAAACGATAATTTGAAGTCAATTTCAATAGGAAAACCTCGCAGTGTTAAAAAATTCTCGCAGGGGCACCACAAGGAAGTATTCTTGGTCCGCTTCTATATCTATTGTGCTCATGAGATATTCCAGTAACCGAAAAATGTCAATAAGTACATTTACAGATGACACATTCGCAACTCACTAAGATTCTATGATAATTGCAATGTTTATGCAAGAACATTTGGGCAAAATATAGTTTCCAAAACAAAAAATTAAAGTCAATAAATCTAAATCTACTCATTTCATCTTTACTTTTCTAAAAGGTCACTGCCCTGCTGTAATCTTAATTAAGTCATACAATAGAAAAAACAACTAAATATTGAAGATTACACATGGATTTTAAACTAAATTGGAAACACTATATAGTAAGCAAAGAAAAATTTATCTAAAAATAGAAGAAGTTAGCTAGCTGTTTGGGAGAAAATCCAATTTAACCATTGAAAATAAAATATTTATTTAGAAAACTATAATCAAGCCTACATGAGCACACAAAGTCGAACTTTAAGGTTGTTCAAGCACGTCCAACATAGTTATTATTGCAGCGATTTCAATCCAAAATACTTCGGAACATTGTAAATGCTCCACGGTATATATAAAATCTTACCCCACATACCGACCTCAAAATCCAATACGTCAGTAAAGTCACATATCAAAGAAGTAACAAACATTACGCATTCATTACTAGAAACTTTACTGCATCCCACACTCTTCAGAACCCTGAATCGGAACGTGCAAGATGGCTTTATATGTACATAATAATCACCTTAGCTAATAAACTGTATTTCATTCTAATTGCTAATACAATTAAAAAAAATTGAAGTTTTGTGATTATGTAAAATTGGGGTTCCTGCTTTCTAAAGCGTTGTATTTCAAATTGTCAATATAGTGTTGCTTAAAATTACCCTCTCAAAGTTTTTGATTGAAACTGCAAATAAGAAATATTTGAAATATTTAAAATATCAATTTATTAAATATTTGTTAAAATTGTTAAGATACGGAAAATATTTTAATATTTTTCTACTAAATAATAAATCTTCGTTTTTGCGCTATTTAGGCTTTTTTAGATTTAGCAGCTCTTCTCCTTTTATTCTAACATTCTTTTATTTAAGGTTTTTGAAGGCACAATAAATGTTTAGGTTTTCTATTTACTTGGTAGCGTAGTATGCCACTGTTTAATTTAGTCAGAATACAATGGCTGTAGAACGACTTGTTATAAATAGCCATAAACGTATTTTTAACCTTCAGTCACACATTGCGACAAATTGTTTTATATTGAAAGATAAATTCTTTGTGCAAGTTTTTCTACATAAATTAGTTTTAAATTATCTAATACAATCTTATTGTTCACTAATTTATAATTTGGTAGTTCAGTAGAGTAGCAAAATAGCAATTAGCATACGATTGATCATCGATTATTTTAACAGCTTTAAGACAATGCTCGGTATGTTTTCAGGTCTTTTGTTTGTAAACGTTTTCCTACTCTTTTGTTTTGATGTATCTATACAATAAACCTGAATTTATTTTAATTATAAATTCTAGTGTACAGCAAACAGAAAAAATTACAAAACAGTTTTTAATTAGTGACTTTGCAGAAGTTGTCTCACAAATATTCTTTCGTACAAACTGAAAATCTTATTGATCAAAAAAATAATAAACAACAAGGAAATTAATTTGAATAAATGATCTATTTTGATCTATAGTCTCAAACCATTTTCTGCTCAATTATAGCATGTAAAAAATTTCGTACCTCAATTTACACTTAATCAATGTTTTCAACCGTCTACCAAGAAGAAAGTGGGGCATTAGGCAGTAATGCAATAATAAAGCATCATGGCTATGAGTGGGGTAAATCAGGAGTTCATTTGCATCAAATTTCTGGATTTTGATTTCTGCTATCTGGACAACATAGGGAAAAGCGTTATCTCGTTAGGGTAATACCTCCAATTTTGTTAAAAACAATGTAACATTAGACCAAAGAAATTTTAGTTAACTATTGTTTTATATATTTAAGGTGCACGGAAAATATTTTGAAATAAGTTTAAGTGTTCGGTCTAGACTTATCCATAAATTACGCATATCTCGATTACGGACGAGAATCCACTTTTTGACACACCTGACAGTTCTTATAATGAAAAGGTTACATCAGGGACTTAAAAAAGTTGTGCTTAAGTTGAGTCATCCTATATCTACAGTTATTCTCTGAATTTCTAGTATAGTTGTGATGTACCTTCCTTACCTGATAATTTAAATATACTTTTGATCTAATTGGCTTGAACAGTTTAAAATATAGTTTTTGGGCAGCACCTATTACGATAATATAGCTGAGAACGTGACATTCGTTGACAATTAAAATGTTTCTCTGTGCTTGTGTTGTTTTGTGACCAAGTTGAAAATTCCCAATCGATTTAATTTATCTCTTAATTTATATAATTTTTAAAATAGTTTAGCAACAATACATCTGGTAAAATTTATTAAATTGTATTAAACAAATGTGTATTGCTTTAAGTGATATAGGCAACTACCATTTACTTTCTTAAAAAAGCTTTAGTTTCGGAATTGAAAACATAGTGCTAAATATTTTTAACTCCAGTTAATCACGTAGAAACATTGTATATCATGATTGTATTCAATAAATGTATGTTATAATTAAAAGCTATAATATTGATCATTTTTACTCTTCTTCTTTAACAATAAAAAGAGACAAATGTGTGTGATTATATGGATTTTTATAAAGTTGAACCTTTAAAATTTAATATCCCATTTTATAGTTATACATTTTCAGATTTCCTTTACAGATTTATATCAGTAATAATGATTTTTCTACAGACAAAGGTTCTGAAGTCTCACATTGTAAACCGGTGAGAATCACTAAAGGCGTACCGCGCTTGAAGTCTTGCTTCTGAGGGAACAAATACAGACGTCGATTTTACAAGTTTTTATTTGTACGTTCTCTTTTAACAAGAACGTGTTCTGGCTTTTATTGTAGCGGATACAAACACGTAGGTATAAGAGGCGCTATAAAATTACTGTGCAGTAAATGTGATCCAGCAATCCTTAACATTTTTACATTGTTAGAGAGGTAAATATATATTAAACGTTATCTTTTAGAAATCATTGTTAAACTTATCAAAGTTCTTACATTCGATATCCAATTCAAAAGATCTATATACCCTTAAAATTAACTAAAAGGTATCGTACTTTAACAAATTTTTGTTAAGCTATTACACTTTGATATTTTATTCGGTAACAATTTTGAGCAGAATATTTTGTTCATATTTTAAATATTCAATAAAACTTTTAAAATATAGAAAATTCATTTATATTTTTTATTATTTAGTTTATTATATTTTGAACTACCTACTTTCTAAAATTTTATTTTTTTATGTTACGTAATACTTTGAAATTGTCTTATGTAGTTATTGTTTTCCACATTAAAGAACACTCTGTGGAATACTTTCCAAAAAAAAAAAATAAAGGATTCACAAAGCATGCAGTAGTTGAAAAGAAGTCTGATATGCATAGGTCCTAAATTGACCGTTGCTGAAATGGCTTTTACAATAAAAATAGTACAACTAAGGAATATATATGCTTATATATGCTTTCTAAACATTTTATACTGAACTCGAGAAAGTAAACGTTTAACCTCACTAAAGTGTATTTAAAGCTTATGGTTAAAGCTTGATTTTCATGCGACCTTGTTTTTTAGAATTTACTGTACTTTTAAAAAGCAGAATTAACTCTGCCAAGATATTTTATTTACTCACCCCAAAGAAACCTTGATTAAACCAAATTTTAAACTGTATGACACATCATCATTTCAGCTCTTCCCATATTCATATTGTTGTTTGAAATTTTTTGACTAGGATAATATATAGCAAAGCACCATAAAGGAACGAAAAAAAAACAAAAACAAAACTTTTCAAATTAAGCCAGAACTATTTATTTACTATCCACCCGTCATATCCCCACAACGCTGTGCATAGTCTATCCGACCATTCTTTAATTGAAGAGGCTATTTAAGTTCTAGAGAAAGGACTTTGTTGTCATTACAATCATGTTTCTGCCAAACATATCATATCCCAGATAGAATCATACATTAACAAACTTTTGAAAATACTACAAGCATGTTTAAAGAATGAGATGGGATTTTGTGTTTAGATGCGTTTGGGTGAAACATTTCCTTTGCACAGCTGGTATGGTTATTCCGACATTACTCGGTCATCAGAGCCTCGTTAGGGCACTGCGTGCAGATGAGGTTGACATTTTGGTGTCTAGTTGTTGCTGTCACCACTTATCCCACCTTCCTGAAACTTTACAACCACTAAAAGCTAATAAAAATCTAGAAGACGACAGTGTCACGTTAATTAACCATTCGTTATCTTTTACTACCAAATGAATGGTACTCCTGTGAGTTTCTCACCCTCACCTGTTGTCGCAAACGTGTTTATGATCGTTTCTAAAATAAAAGTCCCTACTCCTATTTCTTTGAAACCTAACTGTGAAATAAGATATGTTGACGATACTTCTGTTATCTGAATAGAAAAACTATATACGCCTTTCCAATTCCTTTTCCACCTAAATAAACTTCACATTAATATCCAGTTTACAATAAAAGTCAAACAAAACAATCCCTCCTTTTTTAACACTGCTATAATAAAACATCCCAGTATCAAAAGGAAACCTACCCTTATTAATCGTCGTCCAAACGTAAAATTCCATCTGATCCTTCAAATCAACTCGGCTTCAAAATCCATAATTAACAGATGCTTCAAACTTTACGACACTAACAACCAACAAACTGAAATTAGTACTATCACCAAAACCTCAATACAAAACTGATATTTCAAAAAATCTCACATTATAAAAAACATTAACAAAAATACAAGTTCCAAAGTTCATGACTTTTCCGACCAAGTAAGAGCATTCCTACCTTACATTAGAGGTGTCACAGACAGACTAAGCTGCATATTAACAATACATGAATAATGACATCAAAGTAAATACCAAAACGTCGATAGTTTTGTCGAATTGTTTATGTAATGTTTGCTTAAGTTTACAAGAAAATGTGACTAGCATAAAAAAGTATGTTGCACATCATCCCAAAATATTGAATTTACCGTAAAACCTTGCTTAACACATCTGTTTTACGCTATATCCCTATACAACGTTTTTTAAAATCCTGTACTTTTTTATTTTACGTGAAAGCGCTGTAAAATTTTGCTTTTGCCGAAATTGTACAAATTTGTTGTTTTGGTACTCCCAAGTTGTCTCACATTGCGGTTGTTAGCATTGCAGTGAAGTACATAAGAAACTCTGCTACCGTCATTCTTCATATTATAAACGATTATCAACATTATTATGTAATTTACAGTAATAAATGTACAAATTATTAGTTTTAGTTTTAAATGAATGATTGTGTAGAATAAAAAGTAAAATGACAAGAAAGAATTTCCCAGTCAATTAAAATCCAGGTGCTCGGATAATTAAGTTGATATCTGCACGGCATAAATTTGTTAACTTCAAGAATATGAATAACTTGAAAATAATAATAATGGTACGGCTCTAACGCCCCGTGTGGGAGCACAGTCTGCAAACTGAGGGGTTAAAGCTCTCATATGTCCGACTTTACTGCCCGGTCGTTGCGCACCATCTCTGATGAGGGAAATCTGGCAAGCACCTCGCCTTAGACGACCGCCATTATTACCCCTTGCTTAAGCGAGCGCAGGTATTCAATTATTTTTAGTGACTGAGTAGGCCACCCGCCAGGTGCTCAGAGAGCACCGGGAATGAAACCCGGGTTCGTCCGCATTGCAGTCCGGGCCTCAACCGCTTAGACCACTCTGGCTGAATAATTTAAAAATAAATAGAATTTTGAATCATCAACAACTAAAACTACTAAATCTCGTTCTTAAAGTATGGTAATGTGATTTTGAAAATGAAAACACAATCATCTAATTGGATTGACAAGAAGATTGAACACAAAATAACATTAAGTCAAGCAATCGTAATAGAGAAAGCAAAATAGTCTTTAACCAACTATAGTATAGAGATATTAGAAATCACCATTACACAAAAAATAAACCTTTTGAATTAGTTGTCAACGTTGATGAAACGGAAGAGAGCAAGTACCAAGATTTAAGGCTACAGAGAGATTATTTAACACTTCTACGCAGTAACGCTAATGAGAAGTACAAATTAAAATTACTGTTTGTGTATCATTCCAAAACAGTTAAAAGCTATAAAAAAATTTGAAAATCAACTTTACCTGTAGTTTAGCAGTTTACTTAAAAATCTTGCGTCACTACAAACATTTTCCAAAATTGGTTTACCGAAAATTTTTTCCTATTTTTAGAACGCTACTGTAAATTTTAAAAGTAAAACCGAAAGCTTTACTTCTGATTGATAATGCTCCAAGCCATCCGACACATTTATGCGACTGAACAACATATACTTTAATAGGTGGTTTTTCGGCAAAATACAACTTTGTTGATTTATTGATCAAGGATATCGAATTTTGAAACCTGTTGTTTGCGCTGGGTATTTCGACAGCTAGCTGATGAAACCGATCGAGAAGGTAAATAATCAGTTAAAGAATGTTAACGAAACTGTAATATCATGGGTGCTGTAGACAACCTCAAAGATTCTTGGAAGGATGTTTGAACAGAGTATAAAAAATATATGGCCGGACCTAAGCAAAGTTGTTGGCACAAGAGAATCCATTACTGATAATAAAATTGTAAAACTAGCTAATAAAACAGTGTTTTATAATATAACAGCGCAGGATAAAGAAAAATTGTTGCAAGTTAGATCAGAAGAAAATCTTTCCAACGATAATCTTAAAGAATTAAAAACAATAGCAAGTTCATGAAGACGATGATCTTTTGATATCGACATCTGCTTACTGAACGAAAGAGAAAAAGTCAAACGGTGATAAATTCCTAACAAAAACAAAACATGCCAAATGAACATGTTATTTATTTGAATTTTTTTTATCTTTATGGATAATTTATGAATAAAAACAAGTATTAGCAATACAAACGCCCAATTAATACATCACAAAAGTAATGATACATGTTATAAAGTAAAATACTGAATAGTAAATATATAAAAAAAAAAGTAAATTTGTTTTCCATTTAGTTTTAACATATTTAGAAATACTAGATTTGCTTGTAAATGTGCCTTGTTTTAACTGCTACTGCTTATAAAGTTTTACAAGAATGTCTACATTTAAGGAACATTTTTTTAAACAATTTAACTAGCTATTCTGACTCCGACACGGAAAAAGTGATTAACTTCTCTTCCATATAAAGTATTAACTACGCACCTCCTTGAAAAATCTCTTATTGTTCTTTAAAAACTATGTATGCCGCTCTACAAATATATAAAATATTTAAATAATTGATATATAATAAAAATCAAATAACGTCGAATCTCTGGTACTAACAAGAAAGAACCGAAGTAATAGGAAGAGAAAAACATTTTGCCTCTAAGATCATATGATTCTTAATATTTATTTACGTAATATCATAAATATTTTAGAATAGCTTACAAAAAAGTGCAACATAATGGACCTAAGGTATCTAAGTGACTTGTTCACCGATGTCTTTTTAAAAGTAGGTGACAAGTTCGTAGGCCAGCCAAAAAAACAACGCTTACAATTGTTATGACGAAGTAGCGAATTTAAAAGACGTGATCATATTTAAATTCAATTACGATCGGTTGATTAAAAGCAGCATCTTATTTAAAATAATTTTTAATTCTAAATTGGTTGAAATTAGTTTTTCATATTTTAAGTTTATTTTTGACTCCAGCTTTGAAGCTTTGACAAATACATAAAAGTTTGTTAAACGATATGATTGGGAAGAATTTCAATAGAATTATGTTATAAAATAAGTTAAACACACACTTAACGTTACGATTTACTTTGTAATAATGTTAAAAATAAAAAAATGCACAACCAAATCAACACCTGACTTGTATAATTTGTATATGTATTACACACCCAAGTTGTTTTACAAATTAAGAAATAGTTTTTCAATTATTAAAATAGCGTTTCTATGTAAGATTCGGCTCCTTGCTGTACTATAAGACCAATAAAAAGTTCTTATTTGAACCAAGGCATTTATGTAATCTCAATTCTAATGATAATTTTGGCGGTTACCTAAAAAAGAAGTATCAAAAAAGGCCATAACAACAAAAAGCAAACTAATTCAAAGCTCAAAGAAGTATGAACATAAGAAAAAATAAACAATTTGGCTACAAATATATGTGTAAGCAGACACCCTCGCATAGCGGTACACGAAGGTGTAACAGAATATTAAATAATAAACATGTAACCACTTTTTTTTATTTCTTTTTAGTGTATTAAACATACTATTACATACACGCATAAAGTAATGGGATTTGTTTGTTCACTTAAATACTTAAATATTAAAACATTGTATATTCCGCGCTAGTGTTTCGGAGCAGACGGACGTGTGCCGCGCTCCTATATATAAGTGCCCGAAACGGTCTACCTGCTATTAAGGAAACGGACTTATCTACGAGCCAGCCCGTGTCTGCGTTATCAACGCGACAGCGACCACCGTCTTGCTTAAGAAGTTACGTGCTGCTGCTGCCAGTGTTGTGCTTCGAGTGTGCCTTACCGCCGCTGCCGCTCCGGGGCCGCCGGAGAGCACCCTACGGGGCCCCCGCCTCATGGAGATCGTAAACGCGCAAAGATTGTGTCAAACTGCGAGCAGAGTCAAGTGATAAGGAGTGTGTGAATCAAATAGTAAGTAGAATAGTTAAACAATGGCCTACTACTATAATCAAACCGCACCTGCATCAAATACTCAACAATATGTTCCTATGCAAGTCGAACAAAACCAACAGTTACAATATAATCCCCAAAATTATCAATACACACAAGTAGTCGCAAACAATATACATGCAAGATTTAATGTACAGGATATAATGTAAGCCCCAAATGCAACTGTATCTTCAAGCATGCATCCGCAAAATAACATGATCGTTCAATCATCGCTCTCAAGAAACGGAATGGCAACTAGTAAAAAGTAAAAAACGAGCACATAAAGACATTAACGATGAATCTCAATCTAAACAACCTAAAACGACAAACTACTGGTTGAATCCAACAAATCGCTTCAAGCCATTGGATACCGAAGACGCAGATTCAAATCATAAAGATAATCCGGATAATAAAACCCCCAAACTACCGCCAATATTCTTATCTGGTGTAAAGTGTATTGAACCACTTATAAAACTATTAGAAAGTATAGCCAAAGACGAATATGATCTAAAAATACTGAACAAAGATGAAGCCAAAATACAGTCTAAAACTTCTATCAAATATTCCCTTATAATCAATGCCTTAGCAGAAAGGAAAACTGAATTTCATACCTATAAGAGAAAAGAAGAACGAAGTTTTAGAGTAGTCCTTCGAAACATACATCCTTCGCTTGGGCGTACTGTTACTAATATAGCTAATATTAGGAAAAAAGGAACTATGATAGGACTACCACTATTTTTTATTGATTAACCAGCAGATAACAACAAAGATATCTACAAAATTGACAAGCTAGCATATTCCACAGTTAAATTTGAAAAACCAGTTGTAAAACGCCAAATACTACAATGTGCTAAATGTGAAAGGTTTGGCCACACGACAAATTATTGCAGCATAAGTCCGAGATGCGTAAAATGCTTAGGCGATCACGCAACGTTACAATGTCAACGTAAAGAAAAAAGTAAAGATGTCGCATGCGTCAACTGTAAAGGCAACCATCCTGCAAATTATAAAGGTTGTCTGGTTTACAAGAAATTGCAACGAAAAATGTTTCCACCACTAAGAAACAGACAGCCTGACCACATACAGTCACACCTGACTCAGCAAAATTATTTTAGTCATGCCCAAATAGTTGGAGGTGTTAACCAACAAAATATATTACAACAAAAACAAATATCGACAGTAAATGAAACTAATGAAATGGAAGAATTGAAGAAGATGCTAAAAACGCTCATGGAACAAATGGGAAACTTATTAACCAATCTCGTCTCTAAAAACAACAATGGCGCAAGTTCTTAAACTAGCTGTTTGGAATGCCAATGGCTTGACAAATCATAAAGACGAAGTGATATCATTCATCTCAAATCACTGCATTGATATTATGCTGATTTATGAATCACATTACACAGAAGTCATTTAAAAATACCTAAATATGCAATATATGCCACTCAACATCCAGACGGTACAGCACATGCAGGTACAGCTGTTATTATCAAAAGCTCATTAAGGCACTACGAACTTGCTAAATACAAAGTACAACATCTTCAAGCTACATCGATTGAAGACTGGAGTGGTCCATTAACTATTTCAGTGGCATATTGCCCACTCAGGCACAATAACAAGCAAGAGCACTATGAGCATTATTTACATACACTAGGAAACAGATTTATCTCCGACGGTGACTACAACGCTAAGCATGTGTACTGGGGCTCAAGGGTAAGTACGATTAAAGGAATAGAACTTCTAAAAGCAATAAACAACACTAGGTCATAGTCTATATTCACGGGTGAGCCAACAAACTGGCCTACAGGCCTGACAAAAATGCCTGAACTACTTGATTTTTGCAAACTACATATGTAAAAGCAGAATCTTGTTTAGATCTTACAGGCGAGCACTCTCCAATTATAGTAACAGTATGCTCACAAGTGTTACTCAAATCAAACCACCTATTCTTTACAACAAGCACACAAACTGGGAACTATTCCGATAATTAGTATAATTGGGATAATTAGTCTCTCGCCCTGGATGTGTCACTGAAAACAGAACAGAAACTTGTGAAAGCAGTTGAAACCTTCAATGAAATAGTCCAACAAGTTGCATGGCAGGCTACACCAAAGAACAAACAAAAAAATAACGATAATCTAGACTGTCGTGTTATAGTAAAACAACAAACCACGCGACATCCAGCCGACAGACACTTAACCGAGCAACAAATGATCTCAAGAATCTTCTTAGTTCCATTAAAAATCAAGCAATACAAAATTACCCATCACATCTGACACCAACTGAGGCTACGGACTATTCACTTTGGAAAGCCATTAAAAGGTTAAAACGCCCACAGCACCATATTACTCCAATTCGATTAAAGAATGACACTTGGGCTAAAAGCAGCGAAGAAAATGCTTAGCGTTTGCTACAGATCTAGCAGAGGTGTTTAAACCTTTTGCCGCTAAAAGTACCAAAAAGGAAGAACGTGGAGTTTTGGAATACCTCCAGGCGCCATTCCAAATGACATCACCTATCAAACCGTTTAAAATTAGTGAAATAGAAACGGCAATTCTTAAAGACGTAAACTCCCATAAAATACCAGGGTACGACCTCATTAAGGGCAAGATACTCAAAGAACCTACTTATTCAATGCAATTCTAAGACTACGGTATTTCCCCGAACAATGGAAGGTAGCCACAATTATCTTGATACCCAACCTGGAAAACCCATTGAACAAGTGTCATCCTATAGACCAATTAGCCTCTTGCCAATTTTGTCAAAACTATTTGAAAAGTTGCTACTAATGAAACTTACACCAATACTTATAGACAACAACGTAATACCAGATCACCAATTCGGATTTAGAAGACACCACTCTACAATCGAGCAAGGGCACAGATTAGCAGACATAATTTTAAAAGATTTTGAGTACAAACGTTATTGATCAGCAGTATTCGTCGATGTCAAGCAAGATTTTGACAAAGTCTGGCATAATGGACTACTTTCCTAACTCAAAAATATATTTCCACCAGACTACTATCAATTACTGCAATCATACATCTCTAACAGAACATTTCTGGTCAAACACGGTGAATCTCAAACATCTCTGTACCCTATCAAGGCAGGAGTTTTCCAGGGTAGCGTTCTGGGTCCAATATTATATCTAATTTTTACGTCAAATCTTCCATCCTTACAAACAACGACCGTCGTTGCTTTCGCAGACGATATCGTTTTATTGGTATCACATCTCGACTTGAATACAGCATCACAGTATCTTCAGAACCACCTGTTCGAACTGGAAAGGTGGTGCAAAAAATGGCGATTAGAAGTAAATGAAACAAAGTCAACCTACGTGAGTTTTACCACCAAAAAGGGCAATTGTCCACCAGTCAACACATACCTCAAGCCGAAACCGTTAAATATTTAGGCATCCATCTAGACAGAAGACTCACATGGAGGAAACACATTTGGACGAAAAGAAAGCAACTAGGCATTACAATCCAAAAAATGTACTGGCTCCTAGGCCGCAAGTCTCAATTGTCAATCGACAATAAAGTACTCCTATATAAGGCAATAATTAAACCAATCTGGGCGTATGGGATACAACTGTGGGGTGCCGCCAGCAACTCCAATATTGAGATCCTAAAACGATTTCAGTCCAAAATACTCAGATCTATGGTTGACGCACCATGGTACGTTCCAAATTAAGTCATTAGGCGAGATCTCAACATTTCTTCCATCAATTATGAAATCCAAAAATACAACGTTTGCTACAGGACCAGGCTTAGCGCTCACCCTAACCCTCTTGTGGGGCATTTAATGGAATTAGATATTGGAGAACCACGGCTAAAAAGGTTTAAATTCTCCGACCTATAAAAGACGGTTTTTAATATGTACCTATATAATCACTCTAGTTTTTAATTTATAGTTAGGTTACGCTATTAGACAAATTATTAAGTTATTATGGAAATATTCATTGGTTTATTTTCAACACGTTATCTATATTTACTTGAAAAAAATTTACTGGATGTTGTTAAGCAACAGATTTTAAAGTGAAGGGAAATAAGAAAAAAATTATATCATAAGCCCTGTGTAATAATTTGGCACTGCTATACCATACGTTATATTAATTTTTATAAGTTTACGATTGTTTGACGTTGTTAATAAGCATTTTCAAGTTTATATTTTGCATTTAATTATTTGTATTTGATAAAAACATTTTTCATTGTTAACATGAATTGTGACGAAATATTGAATGCAACATAATTATTATTTTTCGTTATTTGGGGTAAGTTAAATAAATGTAATTTATTTACTTTAAAATTTGTTAATTGCTACAGACTTTGAATTAAACACAATGCTCATACATCCTCCCAATTGTCCTTAAATAAGGTTTCATACGATGCATGCTACATTCATTTAATTTTCTTTTATAACTGCCCATAATATTTTCATTTTTGTTTTCCAATACATATATAAGGAAAGTTTCCAGCTTAACTATGTTCCAGTAATACTAGAAACAAGGCAACGGTAGTTAGACAGTCCCAACTTTGTTTAAACGTTCGTAAACAAGTACGGACGTGGAACTCTGGTTCCACAGATGTCAGGGGCTTCTATATATAAACAAAAAATTGCGATCACTTCCGGTCAGACTGGTTTTGAGATTTTAAGATCAGAATGATTTTTTAACGAAAACGTTATTTCTCTATCTATCACAGATCAAAAATTATAAAGCTTAATAGATGTTAGAAATGACAGAAATAGAAACTTGTCTCCAGCTTAGAAGCTGCCTTGATCAAAATTTGATAAATAAAAGGTCGGACAGACGGGCAGACAAACGACATTACTTTCTACATAAGGCTTTCCATTTTAATGCACAGAAGCCTAAAATTAGGACAAGTTTGCCTTAGTTGCGTAGCAACAGTCACTTGAATTGGTAGTTCCGTGTCATTTTGCACAATATTAAAAAACAACAAACTAAAATTTGCTTTACAGGTAAAGCAGAGCGGACCCTATGAATAAAACTGAACTATAGGGTTTAAAAAATATTTAGTAAAACGAATGAAAGTGAATTATATTTAAACGAAAGTGAATAGCGGCAAAAATTTAGCGGTCTCGAGATTTTCAAATCAGATTGATTTTTGGCGTCTGGACTTGACTTATGATCCTTAGTTGAATATCGAAAACGTTATGTCACAGATGAAAAAAAATTATAAGGCGTAACATATGTCAGAAATAACAGAAATAGAAGCTGGCCTCCAGTTTCAAAATTACCTTAATCAAAAATTATAAGACGTGACGGACGACATACATGACAAAAGTAAACCTGATCTTCAGCTTGGAAGCTAGGTCCGCTAAAAAGGCTAGTGCTATAATTTAGCCAATTGTATAATTACCTGGTGTTAACGGGTAGTAAGCCGGTAAACAATAAATTACTGCTGGCAATGCTTTTGAAGATGAGTGGAGTTAAGCGCAACTGAGAAAAGAATTGAGACCAGAGAGTTTAATTCAAATACCTTTGCTGCTATAGATTCCAGTATTGTGGAACAATTCACCTTAGTATTTAGGTATTTATTTAGATGGCTTAATTTTTGAAAAATGAACAGCCTTAGCGAGCCTTGCAACAGTGCGTGTTTGATGAAGTAAAATGCTCTCCTCCTTCCCCTCTTTACTCGCGTGTCTCTACGTTGGACCCCGCTGCTGCGCTAAGCCCCGCTTCTTTCCAAACGCACCACGAGCAGTAATCCATCATTTATTACTTGTGATTACCAGGTAATTCTGAATTTGGCCAAATTATAGTATTAGCCTTTCTTGTTTTGGATATTACATCCAACATGGTAGCATGGGTTTTCTGGGACAATTGTCAAACAGCGTGAATATAACCTAAAATTAAAAGGAAAACCAATATAGACTAAAATTAGAAAAATTACAAAAGAAGAAATTAAAAAAAGACACAAAGTGGAAACGGGATGTAGGAAAATAATCATTGAAATCACACTGTACACGTTGTTTGATAGAGAGAAAGGAGTTCTACAGTCAAAAACTGAATAATATTTTAATAAAAAAATAAAACTAAATACTGAAACAATTAAAGATAATAAAATTAATAACAAATAAATAAATAATAAAAAGGAAGAACTGAAATAAAAGGAACAGGAACCAAGCTGTTAGGAAAACAATATTTTTTATTATATGCAGCTATTAATAAAACTAAACGACCACTGCTAACATAACATGCTTTGTACATAAAAATTATGCGGAGAGAGTAAAAAATTGAGAAAATATATCGAAAAGTATAGGAGTAATATGAAAAATCTGCAAACACATACTTGTTACATTTATAATAGTTTAGGGCTCTTTTAAATATAAGTAGAAGAGAAAATCAAGTTTTGGAAAAAGTTATCAAAATAATATAAAAAGATATAAAAGTAACATAATATTTATAGGAGATTTAAATACAAGTATTGGAAGCGAGTATATTAAATGCTAAGTAGTAAACAAATCATTTGAAGGAAAGGATGTTAATAAAATAGAAAAAGAACATTAGAATTTTGCGCAGATAATAATCTCTATAAATGCAAAATGCATCTTCAAGTATAAATAAACACATAAAATCACAAGTTAACTACGTAGTAGAGGTAAAAATTGGCCAGTGATAACTTTATTATTAAACAAGTAGTACACCACTATCTCGTAAGAACCACCTACGAAACAGAAGTCATAAGAACATATAAGAAATATATATATAAGAAATAAATATAAGAATAAATATAAGAATTAAAAGCTACAGTGGTAGATATTTAATTAAAGTGGAAAAAGCGATATCAATTAATATCAACATGCAAGATAGTAACAATACTTAGGTGAGATAAAAACATTTTAAAGATGAAATTACAAAAGGGGCGTGTGGGCGGAATACGGGAAAATAGAAAAGTACATTATATAACGGCGAAAAAGAAAAGTTATAAAAATAGTATTTATCAAATAACAAATAAACTTATTAAAGGTAAGGAGAAAATATAAATAAAACAGTTAGCAAAGCTAAAAAAAATGAAGAAAAGAATTTAACGAAGTAATAAAGGTTAACGGTAGAAAAAACGAGAAATAGTTCTATAAGATATAAAAATAAAAAAAATAAAACTAAGGCAAGTAAAATATAGACAGTAAAACGTCTTTATTGAAGATGCAGACATTTTAAATAAATGAAAAAATATTTCCAAAATTTGCTGACGAATAGTTACGATGTACAGAACAATATCACAAAGATAACGAAAAGGAGCAGCGTAATAGTAACGCGGCATAAGGAATAAATTTTGAGAGAAAAGCCGATAAAAAGAGTAAAAACGGAAAAAACTCCAGGATGTGATGAACTAACTCTAGAAATGTTTAAATTATTGGAAATACATAATTCCTTAAATTTAGCATAGAATTAAACTACTCCAGCCAAGTGTAGTACAGTAAATATTTTGCTGATTCACAAAAAAGAAATAGGTCTCTTATGTACAGCTGCGAAACTACATCAAGGAATATTAGAAAGCAAAAAGCTCTACTAGATAATAATTTAGAAAAATCTGAGAAAATACTAACTAAAAACGGGGAAGCTTTTCCATGTTATATTGATTTATGTAAAGTATTTAATGTCAATGATAGCTTAGATAGAAAATAAATTGATATCGACCTATTACAAAAAATAAAAAAGTACGCACGCACAAACAACTAATAGAGTGAGAATTGATAATATGATTTCGGATTTGTTTTGTAGAATAAGAGGCATAAGATGTGTACTGCATAAAATTATTAACGAATTCCAAAAAATGAGAAATTTGTTATCAGATTCAAAAATCTACAAGATATAAGTGCATTTGCGCGCATTTGTAGATAATAATATTTTATTGTGTGTTAATAAGGAAGACCATCTACAAAATTAATTTGACCTAAGAAAGAAAGTATGGAATAGTTACAAACTTAAAATTAACGCAGAACAAAAGTGATAGCTAACAGATATATAACAACAAATATTAAAAGCGTAACTGTAGAACACCACTTTAAATGTACAGGCAGTACCATTAATGTACAAGGAAAAATAGAAAAAGAATTAAACAAGATAATAGGAGCTGCACCAGGAAGTGTTGAAAGGAAATTCCTCTAAAATTTTTTATGTACAAACTCTTAAATCTTTTTAAGTAAAACAAACTTTATTAACATTCTACATCTTTATACTTCATGATCGATGACAGTGAACCCAAGTCGTCGAATTATTGCAAGTGTCTCAGTATTCGTGTGTAGTCTGGCATTATCATGCTAAAGGAGGGTGTACTCCATGTGTGGACGAACTCTTAGAATTCGTGCTTCCAATTTTCTAAGGGTCTCACAGTACGTTGTAGAGTTTATGATGGTGCCTTTAGGCATGCGTTTTAAATAAACCACACCTTAAACATCCCAGAACACTGTGAGCATGACTTTACCTGCTGATAGCATGGTCTTGAACTTTTTTGGCGTCGGTGATCCTTTGTGGCGGAACTTCATTGATGCTCTCTTCTTTTCGGGATCAAAATGGAGAACCCAGCTTTCATCATCTGTCACAATGTTGTTAAGGAACCCATCATTCTCACGCTCAAAACGCAAAAGAAATTGTTGACAGATGTCCAATCTTCTCTGTTTCATGTCAGGAGTGAGTATTCGAGACACCCACCGTGCACACAGTTTTCTGTACCGCAGTTCTGCAATCATGGCCTGTACACGCTCTCGTGATATGCCACACTTACTTAATAATAATAATACCTCAACCGATACTGAGAACAGAATAACAAATTTAAAGGTATTACTTTTCAGCAAACCCTTGTATATGAAAGATTATATTAAAAAAATAATTAAATAACAAGAAGTAACCAATTAAACCAAATTAATTATATATAAAGCTATATATGTTAATTTATGGTGCTAAAAATTTGGTATTAACAAAAGCAGATATTAAAGATCTTTGTATATAATTTGTTGCTGATCAACATTATTTAGAAGTCAATTGGAATTGTTAAGAATAACTAAATATTTATATACTTCTTTCCAAACTATTTTATTATACTTTTACATTACGTTACATAAATCCAATTCCATTTTAGCCTACACAGTCGCCTAATTTTGCGTCTTGTGTCACAAAAAACGTTGAATCAGGACTACCTAAGCTTCACCAACGACCATGGAATTAGCCCAGAATAGCCCCGTGAGCGAGACCAAGTCCGTGAACTCCAACAATCGGTCCAACTCCCACTCCCACGGCGGCTGGGGCAATTAGGCCGCCAGCAACTAGGGGAGCAGCCACAATTCCGCTTGGGTACGCACTGGCGTAGGCAAATGCCAAAAAGGCAAAGACAACGATTGCCTAAAGAAGCGCTCATTTAATACATACAATTAAAATGTCTTAAAGCAACTTACGAAGTATTTCATGGTGGTGGTTGCTGCTGCGCTAGATCTGTTCGAACTGCAGAACTAGTATGTCAATAGCAAGAGCAATGCTCCTTATATACGCGGAAACATTTCTATTTTTCTAGAAATAACACTATTTGCTGCTGATTTGCATTTTCTGCCATACTAGTTCGTCAGCTTTTTCAGATAACGTTCAACTTATTACATTGTTTATAGACCAATACTATTTACAATTGCATCAGCTGAATTACTAGCAAGCTGCAGCTGAAACTTAAAAAATATCAAGGTTACAACACATGGCGTTATTTATTTACATAAAATGTTTTGCATACTTTATACATTTTAATAAAGTATATTACTTTATATCGTTTCTAATTACTAGCTTTATTATTAAAATTCCTAAATTATTATCAAAAATTATTTTTCAGCGCTGTTAGGCAATTTATAAGTAAAAACAAAATTACGAAAGTACTAAAGTGCACAAATGCGTAACGTAGTCAGACAGAATTTAAATAAAAGTATAATTTGAGGCTTCCCATGTAAATATTTAGTAATAAAATATTATATGTATTTTTTTTGGTTTTTTAAATTGCTTACTTTGTGCAGTCTAGATTTAGGATGAGTTAGGATAAAAGAAAGACGCTTTAAGGTGGGATAATAGTTGCACAATGTATGTTTATTGAACTGCTTATTATTTGAAATTGTTTTTTATTTAGATTTTACCGTAATTTGTTAGTAACAAATTATGTATATTATGTTAGTAACAACAACCATATTTGTAATTGTTGACCTGAAGTAAATAATCAATTAATTGTAGTAGCATGTATTCAAAGACAGACACATAAGTTAAAATAATTATGCATTTGCATATTTCACACATTTTTGTTAATAAATGCATAGCTTGACTGTTTCGAGCATTAAATGCATATTTCAAGCATTTTTTTATTTAAGTGCATATGTTACAATTACTTTTCGAATTTATGTGTACCTATAGTGGTCACGGAGCTAAAAGAGAACGGCATAAGTTCATAAATTAGTATCGACAATGGAACAAGTTAAAACACATCTTATGCTTCATTGAACAGAAGGTTAAGTATAACAATAATTACAGAATTTACAGAAACGTGCTCATACAGGGTTGCAATGTATAATCAGAGAATTTTTAAAACATTCCAACGTAAATTTTACTAAAGGGTTTACCTAGCAATAGACAATTAGTGTAGCAGATGTTAAAATATTTTATCTGAATCTAATTCTTATTATTTAGATCTAAACCAAAATACTTGGGAATGTTAAGGTTTACTTCACTAAGAAAATCTGAAGAATGCTGAAATTCATTAATTTTATTCAGTTGCTTTCTAGTTCTAACAGTGCTAACACAGTCAATATGAAAAAAGAAAAAACGTGTTTAAGTATTATTTTAAATAAATTTGTAAAGAACTATGATGATTTCACAACAAATGGACGTTCGTTATTTGTAAACACTGCAAAGTTCCTGTTACGTCAACCAAAAAGTTTCAAGTCACGCAGCGCTCCAAACTGGAAAACATGCAATTAACAAAAAACGAAAAATAGAGAATAATCAATGGCAAATGTTAATATCTAATTAAATGATTCATGAAGACCTGGACCTAATACTTCAAAATTCAAAAAGGAACTTTGTAAGCCTTCATTATTCTTCAATATTTGAATATATAAAGCTCGAAATTTTTAGTGGGTACACGTATCAAGACGTTTCAAGGCGCATTCGATTCATAAGAGCATCAAAAAAAATGTTACCACATATTTTATTATTATAATGCGAAAGTACATTTGTGCACGACAAAAATGCATTTATTTGATGAGTTTTTTGCAGAACCAAAAGAATATTTTATTTCTTGCTTAATATTGGCCAAAATAAGCTCATTCTCGTTCCTCGGAAGTTGTTCGGGTCACTGATTACAAATACGATGCTTAGAAAGTGACCCGATGCACTTGAAGGGCATAATTCTGGGGATGGAGGTGATTTTAGAGAATTACCTCAAATTTGTTTGTTTTCCGAGTTGAAACTATCTGAATAGGGGTTTTGTGGTCGCTTTTAACGAATATGACGTTTAAAAAGTGATTCGATGCATTTGGAGGGGATTATAATTCTAGGAATGGAGGCGATTTTGAGAAAACATCAAATTTGTTTGTTTTTTGAGTTTAAACTCTCTATATAAGGGTTTTTGGGTTTGCTTATTACGAATATCATATTTAAAAAGTGCTCCGATGCACTTGGGAGGTTTAATTCTGGGAATGGGGGTGATTTTAGGAAACCAGCTCAAAGTTTTATGTTTTTCGAGTTTAAGCTATCTATATAAAGGTTTTTGGGTCGCTGATCACGCATATGATGCTTAAAAAGTACTTTGATATACTAGGCGATTTTGAAAAACCAGATTAAAGTTGTTTGCTTTTTTTAAACCTTTAAAATATCATATTCGTTATCAGCGACCCCAAAAACCCCTAGCTGGTTTCCTTAAAATCACCCCCATCTCCAGAATTATGCCCCCAAGTGCATCGGGTCACTTTATAAGCATCATATTTGTGATCCGCGACCCCAAAAACTTCCGAGTAACGAGAATGAGCTTATTTTGGCCAATATTAAGCAAGAAATGAAATATTCTTTTGGGTCTGCAAAAAACTCAGCAAATAAATGCATTTTGGCGTGCACAAATGCAGTTTCACATTATAACAAAAAGTATGTGGTAACATTCTTTTTTAAGGCTCTCACGAATTGAATGCGCCTTGAAGCGTCTCAATACGTGTACCCACTAAACATTTATTATTTCAGCACTGAAAATTCATTTTTTTCACAACCACTTTCATGTCCGAAAAATTGTTTTTCATCACGTATCCCATGTCCTAACTTAAGAGTACATACACAAAAAAATATTGCGCAATCTTAAAAACATTGCAACATCGTAGTAAGTTATAAAATGTGAAGAAGAGGCTAAAATTACGACAATTTTTTAATGAACAGAATCTTCTAATTGCATAGTATAACGATCCTTAAATAAACGTAAACGAGTCACTATCTTTCAATGAAAAAATGCATGGAGTATGATGAAATGTACTGTAGACGATTTGCAAAATAACAATAAAAGTTTCAAAGTATTCTTACTTGTCATGTACGTTTTTAGATATTTTTTCACATAATCGCCTAAACATACAAACACCTAGTATTGCACCATGTAATACATTTTTGTGTTTCCTTGTTATTACCAAAAAAAGTTCTTGTAGTTAGTGGTACGTAGCAGCTAAAAAGTGCGAACTGTAAAGTGGCTGGTGAAAAATTTTCCGATAGAAACTTGCTTTGGCCTTTTTATGACACAAAGCTGATATAAGATTGTCTTCAACAATAATATCTCTTGCATTTTGAAGTAACCTAAAATGTTTTATATTGCATATTGTGTGTTACAGTTTATCGTGACGTAACCATAAGAGTGAGTAAACTTTTTGCAAAATATTGTGCAAAATAATAAAAACAAAAATATTTTTTGCTTTAATTATTAACTTTGTGTCCCATATTAAAAAACCATATTAAAACTGAAGTAATTTCCTAATTTTTCCTCTATTAACATTTTAACCTTATCGCTGCATGTATTAAGTGCTTATAAACAGTTTTTAGATTTTTAATTTTCTTATTAATCAAAATCTTTGTTTTATAAGTCGACCTATAAAAAATATATTTAAGAATACAGCTGCTATTTTAGATTAACCGCGAACATATCTGCTCAAAAACTTTCATGGATAAGAAAACAATAAGAAACTGTAATTTTGTAATGACAAAATTAAAAATTTGAAGATTTTTACTTGATTTCGTTTCAGAAGGAACAATGTAAGCTGTTACTGATAAATGTGGTTTCGCATATGTAGTGTTACAAAACCTGGTGTATTTTGACATGGTGCAATATGGCAAATTATACTAACAGTAATTCTCTTCGAAAACAAAAAATATGCCAAAGGAAATAAAAATATCGCAATGATTTACGTTTCATTTAATCAAAAGTGACTTTTTTCTCAGACGTTTGAAAAGAGGCGAAGAGACCATTCCAGCAGATTAGTTAAAAATTTAATGAAAGATCAGCGATGTGTGTTATCTAACCTGTTTAACAGAGTCTAAATCTGCAAAGACTATATCTGCGAGACATAAATATTTTTGTAGTTAAAATTAGAGTGAAATAGAAGGTTGTCAAAAGACAGCTGTAAGTATTTTAAATCATTTACTTATTGTAACTTTTAGTAAAAATTGCAATTAATCGAAAAGCTAATATGTGATTTACGATTAAGGGCATATCGTAGAACAACTAAACAATTCCTGAAAGAGTGTTTCCAGAGTTGCTCCAACGCTGCACTTACGAGAAAAATGTTCATATTCTTTTACAGATATTTTGTTCTAATCATGTGACGGTGTAACTAAACGTTATTTTTCCACAGAAATAAAGCCAAAACCACTCAAAAGTGGTTGGAAAATCAGCTGTGCTTTTAATAAAAATTAGAATAACAAGATAGTGCTTCATTATTTCCAACATCGGCGGGCTTAAATAATATAATAGCGATTGTGGCTCGATTAAGTAATATATCCCTTCATTAATATAAAAATATAGAAATAAGGAATTATGTATTGTTATCTTATTTAATTTAAATGCATATAGTACTGTAATACTCCTTTAAAACTATTTTGAAAAGGCTGTTAAAAATATATACCATACACTTAATATCAATCTCAGAAAATAATGCTTTACTATATTTTTGTATGCTCACTATTAAGAGAACAAAAAGTCTATCTCACTCAAAAATGTCCCTTTGGCAAACTAGTTACCATTTAATGACTAATCGTATGCAATAAATTGTAAGAAGAATGTAACGATTTTTATGATTCACTGTTCTGAAATATGTTTTGGTTCCAATTAGAAAAATTTAATGAACTAAAAATAGAATCAAACATCACAATATGAAAATTTTAATCGTTTTATTATAAATAATGTAGAATGTAACACCTTTAACTTTTATGCTATATTAAACGCGGCAATTTTATTTTCATTAGAATTCGCACAGGTCTATAACACAAGTTAGTGCTTTATTGCGTTGTCATTTTATGTACAGTCAATAATAAGGTCACCGCTGTAATTTTGAAAAATAAAAAGATAGATAAATTTTTTTATTAAAATGTATATTATGAGATATTGCGCAATTACCTAATATAGTCCATTACTGATTATAGCTCACACTTTCTTCCATGTTTTCGACGAGGTTTTCTACATAACACATAGCATATATAACACTATAAGATATATATGAAATAAAATTTTGGGTTTTTACTGTTATAGGGGGCTTCTAAAATATTCTCTGTCAGATAAATTATTATACTTATGAAGCAATTGTATTTTGGAAAACAGTTTACTACATACTGCTCCCTAAGAAGTATTAATATAAACTATTACTAAACAATATATCCTATTATAGTTATAGTCACTTCTAATAGAGGAAATATAAAACAATTAAAATATATAAAATGCAAACCAAAATCTTAAGTGATATTCTTTATAGTACAAATAAACTATGAATATTCAAAGTCTTTTATCTGTAGTTCTGTTTTAAATGGGAATTATTGTCTAAGTGAATATTATAAATAAATAGAAATGCCTAATTATATTCGACGCACGTAGTTACGCCTATTAAACAAAATATTACTTTTTAACTTCTTATATCTTGTGCCAAAAAGATTTTATATCCTAAAACCTATTTGTTTCTTAAGTTTCAAGCTCGTTGTGTTTAATTTGTTGATAACAAATATTTGATTATCAGAAGGCTTACAATAACTGTTTTAAGGGAATGATGGGGGAATTTAAGGGGATGATAGCATGTTTAGGTCTCAATTCAAACTGATTAGAGCTAGGATTTATAAGAATTTACATACTATTAATAATAGACTAAATGGACAAAACAATTGCACTTTGGCGGTTTACTAGGTTTCAGTATTATGGCAGGCACAAAATTGCGTTAAATAATATTAGTAGTTGTCTTTCCTTTTTCTCTGATAATTGTTTAAGAATGGGACAAGTTATAAGTTTGTAGCCAAGTGCTTTCCTGTTATTCAATAATATTACCTCCTAGCATAATTTAGCGCCTACAAGACCCCATATTAGAGGTGAAGTTTAAGGTTATAGTGGAAGTTTAAGGAAGGCATTTACTTCTAAACCTGTTTCTTCAGAGTTGGGTGTAAGTATTTATGCCAAATATTACGCAAATAGGTCAGGTTATCTTTGTTTTAATCTAGTCCACGTGCCATCTGGGTTACGTAATAGAGATATGTGCAGCTGCGGACTCTTGACTCTCTTTATAGCTTTCAATTCAATATGCTGTGGTCGTGTCTAGAAAGATAGCTTACGTTATAGTTTTTTTTTCGTTTAGATTTTTCAGTATGTTGGCAATTTCGTTTTCTCATTTATATTATGTGATCGTTACCAAAATACTCTAGCGTTTTCTTACATTAATAAATTTATTTATTATCTTTCTGGGGTAGTTTTGTGAATTGAATTTTTATTTTCCATGTGCGGCGTAGCGTACCATACTACTTCTTGTATAATAATTATAAATATAATTTTAATCATTCAGTTGTTTTTAGGTTTACACTGAAATGGAGGTGCTTTTCCGTCTACCAGTCTATTGCATAACATTGGCTTGATTTTTATTCTAATTACCGTATCACCAATAGTAAGTTTAACTAATGTATGGTAGGATAGTCATAATTGAATGTACAAAATGCATTTAAGTTATAAAACCTCTGATTTTTTTTCAGGACTGAGAACAGATAGAAACATGCGCACTCTTTATGAATGTGACAGAGATGGCAGCACTTGACAGCCTACAAAACTCTAGCTGCAGCGGCGAGAGTAAAGACTGTTTTTGATACTTAAAATAGCGACGTTTTGATTACAAGAACAGCATGTAATTGTTCGTTTCTCCATTTGCGTGGTGTGACACCGGTTAAAATTATTCGCTAGTTGAGTGAGACATGTGGTGATGTTGTTATGAATGTGTCTAATGTGCGTTTGTGGGTGCAACAGTTCAGAAAAGGAAAAACGTCGTGTGACAATAAACCAAGACAATCTTAGACTCGCACCACCCGGACCCGGATCCGACATGATCAAGCTAGTGGAGAAACTTGTTTTGAAGAATCGCTGAATAGATGTGGAACACGTCGCCTTCAAAGTTATCATTTTTGTAGGATCTGTGCTCATAATTCTGTTTGATGACCTGAAAATGCAAAAAGTGTCCTCCAGGTCGGTGCCACGAATGCTGACAACTTTGAAGTGATTTCTCATGCTCCCTATTCACCTGACCTGGCTCCTAGCAACTTTTGGCTGTTTCCAATAATGAAAGACACTGTTCGTGGTCGCAAATTTACTAGTTGTGCCGCTAGTGAATTAGCGATTTTCCAATGGTCAAAAAAGACTCCTAAAGAATCGTTCGCAGCGACTACGGGATCATGGCAGCGACGTTATGAAAAATATGTACGCCTGCAGAGAGATTACGTCGAGAAGTGATACAAGTGTTACAGTTTTCGTGTGATTAGTAATACTTACGTAAATAGTTAAAATTCTTTAGCGATGAAAAAATCTAAAAAGTTCAGAATTCGTTTACCAGTGAGTTGGGTTGCCTATTAAGAAATATGAATAATTATCATCGGTTATAAGTTTATTAAATTGTATGCCTTTTATGGTAATCAATCTATTACCCCATCGCTTTGCTTTTCTTTAACGTTCCTGGCAACTATAAATTCTCGTCTTACTAAATTAAAGAATGGGTACAGCATGAGCTTGGTTACAACATATCTCGGAGGCTGCCGATGTTGCAATTAGTAGAGCTTAGAATATAAGCATAAAAAAAGATATTCATATAAATATCCACTCTAAAATATACACTAAAATATACAAAATAAAAATGCGTGTTTTAAATAATTACATTTATTTTGAAATATCGACACCTAATATTATATGTGTACTTATACAAAAAGTTTATAAACGAATTTTTAATGGGGAAAAAGAAGTGTAAGAATATTTTATAAACATGAAAAAGTGATTAACCTAAATTTTTATTATACGTTTCTACACCGGAACTTATAAAATATTTTTTACATTGTCAATAGCTAGACATTCTCTTCGATCGTTTAACAAGTGTTTGTAGTTTGAAAATGTGCGTTCAACTTCACAACAAGTAGTATGTGCGTACTTAAATGCACATAATGGTAGTGGATCTACTTCTAGATCATCTCTCTGCTTAACGTTTAATACATCGTTAGTTTTTTAACATGATGTAGCCTTTATTTTTTGTCAAAACTGACAAGCTTTGTTTCGACTTTCTTTTAACCTGGTACCCTATCTTGTTAAGATTGGCTCTAGTGGTAAAGGCACTTCAGGGTAGTTTTTCTTATACATTTGAACTTTAAGAGCTGCTTTAATAAAAATCTTTTTAACATTCGAAACTAAACTATTAACTAAAGTATATTCAAGTTTAACAGTTTCAGCAACACAAGTTAAACCGCGAAATAACCAAATACAATGAATTAAATTACGAAAAAGACTTTTACATTTTGTTATGCTTTTTCATATATGGTGCAGCATTTGTAACTATTAACATTATTTTATTCATTGCTTTTGATTGGGCAAAAAAGAATTACTTAACGTTTCATTAATGAATCTAGCTATCGTTATATTGCTGGTTTTTGCTAGAGCTTTTACATTGACCAAATAATCTCTTTCAGGTTCATTTTTATTTAACGTACCTAACACAAGATTAGCTATACCGACCTTTAGCATCAGTCGCTACATCTACTGAAAACAATACAAATCCACTGCTAATGTGCTTTTTAATTTCAGCCATTGCATTGATAATTAATCTCGACATGTGTTTTTCTTAATATTGAAGAATAACGAACATTCATAATGTTTTCAGGGGTGCAGTGCTTTTTTAAAATTTTGAAATAAGTGATGATCTAGTTTATAAAGTGGAATATCGCAACCTACAAACACACAACTTTTGAAAAGTTTCGCCTGTTTTTCCTGTGCGAATTTGTTGATATTTGATGTTAACAACTGCTGCACCATGCTTCGCAAACGATTAGACTTTTTTATGCAGAGTTGTTTTAGATGTTGCTCTATTTGAATTTTTTTATCGCATGTTATCTATAATAAAACTTAATTATAAAATCAATTTCTCTTTTTAATTTTAAAACTTTTTGTATATTAAGTTAAAAACAATATAAAAAAGTGTATTTTAAATTTAAAAACTCTATTAGTATAGTAACATCAAATAAAAAATAAATAACTTTTATCACAAGCTGTGTAAAAAAATGAGAAGAGGCAATAATTTTCAAGTTCGTATAATTCTGACACCATTTTTTTTAATAAAAAAACTTCTCGCGCCTGTTTGTTTGGGCATATTTAAACAAATACTGTTTTTGCAAAATGAAGTAAACACTTTAAATCAGAGGAATATACTTCACAAATTGTTTAAAATAAAATCAAATCAAACTATCACTTCGGTTGCTAAATATATTTTAACAAACACAATAGATATAAAAGCTGTTATATAGTTTCTGTATTTCTATAGGTAAAGAAGTTGAGCTTCCTAATTTGTTTTAAATCCATTTTAAAATGTGTATTTCTTGAAAAGTAATTCGGTATCACCTTAAGATATTACTAATCCCTTAACAATAAAGCGAATTGTAAATAGATATCGATTGCACCTTTTTGGAAGCTATTATAAGGGTATTGTAACTACCTGCATAGGTATTTACTAAAAATAAATCTTATTAAAGCATTCTAGGAACCGAAAATACTAGCACAAGAATTTTAACTATTTTTTATAAATAAAAACAAGAAAATTAATAAAATGAAGATGAGGGCCCTTTAATATGCAAAATAATATTTTGCCTATGCATTTATAAAAAATATGCATGCATATATTTTAAGCTCTAGTAGTTAGGTTTGGTAGTTTGCAAGAAACTGTGTTCAAATTTTTTAACCCGCAGCTTATTATAGGTTTCGAAGGATAATTCTACTACTCCCGTCGGCAATTATCCTAATGTTTAGTGTGTTAAGTAAGCTAGTACGGTATTTTTATAAGGGTTACTACAGTAACATGAGTTTCTGATATAAGGAAATCATTTATGTTTGTAAGTTTTAGGAAAATTTCGATTTATTTTTCTTTTATTGAAGATCGTTGTTGTTTTATGGTGCAATTTTAAGAAATTTGGACATTAACAAATTATGTATTTTATTCGTTACCATTGTAGCATGTTTAAAAGCTTGTTATTTTATTGTACTGCTTGTTTAAACATACCCTTAAATTCTTATAAAAAGTATGTAAAAGTTAAAATTTGAACTTTATTTACGTTTGTTTGTTCACAGTTAGTATTCTGTGTCTTATAATAATTCTTCGTTGTTAGGATTGTGCAATTCTGTTTGATTTGATAAGTATAGTGATTACCATAATTTTCTAGGAAGTGCTCGACTTTTGTACAACCGTGTTATGCGCATTATATTTGACCTTTAACCGTACGTCGTGCTATTCTTGTTCTATAATACCATTTAAGCTTTTTATCATTTTATGATAACAAGGAATTCTGTATGTGAAAAAAGGAGGAGGTTTGAGTATTTCCTTTAAATTTTTGTTATCGCTGTTATCTTGATTAATTGATTTTTCTGAAACTTCTATCGAAATAGAAAATTTAACGATTTTTGTTATGTTAAATCCTTTTTTATTTTGTGGCGGTTTGAAAATTTTTATTTTCGTTTTAGGTTATCAAGTATTTTTTTTTATTGCAACATTTTTCTTTGTTGGTGGGTTACTCAAATAATATCTAGTAAATTTTGACATGTTTGTGTAACGTTGAGCTTGAAACATTACATTGTAGAGATTAAAGAATGGCTATATTGATTATTCATGTTTATGTTTGTCTCTCTGACACTATGTTATAATTTGGATTACTCACATGCACGTACTTAATTTGCAATAACCAATATAGAAAAATAAAGAATTACTGCTGCACTCTCACCATAAAATAGATCTAAATATTTGTTGAAGTACAATACTAACGCAAAACTTTAAGAAGAGCCATTTCCCTTGGATTACAATTTATTTTCTTCAGCGATAATATACACAAGTATGAAATGTAATTACAATTTAATTTTACACAAAAAAGATTTTGTGATAATTTGACATGTGATGTAGTAAAGTAACAAGGAATAAATTTATAAAAGCTAAAATTTAAGCAAAATTACAATATTAAAAACTCTGCCATCTAAGTTTCCACAAGTTTGAAAATACACTGAAATAGAATTGTTATTCACAGACGACCCTGGTCTTCACATTAATTCCTTTATCATGTAATGTGGCAAGTCTATGCTATTAGCTTATACTCACAACTTTGTAAAAAAAGTAGTTAAACATATGGAACTAAAAATGTACGGTTAATACATATGTATATGTATATACATAATACAAATGTTATTTTAATTTAATTTTTAGTTAAAAATCAAAAAATTTTATTTAATATATTTACATCGTTTAACGCATGTGTGCTTTATTTGTTTATCTTCACTTTTTGATATAATATGGTAAAATGCTTAATTTCAAAGCTTTTGTTTAAATGAAAATAAATATAAACATACGAAGAAATTACTAAAAACTAAACATTAATTAAATTAAATATTATAGACCATAAAAAAACTAAAAACTATTTTTATTTGGAAATTTTAAAAAGAAACAATGAATAGAAAAAGATGTAAATTCTTCTAGCTGCAACAGTAATGTATTTCGTAAAAGAAACTAAAATTATAAATAAACAGTACCGTTATACGAAATTGGAAATATACACTAGTTGATCACTTGCTACACACATGTAAAGATGGAGCAGTTCCGTGAAAAACGTTGTATAGTTAGTTTACAGACTGTTTCTTTTGTATGATGAAAACCGCAAATATTCCTTTTGTAATATTTAGTTTCTATGTATTATAATAAATTTTGGAGCGGTAGAGTTAATTACGGATACATTTTCTGTTTAAATTTATTTTTCAGTATATTGTTTTTTGTTGGGTGCACTTACCGGCACTGCAACCTCAAGAGTTTATTGATCCTACTAACATAGGCTAACTAATTTACTACAAGAACGTTAACCATGGGTTGGGAGAGAATCGAACTGCATTGACTAGGACAGAGGATCAGCGCTTGTGTCCACAGAGCGGCTTTTTGTCTTGTTACAAAGTTGTGTTTGATCAAACATAGCTGTGCTGTATACGAGGTAAATGCCAAAAGTTTCCAGCCTGTACTAATAGAAACAAAACAAACGTTTATAAAATTTTTAGCATCGAATATTTCTCAGCCGCATAGCAAGGGTGACTTGGATTGCTAGATCCAAGTCATTTTGTATAATATTGTAAATTGGGTACAAGTACAAGAAAGTCTTAGTTCCAAAACATTAAACAATGTTTAAATATGCCGTAAATTTTCGCTTTCATATTCTGCTGTAACGGAATAAACCAAACAATTTTATTTTGACCCGAAAAAGACGAACCGCGTGCAGATCGACTAGTTGAAGTGCTTTTGGAAGAAAACTTTTCGTCAAGAGTGAGATAAACGTTTAAAACTAAAATAATCATCAACGGAGTTAGATCTTTCCAATACAGTCATGCAATACCTTCTTCATGAGCAGCTTTATATAAATATGGTTAGTGACAGTAGGGTAATTTTACTTTTGTTGGCAGTTTAAAAACAGCAACGTATGATTTGTCGTGAACAATTTAAAAATTTCTATCGCAACACCAAAAAAAAGTTCTTTAGTTTATTGTTACAGGAAATAAAACTGTGATACTGTACTATCTCCTAGTAAAAAGAATCAATGAAGTAACCCAGATCGGACGGAAAACGGCAACGATCTTTTGTGATTCAAAGAAAAATTTGCTAATTGATTTTAGGAAAGGATCGCACTGGTAAACGTAGTAGACATTATCAAGGAAAGGGGAGTAGAGGCAATTGTCCTGGTTGCTGCAAAGGACTGCAGCTTTGAAGATTTCCATATTTTAAACTAAAGAAAAACCTTTGCGCTAAAATGTTAACAATGGTGAAGAAAAGACATTTTGCAAATACAACTTCAGAGTATTTTTTCGAAGTCACTGTAATACTAATTTCGAGATGTAATTTTCGTAAAAATTTAAACATGTTTTTTCCATACCGAATAATTATAATGACGCACCTACTTGAATAAAACGTTAATATCTTTATGTTCATCACTTTAATATTATTTAAATAGAGTCATTGGGCTTTCCATGCTACTTAATATACCATTATCATTATTGGATGAGACTAGAAAAGAGCATATTTCTATTTTTAAATATAAAATAGTTCTCTGTGTATAGAGGAAACTTTATCCCATGCCCATTTTCAATTTATGATCAATTCAATCACTTTTAATAACTAGGTTTAGATTGACATATGTTGATGTCGTGACCAATCATCGTTTATATTATTATTTCTAGAGATAAACGTAAACTGAATTGTTTTGTGTGATTAACAACTCTTTAGATTGTTGTCACTTTTAACCAGTTATCTAAATTTTATTCTTATGTTTACTATACCAATTTCCATTAATAGGGTATTCTAAGTTGGAGTAAATTAATTTTAAGTTGTACAATTAATTTTATGTGGTTCTTTAACAATAGTTGGAGTTCCTGTAAAAACTTCAAATAAACGAATGTTAGAAATTGAGCTTAAATTTATTATTTTCAGTTTTTTAATAAAAAATTATATAGTTATTATTATAACTTACATTAAATATGCCAAACCTTACCAATAAAGAAAAATAATAAAGTATTACTCTGAATATTTAGTAATGTGCTTTTTAATAGTATTTCGTTCCTTGTCTTCTCTTCAACCATTACTGTTAACTTTACTATTGCAGTTACGTATGAAATATGATGTCGGCCAAATTCCCTATATGATTCTGCTGACATGCGACCATTTTTTTTATCAGTGTTTGCCATAAATGTAGCTCTAGTTTAGGAATTACATATCTGGTGCTTTCTTTTAATCCTGAAACTGCAACAGGTTTGTTGACCTAAACCCTTTCTTTCAAATAGCCCCAGAGAAAATAGTTTAATGGAGTTGCCTTGCAAGACTGCGGTGGGTAATTGAGAATGTTTTACGTGCTGTGTAACATGTAGCCCCATCTTAGCAAAGCCATATGTCACACAATATGAAATCGTTGTTTTCGTTGAAAAAAAATGTTTAGCATCTCCTGATAGCATATACCAGCGTTGCCAGCTTCGTCCTCAAAAAAGTGCTAATGGTTCTTCTAATACACAATGAACAACAAATAGCAAATTGTAAATTTATTGCTTTTTTCGAGTTGCACGTGGATTTTCACTACCATAGATGCGATAATTTTGAAGATTCGCAAAGACTTTAACGAAAGTATTGCTGAATAGTCCATTTGCATAATAAACTTGAAAGCGTTTCTACACCGTATATGACGTTATAATGTTTTTTCCAAACGTTTAAATACTAACTACACAAATGCAAATTTTCAATGTTTACACAAGACAAACGGCGAGCAATTCAAATCCTAAAGTTTAATTTGGATCACCTATATTTCTTAGAAACATTATATTGTACAGAAAAATTTCCTTTTTTGTGTTGATATTTAAAAAAAGTGCTGCATTTTTAAATGAAAAATAAAAGTTATGTTAAATTTCTACTCAAATTTATTAACTACAAGTAATTCACACATTACAAACGCAAAAAGTTGACAGAAAGATTCGAATCGGTTGTATACTTATGTTATGTCAAAAAATTAACCGTGGAGCAGGCCACCGTGACCCCAACCGGCTCCGATGATGGGGGCGCCAATTATGCCAGTTGTTATGGCCGGGGCGGCTATCACACCAGCGGCGGGAATTGCTGCAACGCCGAGGGGAGCAGCGATAGCGGCAGGAGCTACCAAGCCGGCAGAAGCAACAGCCAAAACGGCAACAACGAAGATAATCTTGAGAAATACACATTTGTCGCACAATACCAATTATGAATATTAGAAATTACTTACCAGGCACTTCATGATTATTGAAGGTTTGTTTAGGTTATTGTAGTAGAGGTGGTAGTGCAGAAGGCAAGCTGCAGTATGCTGTGTCAAGTTCTTGGTCGGGTTTATATAGATCGAAATTACCTCGAAAATATAAAAATTAAATTGTTCTGTTTAGAAAGTGGGAGTTGTTGGTAATCACATAGCTTTGTTTTAGCAAAGTTCTAAACACCCCTTTGTGCCACTTTATTACTATATTCCACATTTTCTTGTATATTTTTTATGCGTTACTTATTAAAATATTTCAAAACAACAAAAATAGTACCATAAAGAGCAAAATTAATTATTATCGATTTTAATGTACATGCATATAGTAAATCTAGCTTTGTAATAACAAATTATTATTAGGAAATATGTTTAATGTTATAATTTAAAAATCTATTTTTTTTTAATAAAGACCAAAATGTTAACAATTCTTTGCATATTTGGAATGCAGCTCCTTTCTGTTATATAAAGGGAATTAGCAATTTTATGTCGTAACAAAAAATGCTATTATTCAACACGTACTTGTATTGCATCAGCTGTCTAATTGCACTTTCAGTAAAGTTTCTGATTGTCAAGTTCACCTGGTACCAGCTAGAGCGAACTTGCAACATGCACATATTAATGCATTACTCAAAATAGATCAAGGTAAATTAGCCTGAACAAAATGCTAATAATGTACATGTATAGGTCCCTAGCCATTATCTACCGTAATTTAATGAACAGTGCTGCATTTTTAAAAGTCCGTTTATAAATTTTTACTAGCTTGTGCCTGCTACTTACAACGAATTGGTACCGTCATAAATTTGAAACAATATAAGATATGCTCCGGTTAGGGTAGTTTGTTAATTATTATTTATCTTTGATGTTATTGTAAATGATTAATGTGGCGCCCGCGGCTTAGTTAAATACGTGGGTGCTAGGCAGGAAGCCCTTCGCAAGGCAAAGTCAAACCAGCTAGTTATATATTTGCTTAGTAAGCCTCTCGAATTACATTGGATCTCATATATTTGGTTTGAACATTAATAATCATACAAGGCACAGGAAGAAGAAGAAGGCATAGAGCCTGATCAATAATAATATTTAACAAAAATATGCTGATTACAAGTAATAGTAATATATACAATTTACTACATCTCTGTATAGTGCAAAGGAAATTATTAGATAATTGCAATAAAAATTTAATACTTTTAACTATTATTAACTAAAGTTGTCGGCAATACAAATTAAATTGTACAAAAAATTAAAAATTAATAAAGTAACTGCGTAAATAAAGTAACAATGATGCAATACTTTACAATCTGTCATTTAATAAAATTTAGCAAATTGTAAAATAGTGTACATACCCATTATGAAAAAAAGATTTTATTAATCAATTCTGTATTTAATTTAGTTAAATTTGTCTTGGTTAACACAACACTTTCACAATCATTGAAATCTCTAGAGAAGATGCGACATCTTAAATTTCTTAAAGGTCAAGGCTCATTTTAGTAAACATTTGATTGGAAAATTAGGGTGAGCACCAATGCGACAGTGGTTAATCATATTGTGCACTGTACTTCTTTATTAACTGATGGTATACCAACATCACGGAGTATGGTATTGTTGAAGACACACCATAATATGTTTACTAGAGAACTAAATGAATCTAACCGTCTTTGCTGTTTCAAAAAGTTTATGATAAAATTATTTGTACGCTTTAGGTGTATACCATAGGCCCCAGTAGATTTGAGAGTGTTCTTGTAAAGTAGTATTTTTTAAAGATAGTTGCAATTTCCAACCTAAAAGCCATTATATTTTCTGATATACCTTATCCAGCTGTTTGACTTTTGTTTAGACATTTGTTTTCACGTTAGTCGTTTATTCAGATAAATTTTCAAATATTTTGTGCTCTCTGTTTATGGGACCTACTAATTGCTTAGTACAGCAGATAGACAGGTATCTCTTTTGTTTGTAAAAGTCACTTATATTGACTTTGTTTTGTTGATCTTAATGCGGTACTTAGTAAAACGTAGTGGAATATATTCAAATGGGCTTAGACGTTCTAAAATGTTATAACTGCTATGCTAATGTGTCGTTAGCGAACTTTAAAGCGTTATTTTTCTGGAGGTTGGTAAATAAGCAGTATGTAAAAGATACAATATTAACCCTGATACACTGACCTATATGATGTGATTTGAGAAGTTCTTAAGTTTAAAGAAAGTTACTCTTAATTAAAAAAAAATTCATTGTATTATGCCTTGTCGAAAGCTTGGGTTACATCTATAAATGTAGCTAAGCCGTAGCTTTTTACCAATTCTGACAATTTTGTTACGACTAGATTAATTCTTTCAGTAGTAGAATTTTGTTTTCAAAATCTGAATTGGTGATCAGGAATTAGGTTATAGTTCAGTAGTATAGGTGTAAATCTGTTTAATAACAGTTTTTCAAATACTTTTGATAGTGCTAGAAGCACACCAGTAAATTTGCATGACTATAAATTTAATTTATGTTTTCTAGGTTTCAGGATTATTGCCGTTGTAGCAAATTTTAATTGCGGAGGGGAAAAGCTTTGAATAGATACATAATAAATCTGTAACCTTTACCTAGAAATTTCTTCGACAATTTCGCAATTGTAAAAGCACTTTCCGAAAATTTATATTCGTAAGGATTTACGTATCTGTCTCAGATACCATAAATTGCTTCATTGGAGGGCTTACTTAGACGGGCTCTTTAACAAGCACTTTTACTTCTGCTTTTTCCTTCAACTGAAGGTTCCAAAAGAAATGCTTGAAATGCTTTAGTCAGATGATATGCAAAGGATAAACTTTTTCTTGATCGTTTTAGCCTCAACTTTTGTTCTCAGTACTAAGAGGTGACTTATGTTGCTGCAATCTTTTCAACTTGCTTACAAGTTTGTTTAAGAAAATGTGTTCAACTACAATTTTCGTAAAAAGCTCCCAATTTGTGTGTTCATTACATAAAGTAGATGCTTTTTCCTAAGTAGCACGTGTGTTTCCACAGTTATTATCAGGGAATGGTCAATTAACAAATTCAGACACAACCTAATTTTTAGGTAATTCTGATTGATTTCCTTTAATACAGGGTCTTTACTATGCCACGCAAAAGAGTTTTCTCTTACTATAATCAAACTTTTTATTGAATTTTATGTTTGACGTTAGTTATAAGTAGGCCCCTGTTTGGAGTTTTATTTACACTTTAGGTCAACACTAAGTATAGCATCAGCTAAGGTCAACTATTCAACCGAAGAAAGGGTCTTTATTGTGACCACTTTTTACAAGAGGAGCCAAAGCGCTAGTGGAGCGCTAACTGCTTTCAAGGCTAAGTTTGACAAGCATACTATCTTGCCTGTCTCTACAATGACAAGGTAAAAAATACTATAATATATGCTCTATAATTAAATTGTCTATTTTACTATGTTATAAAAGGCTGATTAAAAAGTTTGAGAAGACAGGAAGTGTGCCGGATGACAATTTGTTAAGAACAAGGCAGACTAGTCATTATGACCACTTTTGAGACCGTAGAACAAATTTGAGAGTTCTATAATCAAGAACTCATTACGTTGGTCTTTAAAGACGTAGCTCAACTTGGTGTAAGTGTAGGTTCTATGCATATCATGCTTGCCAAAAAGTTAATTCTATTTTTGTATAAGTTTCAATTGCAAACGCTTCTATCTAAAGTCAATATTGGAAAAAGATTTATTTTTACATCATGGAGAAGATTTGAACCAAAAATTTATACATCAAGCACATTTATTTCTCGGACGAAGTCTACTTTTAAATAGGCCAACAAACAAAATTGCCGACATTGGGGTTCTGAAAACCCATATTTGACCGAAGTTTGTCGATTGCACTAAGGAAAAGTTAGTGTATGATGTGTAATTTCCCACTATGGAATTGTTGGCCCACTATTTCTTACAAAATATGTGAATAAAGAAGTTTATCGCATAGAATTTCTCAAGAAATTAATTTAATTGCAAGAGACCAAAGACAAGTCAACCAATTCTGGTTTCAGCAAGATGGATCCACGGCCCTTCAGACTCGCCGCATCTTTGATATCCTCACAGAAGTCTTTGAAAAGAGAATCATAAGTCTGGACGCTCCCGTAGGATAGAAGATGGCATCAAGTGGCCTCTAAATTATTCTGACTTAAACCCATGTTATTTCTTCCTATGGGGTTATGTTAAGGACAGGGTTTATCAGAACAAACTCCAGTCAATTGACAAACTCAAGAATTGCATTACAGAAGAAGTTCTGGCCATTTCTGCAGACATCAGAAAAACCGCAATTGGGAATTTCGGGAAAGGGAAGTCATTTTAGAAAGATAATGCGCTAAACTTTATTTATTCATAATTTTAATTATAAAGAGAATTAGAAATGTATCTTACGTAGTTGTTTTATAATGATTTCTTTTTACTTTCGTCGCATAATGAAGACCCTATATATAAAAATTAAATAAATCAGACAATCTCATTGAATCAGTGAGCACATATGTAAGCTCTTTAGTAAAAGGTACTGTAAATTAGTATCGTTTATTGATTTAGTTAATTCTTTGTCTGAAGTCGATGCAAGTTTAGCTCTTCATTGTGTATTATTAACATTGCTATGAATCTGTTTTTGAAAATATTTTAATGATACTCGTATTGTTGTTGTTTGCTATTATGTCGCGAGGGATAATAAGTAATCAAAACTGTTATTGGTATAGTACAATTTTTAAGCATAGTTGTCATTGCTTTCCAATACGCTTGTTTTGTATTTCAAGTTTGTAGAAATTGAACTGAGTTTCTAATAGTCACTGCTGTATTGGCATGAACTTCTTTATCAGAATTTTGCCTTATATTAACTGTATATTCTAAAAATTTTAAAAAATTTCTATTTATAAAATGTTATTCAACAATAACTACGACTTCCATGTGTCGGTTTGTAGGGAAGGATATTATTTCATCTTTTTGTTGTATCAGTTCTTTGGTATTTCATTTGGTCTAACTAAAGTGAGCAGGTTTTTACATGGCAAGTTATTATTAGATTTAAAACAGTTTTCGTTTAGTGAACTGGTTCTTCCATTTGATAAAGTTTGTTGTGGATGGAGTGCATGATTACGAATGAGTTAGTTCTCACAATGTGACTTTGTTTGACGTTTTATGTATTAGTGGCTTAGTGTTTATGTGTTGTTAATTCTTCTTTTTATTGTTCTATATTAATGATCATGTATAAGTACTTTCAATGTGCACTTTTATTTCTTTTAGAAAAAGTAAAGCACATTGATTGTAATTACATATTTTTCTGACATTTTTCGTATAATTGTAACCTCGTTATTATATAGCAATTAAGTCACTTTACTGGAAACAAAGAAATTTTCCTTTATTGAAAAAAATTTATAAAACAAAGTAGACTAAAATGCATTAAATTATGGAAACACATTGCATTGAGCACTCATTGGTTTCAATATAAATTCGAAGACTAGAAACTACTCACTATAAATTACAAAAAAATGTAATAGATGAATAGTTTAGGTACTATTTCAAGAAGATTTAAGTGTCAATGGGCACTGAACACTGTACTTTAAATTAAACATTTATTCTATAATAATAGTTACTAATCGCCAAAGGTAATAAATTACTCCAAATTCTCAGGAAAATTGGTCTAGACGGCAGAGATATACATATAATAGCCAACATATATTGGGGTCGAACAGCGGTTGTTAGTGTGGATGGTCAGCTGTCACAAGACAACCCCCCCTGTTGTTCAATTTATACTCTGAAGAAATATTTCGTGAGGTTCTCGAAGAAAGAGCAAAGGGGGTCATAATCAAAGGAGTTGTAATAAACAATCTGAGATACGCTGATGGCACTGTCTCGCTAGCCACAAGCATGCAAAACCTACAAATACTCTTATCAGTAGTGACAAACCAAAAAAAAACAACATATGGTTTATCATTACTAAACAACATAATGACACGGAATAATGTACTTATGGGAGAGGAGTTGATAGAGAGTGTAACATTGTATAAATATCTTGGCTACTATGTCAACGAAAATTGGGACTTAACACAGGAAATTGCATGTAGGATAGAGCAATGAAGACAAGCCTTTCAAAAGATGGAGAAAATTTTCTCTTGTGCAGCTTTGAAGCATAAAGCTTACGAAGGCAATGTGCAAGAGATTGAAAACTTTTGAAATATGGACTTATCGCAGTATTTTGAAAATCTCGTGGATAGACAGGGTTACAAATGAGAAAGTGCTATGACGCATAAACAAACAACGTGTAATACTTAATACCATCAAAAGAAGAAAATTTGTATATCTACGTTATGTTGCGAAAAATCATAAATTCAAAATACTTTATATCATTATTCAAGCTTAATTTTTGGTCATGTAATGGTACTTCTAAATTGATAAAATATAGTATATTCTAAATTAATTAAAGTAACAAGCTTCTTTAGTCCATGGTGTAAAAGCTTACTATTTTTTCGAATGCATGGAGCAAATGCAAACGTATAGTCTTAAAATTATTTTTGGCAGCAAAATATTGTTACATTTATTAGGTGGACTGGTAAACAGTAATGAATTTTACATAAATATTTTTTGTTAAAATTAATCCCGTTTTGTGTATTCATAAAATATGTTTCTATATTATATTCAAACATACATCAGCGCAGTTGTTATTTAATTATAATTGTGCCCACTAACATGCACTTAAATGCTAGGACATTCTCACACACCCATGGGTTGAGCGAGACGCGAACTCGCGCGCGCCGGCCAGAGGACAGAGCCAACTGGTTGAATCATCTGAGCCACCGCGTCCTCTTATAATGCTTTATATATATATTATTATTCTTAGTATCATGTTTTTCATTTTTAAAGTTCTTTTGTTTCAACAAAAACATCCATTTTCTCAAAAAATATTTTTCCAAATCTAAAAATTGTTTTAACAATTTTATCTCCTTTTTCTTTCAGAGAAGCCTTACAACTTCTTAACTTGTATTCAAGCTTATCTAGATGTATTCTTTCTATCTGAAAATGCTTTTTTTATTTTTTGCACTATTTACTGTCATTTTTACGAAACTTATCAGCTTTGATAAGTATATTGAGACTTTTTACATTCTCAAATAATCTTTCTTTATTTATTTTGTCATACACTTGCTTAAAATCAAAGAACAGTACGTGGATCACTACGTTTCTATTATAATTACTTGTAGTTATTTGCTTAAAGGTAAAAATATGATTGATAACAGATTTTCCACTCTGGAAGCCTAAGCTGCTAAGGTAATATATGTATACATTTACAGCTTTTACGTTATTGCAGTGGTTAATATTAGATATATCGTATTCATTAAGGCAATCCCTCCATAAAAACAACACTCCCCTTTGTCTTCTTTTTTATAAGTAAGGAGTACAGCATCTTTCCAATATTTGGCTATGTTACCGACCTCCCATATTCTTCTGGTAATATCTACAATGTTGTGTTCTATCTTTTCTCCTCCAAACTTTATGTATTTCGTGTGTGTGCCATTATCGGCTGGTATTTTTCTGATCTTCTGTTTTTCTAAAATTTCTTCTTTTTTATGTATACACGGTTTGTCTGTAAAGTATTGGGAATAATTTTTCTAGCCTACCAGGAAAGCTAGAGAGATATGGTTTTTGGCCGGGATGGATATTTGTGTCAAACTTAATTAGTAAACAGCAATTTAATTTACAAATTCCAAGAAGCCTTCAAAATGTGGCAAACACGCTGGAAGTGCTGTGTATATGAAGAATGATACTATTTTGAAGAATTATAAAGAAATAAACGACTTTCAATACTTTTATTTTTATTAAATTATTCTCGATACATTCCGGACAAATGCTATATCTGTTGTTTGCAATCTGTGTAAAGTTTTTGATCTCCATTATTTTATCTTTGATTCCTAAATTTTTGTCATTTAAGACTTGTTCAAAGTATTCCTTTATGTCATTATTTTACTATAACTTATTAAATTTCCGTTTTTGTCTTTATAGTACAGTGTTCGGGCGCTGTATCTCTTTTTTGTCTTTTTAATTACTGGTAAAAATTTCTCATACCTTTGTTTACATATTTTTGTTCTATTTTTATTATTCTATTTTTTTTCTTTGTCTTTTGTAGAGATAAAATGTTTATGTAATTTATTTTCGCCTCTGATACTAACAAGGGAAGGTTCCCAGGTGTCAATTCTGAAAATAAACAAAATTTGTTTTTTATGCTTTGGATACGTGGTCTGTTTATGTGTGGATGCGCTTTTTTCCGACAATGGACGTTAAGGCCTTTAAGGGCGGCTCAAAACCCGGTCCCGTATGTCTGTCGATGACAGACATTGCACTCGGGATACTGGCGAGAGGACACGAAGGTCATAGGACGATAGAAGTTAACATATTGCACTTTGGGTCACATTGTTTGGGGTTTGTTAGGATAGATTAAGTTCTGTTGGGTTTAGTTAGGTTAGGTTGTAGGTTGTGGGTTGGTTAGCGTATTTTCATGCTTATTTCTATGTAGGTATTCCAAAAATGCTCAACCTAAAGAACATTTGGATGAAAGTCAAGCGACTGTGCAACGCTTTTTTTTTTAGAAAAATGCGACCTTCAGACTTAGCAACAGAAATAGGAGTAGGAGATTACACAAATGTTGTTTGCAACGATTCAAGAACAACTAGTTTATCCAGACAACATAGATTCTTGTGACTATTTGGATTATCAAAGTGAAGATTCGGACAACCAACACAACGAGCTTTCAGATTCTGACGATGACTCTGATAGTGATGAGGAAGTAAAGAACATGAAAACAAGCGGACTTAACTCGTGAACTCGGGAGCAGAAAAACACTACTCTTTAGATTATTGGATGACGCAGAATATAAGAGCTCTAGCAGACTTTCCCGTTCAGTTCAAGCAAAATTTCCGAAGCTTACGTCCCCGAAGCAGCTTTATTGTTTTCAGCAACATAATGTGAAGAAACTAAAATGGTTGGTGAAATGGTTGTGAACCAGTTTTGAAGTGCTAGATCGGCAAAACTGCCATAAAAACTTTGCAAAATAACCCAATGCCAAATCAAATTGTAAAATGCAGCTCCTCTGGTAAAATTTCAAAAGAGTTGGTAAGCAGTTCTACAATGAATGCGTGAAACCTGTAGTTGGAAATCAGCCATTAGTGTTAATGCAAGATTCATGGACTGGACAAAAATACCAAACCCTGTTGGATCAATGCTTTTATGGACAAAGCAAGCACCTAACTATACCTCCAAAAACGACTGGAATGGTTCAGCCATTGGATATATACTTCTTCAGGCAGCTAAAGATTTTGGTAAAAGGAATATACGATTTTGTAATGCTCAACAATTTTTCTGATTTGAACATACACAGAAGACTTAACAATTGCAATACACTTATTTGCATTTAATGTTACAGCCACCCGTGTTTAAGGTATGCGGAAGTATCCTTGGATATAGCGATAAAGAGAAACAAGTCTTTCAGAGTGTTAATGAAGTTTGCTTCAAGGAGGCTAATGGGAAGTGTGGACATCAAGACTGCGAAACTTACGTTTTTATAAAATGTACTTATTGTCACATGCTTTTGTGCTTTAACCATGTATCAAGTGACAACAAACCACATTTGCATGAATAAAAGTTTGTTTTAACCAAAAAATGACTGATTTCTTCCTCAAAAATTGCTTACAGTTCCATAAAAATGTCAAAGACTATCATTTTAAACATAAATAAACCAATAAGTGAGGTAACAGCAAAAGTACCAGACCGAGGTTCGATCCAGTTACCTTCAGCACTCGAGTCCAGTACTATACCACTGTGCCGCCTTACCTAGCTTGAAGTGGTAGCGCAGCAAGCGCCACCTCATTCAAACATTGGCAGTGTGCCCAAATTTTAATTGTCCAGGAAGCGGCCTTAATGTCCAATGTCGGAAAAAAGCGCACCGACACAAAAAACCACACATCCCAAGCACAAAAAACAACTTTTTATTCAATTCCAGGATTGACACCTAGAAACCTTCCTTTGTAAGTTTTCTAGTGCTTCTTCATAATAAGTTCCTCCGACGTTCTATATTGTTAACATTAGTTCTTTCTAATTATCATTCTTTTAATTTTCCGTTTTCTTAAGTAATTTTTTTCCATGCTTTCATCCATTTACCATTTTACCTTTCCGTTTCTTTTGCGTCATACTTTTTTTGGGGAGTTTTTCTCCTTGGCTTTTATTACTGTCCGATTTCATTGAACTCCTGGTTTAAAATCCATGTAACGTCATCTATAATTTTTCCTTAAAAATATTTAGTTAAATGTATAATATGTATATATGTGTAAATAAATATTCATGGTTTAGCTTAAAAAAATTTTTATTTTGCTTTAAATAAGATTTGTAGTACGAAGCAATTTAAGTAAATTTTTATTTTCTTCATCATATTAATTAGCATTGCACATCTATTATTTTTATTATAATAGCCAAAGTATAAAATATATGCACTCTTTATTATTTGGGTGGTTACACGATCCATTTTATTTTGCCCGTGTTGCTCAAATTTTAATTATAATAGTAAGAATTTGTGTGTAATTTCTATTACTTCCAAAAGTACTGTCTTGTTAATAATTCTAAATGTGTATTTTGACTGTTGCCAAATAACGTTATAAAACTGCTAAATAACCATTTATTCCAATATATGTTTGTTGGCTCTTAACACTATAATAGTGAGTTTTATGACTGTTTTGTCAAATCTTCATATTTTATATTCCGGTTCTTTCACAACTTAAAAAATCTCTTAAATCCAAATGAAAACTGTATAGCAAAATTAATTAGACGAAATAGAAAAGATAAATAAAGAGTGTTTCGCAATAACCTACATTACGTTTCGATGAGAAATTGCTAGTGACAATAATTAAAGGTTAGATTAGCAATTAATTTCAGCTTTACCTCGTTGCTTACAATTAATCAAGCGCTAGACGTGGATATTAATAGCTTGCGCGGATTCCTTCCCACTGCGGAAACAAACGGTTTTATTGCCTAAGAGGCGGATACGGCTGCCCATCAGAGCAGTTGCAATCTGGTCATGATTGAAAGCATCAGTCGCCGGCATTACGGCAATTGGGAAATGTCACATGTCAATTTTGTCACAGCCAGAACTGGCGCGATAAATTGATAACGGGTGTAATTTGCCGTCGAAATCTGTTTAGCAGCGCATCCATGATGCAAGAGAATGCGGCTGCTAGAGGAGCAGCGCGGAATTTTTGGACATTGAGCTTGCAGTTGCCTAGAAAGGCGGGCGTCTGGCGCAGGTGCTGCGATAGAGCGAAGTCAGCCCCTTGTCAAAAACTAGAATTATTAAATTCCGCGAGGCGGTCTACTCCGGCTAATTCAATTAGGAGCGTAAAACACGACGTGTATGAGAGCCACGGCCGCGTAATAATGTTAGAAGTTGGAGGCACACATTTCAACGCATAGTTACAATAAAACCGAAAAGTGCTGTTGTTCGGGTAATGTTACTGTGATGGGTATGGTAATGTCACTGTGGAACCCAACTTAGGTTATATCCTAAAAGCCCTTAAAACGTAATATTCATTATTAAGGAATATTAGTGTACATATTCCACTTAATAATTTTAGTTCAACCTCCTAAGTCTACAACGGTTTTAATTATTGAAATTTGTAGTATACGTGCGTGTTTTTAAAATATTAATATTGTTTTTAATGTTTAGTAAGTCAAAATGTCAGCTCTTTTATTAGTATTGTCTAAAAGCACAAGCCTGTCTTTTCTACAAAATCTCTGCTGAAAAATTATTAAACTTATATGCAGCTAATTTATTTTTACATTTTAGATTACATAAACTTTTTGCTTTTTTTCGATTTTTTAATGTATAATATTGTTGAACAAAGAAGTTGTATTAAAATGTGTAAAAATAAAATTAATATTACTTAAACGTTTAAAATAGCGCAGAAAGCATTCGGTGATTAATCTTTATTGAAATAAACTGTGTTGCAGTGGAATAAGCTGTTCAAACAAAGTTGTGAGTCTGTAGTAGATAAACCTTGTTTTGGTCGTTTATAAACATCGATAACCGAAGAAAATGTTAAAAAAAATCTGGTGTGAACATCACACGACTTTGGGATAATGGGATAATTATTTGGGTAATTCTGGCAAAAATCCTGGGCTTCAATTGTTTTTCGAGTTCCCATTTTACCAACTTTTACTTTAAATTCATGTTTATCTCGTGATAACAAATCATTTTTATTCTCATGAATATTTGTATCTTCAACCGTTTAGATTCGCGACCGCTTTGCGACTGATTTTGCAACCTTGCAACCAAACGGCTCGGTCGATTTTTACCAAAAGTTTCGCACTGCGTCCCCGACCTACAATTAACTTGCATACCAAATTTCAAGTCTCTAGCTCTTATGGTTTTCGAGATATCCTGTTTACTGACAGACCGACAGATCGATACACACACACACACACGAGCCAATGGTCCAAACCAACTTTTTTGGTGCCCTGAGGCTATAATTCGTCCAGAAATGTGAAAAACTGGGGTTAGTTATTATTATATATCTTTAATATATATTTTTTTAATTTCTAGCAAATTTTCAATCTACTCTAGCTTATTCCAGAGTAATGAGTAAATAATATGTATGATTTGTGACATGTATTGACGTTTCTGCATTTTTTTTTCTTTACTGGATTAGATTTTCTCGCTATCATGCAAAGTGTCTTCGACTGAAAGTTTGTAATATCTTTGTGTTGGAGGGTTTACTGTAATAACACTGTTCTATGCTGTATAGTTTTATAAATAGCGAATTCGTTTTCTATTATTAGTTTTAATTTTTTGGCGATTTCTTCTCTGACAGTTTGATTTGAAGATCTTGATAGATAACGTGGTTTAGTACGTACGATGGTGCGTTGCAAATGGCTCGTAGTGTTTTGGACTGAAAGCGTTCCAGTTTCAGAATGTTTGAGTCACTGGTAGAGCCCCATATTTGAATTCCGTAAGTCTAAGTGGGTTTTAATATTGACTTATAGAGCAGTAGTTTGTTGTCCAGTGTCAGGTGAGAGTTAAAACTCATCAACTAACACATTTTGCAATCGTTGAAGCTTAGTTGGAAACGTTTATTCCATATGCGTTTTGACCAGTTTGATCGTTTGTCCAGGTAGATTCCAAGAAGAAATAACCACCAAGAGTGCAAGATACCAGGACCGCCTAAGAGATTATCCCAACACCTTGGCCAAGGACTTACTTATCGCTCCCAGGGTGAAGAGACTCGAACGTCCCGACCCACTACAACTTTCGCAAAAAACTTAAGTACTATTATTATCATTAAGTAATTTAATCTAATTTAATAAAATTCATGTAGTCATAAAACTCACACAATGTGAAATACACTTAAGAAGCTTGCCAATGGGCAAACTTCTACTAAGTCAACTATTCACTGTCAGCACTATTACTTATTGTCTATATAGACAGATTGTAATTAGATTATGGATGTAATTAAAAAAAGTTTTAATTTTTTGCTTAATAACCAGTGCATTTTTGTTATTTTTAGGTTTAGCTGGGTCTTTTTGCTTTAATGTGCCTTTTCTATGTGAGCTTTTGATCTAAATTCAGGCCAATGTATTTAACTGTAGTTTTTACTAGGATAGGGGTGTTATTTAGGTTTATTTGAGGGCAATATCGGCAGATTTTTCAGCGTTGACTTAAAATTTTCAGTTTTTTAGCCAGTTTTGAAATTTATCTAGATGGTCTTGTAGATTTCTTGATGCTCTAATCGGATCAGTAATGGATGACAAGACATGTTATTAGTGAATGTGTCAATCATAGTGTTCTATGTGACAGCAACAATTGCAATGTAGATGAGGTAAAGGAATGGCACAAGGTCGCTTGAAATACACCAACTTTTATTAGGTGGTAATCAGAGAATGAATTATTGACTTTAACTTGGAAGTATCGTTTGCTGAGGTAGGATTTTAATATTAGGCATATAGGAGAGATGTCTTTCTAATTTGTGTAGTAATCCGTTGATCCAGACTTTGTCAAAGGTTTGCTCTATATCAATAAACACTGCATCACCAATTTTCTCCTTCAATTTTGATTTTATTTATAATTAGATAGCATTTCTGTATTGTTGAATATTTTTGTCTGAATCTAAATTGATGTCTGAGGATTATGTAATCTGTGAGTGTTAATTGGTTTATTCTGTCGAGGAGAAGTACTTCAAACATATTTACCATGAATGGTATCGGTTTAATAGAAGATAGATTCAGTGGGGGATATGTTCGGTATTTCAATCATAGTTATAATTCGAATGTAAGCAGCGAAGCGGTGCGAACGCCACGCGTATGCTCCGTTGTCACACTGCGAACGTTTGATCTCTAGTCTTTATAATCGTTTCCGAATAAAAGAAACTTTAATTCTAAGTGTAATAATAGTGTAAACAGAAGTGGACTTCAGCTGGGGTTCCCAACCACATAATAATGACTAAGAGAACAAATGATAACTTCTCACCTCCAGTTGTAACAAATAAGAAATATTATTTTGAACCCAATAACCTTATGAGCTAGATACGACAAAGAACCAAAATTATATAATAAACAGAATTACACAATTGAAATGGAGCTTTGCACGTTATGTAGCACGATTAACGGATAATAGGTGGAACGCTGTAATTATACGCTGGAGACCATGAACAAGAGTAAGAAATAGAGGAAGACCAAGTGCACATCAAGAAGGTTGCAGGATTGAGATGGACGGACACAGAACAGAATAGAGAGAGTTGGAGAATCAAAGGGGAGGCCTATGCTCAATACTGGGCGCCACAAGGCTGAAAAGTAGAACCTTATCACAGCAAACAAATATTGTCTTTCAAATGATGGCACATAAAATGCCAGCAATATAATTTATCAAGGTAAACACGCAGCCGCAATCGCCCAGAAGGAAACAGATCAACAAAATAGTGCCCCAAATACACCTCAAGATATAAAATAAAAGTACCACCAGTATTCTTGCACTATGCAGCAAATTTAAAATACCAAGAAATAATTAAGGACCTTAAAGATCAAACAACAGGAGAATTTGATGCTGCACTAAAAGGTGATAAAATTAAAATCAATCTAAACACGATAGATGACTAGAAAAATGACTAAATTCTGCACAGATAACAATCTTAACTACCACACTTTTAAAGACCCAGAGGAAAACAACCTATTAGTTATAATTAGGTCTCTCCCGGTATTGATTACAGAAAATGAAGTATTAGAAGAACTAAAAAAGTTAAACTACTCAGTCATAAAGGTACGCCTATACAATAGAGACAAAAAACCAATACCCTTATGTGCGGTGGATTTAGATCACACAGATAAAGCAAAACAGATTCTGAATTTACATAAAATACAACACGAAAGTTATCCGACATTCCTCAATGTAAAAAAATTACAATGGTACGGACACACGTGAAACCCAGGTGTGTGAAATACACAAGCAGCCACAACTTTATCCAATGTCCAAAAAAGCAAAATATACTCCCACGGTGTGTAAACTGCGGAGAGAATCACCCCGCTAACTTTAAAAGATGCAGTTATTATCAAAAACTAAATCGCCACATAAACAATTCCGGACAAAATCGGACCTTACCCAGAAACCAAACTGAACCCAGTTCTAGCCAGAATAATTACTAACAAACTCGGCATAATGATTACGATAGATCCTTTCCTAGACTCCCAACTAACGTAAGTAGACTGAACTACACAAATAAACAAGAAACGCCAGACTTTGTAAATACAATTATACAAAACAGTTCATATAAATAAATATCCATAACGACTTAGTTTTAAAGTTATTGGATGTTTAATAACAAATTAAGAGTTTTTACAATAAAGGGTAGGTAATAAATAAAATAAATTTATAGAAATTGTTAAAAATGATCGCCGCCAACTGCAATACAGGCCTCTGTTCTCCGTCGTACTGAATGGCGAACACTTTTAGAAATACCGGAGTTGTTTGGAATTGTCTCAAATAATGCAACAATGTTATTTCTGAGTTTCTCAACGTTTTCAATGGGAGTCGTATAAACTAGTAATTTAAGGTGACCCCAGAAAGAAAAGCTTCAGAATGTAAGTCTGGAGACCGAAAAGGCCACGGTTGTGGACCTGCCTTATCTACCGATTTGGATATGCACCGTCCAAAAACTCACGAGCAACTAAACTGAAATGTGCCGGGGCACCATCATGCATAAAATACATTTCTAATCTTAATTGATATGGGACTTATTTTAAGAAAATGGCGATATACTTCTTCATTTAAACTCATCAGCAACTAATGTGGACCTATCAAGTGATCACTACCTTAAGCCCTAGATAAGTGTCAATATAAGCTTGACACAAGATATCAGCAACATACGATATCATCAAAAATATTGACAACAAGAGTGATCTATGCAGACCGAAAACCCGTTGTACAGTATGTTTAATAATAAAATGATGTAATCTTGAAGGAATAATACTGTAATTAATTGTCCTTTTCTTTTATCGAAGTACACATAATGAGCTATTACATATAATGTTTGGTTCAATCAAATCTATTACTGATTATAGCTTTACACCTTTCAACAAGGTTTTCTGCATACTGACTTGGCAAAGATCACCGTATTTTCTTAAATTGAAATGGCAGCTGCTTCATTAACTTTATATTAACTTTTCCTTGAACTTCATTTTTAGGTACGACCAAAGATTTAATGGGATTAACAGCTGATCACTTTGCCGACCATCCCACCGTAATGACGTTATTTTGTTGTATCCATGGACTATACAGTTTGCTGCGATTTTTAAAGTCATTGTATTTTTGCAGCATCCAAATTGTTTTGTCAAAATAAAAAAAGACTTTTTAGTAGATTCCAACAATTAATTGTCCGTGCACAGAAAGAGACGACCACAACAAGTATTTTTACACAGTTTTTTATTGTACGCTGAAGAATCCTACTACTCCTCATTGACCACACTTTCGACAAGGAAGATCATGCCCACAAAAAGACTAAACAGTAAAAATATCATTATCCCAATCTCGATTCAAATTTTTCTTTGCCCAAACCAGATGTTTTTCCACGTGCTTTTCTGATCCTAAAAGGATTTTCAAAGTTTGATCAAGAATAAATGTTTTTTCACACGAGTAACTTCAAATCGTATTTTCTTTTTGCGGAGTTGGGCGTTTAGACACAGCGCTGCGAAAAGCCTCGTTTGCCTTCAAAGACACAAGATTTTTATTGTTGTAACCTCCAAATACTTCTCTTTACTCAATTATTAACTAATGTCTACGACTTTCACATATATTTTATAACCACATTATACGTGTGGTTTCGTTTTTCGCATTAGTTACTACAAAACACCACATCGTGTCGGTTCCACAATTTATATATATACGCATATTTCTTTATTTATGTAATTAATAATTTTGCATTATATATTATAATAAACAATTATTTATGATTTTAATATTTAATTTGTAATAATTACAGTTACTTATCATTCTAAAACAATATGCACGCAGGACTATTAAAGAAATGCGACTATATTAATGTTACAGTTATAACAAAACCAGTCGATTTGAGATTTATTACAATCTAATGACACAGCCCCAGTGTATGGAGCACAAAAACTGATGTTGACAAAGAACCGCTATTATTTGCAATGCATCATCATTTGAGGCTGTCTAATCATAACGTCAAATGGAGGCTATGTAGGTCAAGCGTAACAAGAAAATGTCGGATGGGTTCTATGTAAATGATATAAATGGGGAAAATGTGCGTGGTTGACAGGAAAACAGATTATTATTAGTGTTTAAGTGCCTTCTTATACGTTGCAAAATAGTTAGCGAGCGCATCAATCAACGAGGGCCATTGAAGTCAGAAGATTGTGGAATTTAGTTAAAGGAAAGATTTATATTCTGCGGCTATTGAAAAAATTGTTTATTTTAGATTTACAAGCAAGATCTAGCTAATTACGTGCGATGTAAATAAAAACAAGTCTCATGTTTTAGAATACATTGGGGTTGCAAACAATGAACCCGAATATGCTCAGAATTTCCGTAATAAGGAGCGCTCAAAACGCAGGGCTTTCTTGCGGTTGTGAAGGTGTGGGGAACGACCAATGCGCCAAATATTTACTTACCTACTCCAAGTAGAATTAACATTGCAAATGTGCCTTTTGTTGAACTAACTCGTTATCATAGTCTAAACCTGGCGTCTGAGAAGGCCTGCTAATTGAGTTATTAATGGCAAATGCCGACTCTACAAACTAAATTCCGGTTTACTTTGCCAATACTGTAGACTCACTGCGGGTAAGCGGGTGTCATCCCTTCTTTCCGTTTCGTTCGTGCGAATTCGCGGACCAACAAATTCGTTACCATGTCTTCAATAAAACGCTGCATTCATATGTGTTCAAAAGTTTTTATATTTTATAGTACTCGGTGTTATTTATTAAGAACTGATAAAATATTATTAGAAATATTGACTTTATTTAATTAAAATTGTCAATAGCACCCGATATTATCTAGTTAAATAGTTATATTTTTGGTTAAAATTGCCCCTGAATACTTATTCAAACTCACTTTTATTAATGACAAAGAATTAAATATGTGTCTGTTTATTTTTGTTAAAGAAATCCTAAATGTTAGTTTGCTATTTATATAGAGTAACTCAAATTAAACTTTAGGATTTGACTTGGCGCCTTTTGAGTTCCGTGAACGTTGGAAGTTTATACTTGTTCAGTCGCTATCTAAGCTCATGGAAAAGTAGCACACATAATACCGTGTACTGCGCAGCAACGCATCAATATCATGACGAAGTTGAAAAATCTGGCACTTTCAATGTGTGCGCTATCGTAAAATGCTCTCAACTTTTGTTTTGAGTAAAATCATCGATATGAATTTGAATAACATGTGGTTTCAACAAGATGGAGCCACGTAAAGCACTCATTTTAGTTTAAATCCTAACTGGTCCTGTTATGTTGCAAAGGGCTGACATCGATTGTCTACTACAATCTTGCGATCTCACCTCATTAGATATTTTTCTCTGAGGCTAAGAGAAAAAATCAGGCATGTATGTTAATTGCTGGAATAGAATTACATTCATGAGAAAACATATTTGCTAAAAATATTGTGGCATGTTAACGAAGTGGAAGACACATTTTTAATATTTTTCGAATGGGTTGCCCTTTATAATTTTTTTAAATTTTCTTAATATATCTTTATTCTAGCTATATAGAAATTAGTTCTTTCTGCTTTTAAATCTTACAAAATAATTTAATAAGCTTCTTAGACATCATTGTAGGCAACAATATGATGATTTAATGCATGTTTAATATAGTGACCAGCCAAAATTGTCCAACCAAGCCACATCATTTTTTGTTAAGCGACCAAAAGATATTCGATTTTGATTTATACTGATTTCAAACAATACTATTACGCTTCTGGTTAACAGTTGTATAATGAGTTCATTTATGTTCAACTTAAGACTACTATAAAACAGTTTACAACTGCTCTGCACATAACATTGGATTTAATTTTACATCATATATTATTTTGCTGCAACTATTTTTTAAAGTATTTATAAAATTTGCTTTTATATATATAATAATTGTGAGCAAAGATAGTAGCTACAATAACATCTATAACAGATCAGTAGCGTAACTAATGGAGAAATTGTAGTAGTTGCTGCAGGCGCCATACTTAAAGAAATGCAAAACTTGCATTTCTTTGAGAGCATTTATAAATTAAAAAGTAATAAATTTAAAGAATGTACGCTCACTAACTACTGTTGCGTACACGGCTAGTTAACACTTTAAAAAGTTTAAAATAGATAATGTACTATTATAGTAGTTGCTCTTTGCATAAGTTACCATTACGATACGTACACGACTGTACTAATTTAGTCGTTTTTCTAGGCTGCCGTTAATACCTCAACTTTTCCAACTTATAGACTATTTATTATTTTCAATTTTACACTTTTAGACTGTGTATTGTTTTAAGTATTGAAGAAGACGTGGCATTTATAAGCAAGATAGTACAATTAAAAGAAAAAAAATCCACAAAAATATGTGATTATGTGTTATGTAAAACAAAAGGTTTACTATATTTTTTTATAAAATATTAATATTTTAGAAAAAAATGTTTAATAAACTGATGAAAGTAAACTCTTTTATTGAAAAAAAGCAATTCTAATTTGATATATACGTAATGAAGGCGGTAGCCCGGTCTAGAACATTCAAAAAGTCAATTTTTTCTTAAAATACCCTTTAGTGTATGTAGAATGAAGAATAAAATGGCTTTTCCTGAAATTCGATTTTTTCCCTTTTATTTGTACAATCAGTCTCGGTGGAGACTATAAATACAATTGATGTGTGCTTAATCTAAGGCTATTCTAGGAATAACATGTCATGTACACTAATGTCCCAGTGGACATCCTCTGTAGTATTTTAGAGTTATGGCAATTTAGTTCTAGGCAAGTAACTAAAATCTGGTGGGAAGATCAGAAGGTTTAAATCGTTTAAGTCGTCTTGGCTCGTCTTCTTCTTGCAACAGGTTGTTTGCTAGCTCATTGGGACGAAAGGTCAGCTTCTTTCTAAAATTAGTGCTGAATCGAGTGATTTCTTCACGAACTGTAGGCAGTTTTAAGTCAGCATGGAGTAAGCCATTTGGCATGTACCATGGGGCGTTGACAATAGATCTAAGGACTTTATTTTGGAAGCGCTGGAGAATCTCTATATTTGAGGTGCAGGCGTATGTCCAAATGGGTTTTAGGATAATTTTGTACAATAAGAACTTATTTTCGATGGATAAGATTTCCTTCCAAGCATCCAGTACATTTGATGAAATTTAGAACTCAGTTGTTTTCTCTTAGTTAAAATGTGTGTACGCCAAGTTAATCTTCGATCTAAATGTAGTCCGAGGTATTTGACTACATCATTTTGGGGTACTGGAGTTCCATTAAATGTAACTGCAGGGCAGACTTCTTTGCGAAGGGTGAAGGTGATATGAGTAGATTTAGTTGCATTAGCTTCCATTCTCTATTTTTTTTTAGCCAGTTTTCAAATAGATTCAGATGGCTTTGCAGATTTCTAGACGCAGAAATAGGGTCCTGATGTGATGCTAAAAGAGTCGTGTCATCTGCATATGTAGCCGTGATTGTACAATTTGTTTGAGGTAGGTCTGCTGTGTAGAGTGAGTAAAGTGTGGGTCCTAAGATACTTCCTTGAGGAACTCCGGATTGCACAGGATAGAGATCCGTGTAGGCTTCTTGATACTTTGCTTGAAATGTTCTGTCGGAAAGGTAGGATGCTAGGAGTGAGTAGTACGGATGTGGGAGCAAGAGTTTAAGTTTGTATTTCAGTCCGAGGTGCCAAATTTTATCAAATGTCTGGCTTACATCAACAAAGGCTGCCGAGCAGTACCGGCGGTCTTCCATATCAGTACGGATTTGTCTAGTTATTCGATGGACTTGTTCCGTAGTTTCGTGTTGTGCTCTAAAAACAAACTGGTGTGGGGGTACAAGTTCATGTTCTTCTATGATGTCGGTCAGTCGTTTAAGTATGAGTTTTTCGAATACTTTATAGAGGACTGGAAGAAGACTTATTGGTCGGTAGGACGTCGCTTCATTTGGACTTTTGCCAGGTTTACGTATCATTAAGACTTGAGCTGATTTCCAATAGCATGGAAAGTACTTAAGTCTGAGAATAGCATTAAATATTTGTACCAATACTTTAGTACATTTTTCGGATAGTTTTTTAATAATTTCACCGGTAATGAGATCATACTCGGGTGTCTTTTTAGTGCTAACCTCGTGGTGTGTGATTGCTTCAGCCTCACTATATGAAACTTTACGAACAGGCAGAGAACTGGTTCAGTAACTCTTTTTCTTCAGCAGCAGTTAACTGAGATGGATATGGTTGAAAAACTGAGGAAAGATGTTCGGCAAAAACAGTGGCCTCTTCCTGATCCGTCCTTGCCCATGTTATGATTGGTTCGTATTGGAGGTAGAAGATGTTGTTGGTACTTTAGTTTACGAGTGAGTCGCCATAAAGAGTAATAATCGGTTGCGTTTGTTGGTGTTAGTTCTTTAAGATAATTTTGTATGGAATCATTGAGTATCCTACACACTAGTTGTTTGAGGTCTTTTGCTAGGGTATTATACCGTTGTTTGTCTGCTGGGGCTCTCGTAATCTGCCATCGTTTACGAGCTTTTCGTTTCTCGGATACTTTTTGCTGTAATAGTACTAGGGGTTCTTCTCGAATTCGTTCTTCGTTTATGTCTGGAAATTCGAATTTAGTCTACCGACCCATTGAGTTAATAGGTATCAAGGGCGCTAAAGTGAACTTTGTATGTGCTCAGGTACGCGAGAGTTATCGTTAGAGCTTGGAATATTGGCAAAATTTATATTTTTGTACGCATAATTTAATAGATTTTCTTATAAAAAATATTATTTTGCATATTTAAAAGTACTCATGTATATTTTATTAATTTTATTGATTTTATTTACAAAAAATAATTAAATCTCTTGAAAGAATTAAAAAATTAATTAACTTTAAAAATTAAAAATTAAATTACAATCTCTGTTTGGGATTCTTAAGTTCCTAGGATACTTTCATCAGTTTTCTTTTTAGTAAATATAATAAAAATATAATAGTTACCAAGAAGGTTCATTCTATAATTATTTACACTTCGCTCTATTGTTAAGAAAATAGTAATCCCGGATAACTTGTGGACAAATACATATTTTAAAATGCATTAAAGAGCTTACCTTTTCAATTTATAGAAACATAGAAACTGTATAACAGCTTTTATACCTATTATGTTTGTTAGAATACATACCAGTAAACAGTTTGTGAAGTGTATTTCTCTGATTTCAAGTGTTATTTTATTTTGTAAAAACAAGCAGCCGCGCGAAGTGTGCTATTAAAAAATAATACGAACTTGAAAATTACTGACTCCTCTCATACTTGTTCTACAGTTTGTGATAAAAAGGGAAGTTATTTCTATTGCTATTTAATGTTAAACTTGGTAGGGTTTTTACACTTTAAAATATATTTTTTAATCTTTTTAAATCAATATACAAAAAGTTAAAATTAAAAAAGTAAATTGAATTTATAATTAAATTTTGTTATAGATAAGTGCGACAAAGAATTTAAAATAGAGCAACATCTAGGAACAACTCTGCGTATACAAAAAAAACTAATCGTTTGGAAAACATTGTGCAGTTATTAATATCAAATCTCAACAATTCCATACAGGAAAAGCAGACGAACTTTCCAAAGAGTTGTATTGTTTATTTGTAGGTTGCGATATTCCACTATATAAACTAGGTCATCCCTTATTTTAAAATGTTCGTAAATAACGTTGCAATTCTTGTTATTGTTTCTAATTCTCTAATATTAAAAAAATATGTCGCAATGGCTGAGATTGGAAAGCACATTGATGGTGGATTGAAATGGTTTTCAGTAGATGTTGATATGTTGAATGAAAATAAACTTGAAAGAGGTTATTTGGCCAGTGTAAAAGAAAGGAAAAATCAACAATGAATGCAACGATAGTCAGATTCATTAATAAATTGTTAAGTAATTTTTATTTACAGAATCAAATGCCAATGGATAAAATAATGTTAATGGTTACAGATGCTACGTATATGATAAAAACATCACAAAATTTAAAAGTATTTTTTTCTAATTTATTCATTTTATTTGTTTAGCCCACGATTTAAATCGCGTCGTGAAACTGTTAGACTTAAATATAATTTAGTTAATAGTTTAGTTTCGAATGTTACATTTTTTTACTAAAGTACCTCTTAGAGTTCAATGCTATAAGAAAAAGTACCCTGATCTGCCTTTACCATCAGAGCTAATCTTAGTCAGAAGGGGTGCCCGATTAAAATGTGTAGATTTTCTTGCAACGAATTTCATTAAAATCGAAGATGTGTTATGTCAGTTTGATTAAAAAAGTTCAGTTACAATTAAAAATTGTATTAAGTATTTTAGAGATCCAACAATGAAACAGCAGGTAGCTTACATTAAATCTAATCTTGTATGCATCGCAACTGCCATTGAAAAATAAAAAAGAGAAAACCTTCCACTACATGAAAGTTTAAGCCTTATTGAGAGCTTGAAAAGCACAATTTCTGAAGGTGATGGTACAATTTAAAAAAAAGTTAAAACAAAGATAAACTATGGTTTGTCAAAAAATCATGGTAAAAAAATTAACGGTGAGCTGAAGAATTATCTAGAATTGGGATCCAGTTACAATATGTACATTTAAGTACGTACCTGTCACTTATTTTGAAGTTGAACGCACATTTTCAAGATACTGAAATTTGTTAAGCGATCGAAGATAATGTTTAAATATTGATGAAAAAACATTAGTAAGTTACAGTGTGGAAACATAATAAAAATTTAGGTTAATCATGTTTTAATGTATATTAAATATTCTTATACATGTTTTTCCATTAAAAATACCTTTACAATTTTTTCACATAAGCATACATGTAATATAGGAGTCGAAAAAGGAGAAAAAAAATTACCGAGACTTCTATTAAAGAATTAACCACCTGGTGTGGCTTTGCTATAAGAAGAAATTTAGATTCTGTAGCAAAGAATATCATGACTAAATACTCACATAAAATGTCCACAAATGATAATCTCGGGCATTAATATCGCCCTGAAGGCGTAGGTGCAAGTATCGCTCAGCACAGGCTTTAGAAATGTATTATAGCCATCCGATTCCACTCTACGCCGATGTAGACAGGAATAGTTTACCAATATATCTATCTCAGAAAAATTTATTGCCAAAGTGTTTAGGTTTCTATACCCAAAATACTAATAAAAACTTTAATAACACAATTTGAAAGTTAGTTGCAACAAACTTTTACCACAGTATAAAAATAATAGAAACTGCCGTATTAACAAAAGATATGCAACTATTTTACGAATTATAGAAATAATTGGGACTCAATGCGGGTCTTATGCAGAACAAATAGACGAGGATTGTACAAAAGGCGGAAGCGTCGAAGCGCTGATAACAGCAGAGAATCTCAAGTTACTCGAAAACAAGAACTAAGGGAGAATGATTTTTTTAAAAAGCCGAAGGTATCTTATATCGTCTTGGAATGGCCAAATAAACGATAATAAATTGTAAGGTTTATTAAAAAAGCCACATTTAAAGAAAACGACATACATTCTTGAATGAACTAAGAAAATTTAAATTTCAATTTATCCTCATTTTTGTTACTTTGGATAACTTTTATGCGAAACATGAATGCATTTCTTCATAATATTATTATTTTAATTTTTTTTTCAAATCTTTGGTTTAAAGAAATATCCTTAAGAACTGATTTTATTTTTTTCGAAATTGGACTATTTTTGCATCCATGAGTATGTACACAAAATAAACGTTTGAGAAATAGAGATGTTTAATTTATAAGCGTATGCTCTAAATTCAAAGGGATATTTTACAAAAAAATATTTGGTGTGGCGACCTTTCGCCTTTGGACCGTCTGTGTGTGTGGGTCTGTGATGTGGGTGGCCTATGATATCTGCCGGCGGGCGTTTTGCTGTCGCAAACCGAAACTGCAGAGCGCGCCTTTTCTCTCGGTGTGCAAGTTTGCATGCGCCATCGGCCATATTAAAAATTTATTACAATAATTACTGTTGTGAACTGTGAAGTTTCCCATTTTCTATCCATTTTTCATACGCATACCGCATACCTTATTAGGCCTTCCTTCAACATTTTCACATTGGAGAGCATCATAATTTCCCGATAAAGCCCGGTGTGAAGTCAGTGGATTACGATGGCCACACCAGGAAGATCTCGGTAAGACAGCAGTGCGAAGCCAGTACAGATGAGCGATTTGAAATTTACTCGTAGGTTTTGCTATCAGACGCCGCCCCCCATTTATTTTCGCGCGGACTACTTAGGGACAATTTGGACCCTTGCGTTTCCCCGCTTTGGGTCGTAATTTTGTTCCCATCCCGCCACGAGAGCGCTGCTATTTGCACGCCTGCTACTCCAATTTTTTTAGTTCAAATGTATTATCTTACTTAAATTATTTGATAATAATTTGGTTTGTAGATTTTTAATAAAAAAATTACGAAAACGTGTTTTTGCGCAGGACTAGGCTACTCCCTTAATTTTGGTTTTTCAATCATAAATGAAGTATGTGCAAATTTCAAAAGTTTAAAAACTGGTGATCCTAAATTTAGCAAATATCCAATATCACTTTAAGTCTAAATTAAAAATTTTGTGAGCTACATTACACAACTGAAAATTATATATTGTGCAAGAACTTTACTGTTTTTTATGCAAGCTACTATTAGTTCTCACAATTTTTAAGTTTTTTAAGTTCCTAATTTTTTCTGACTGTAGCAGCAAAAATATTATTTTTCAAAAATAAAATCATCGAGAGCAATCAGCACTTCAGAGAAAAAATAAACCTGGACTATGCGATCGCACAATTTTCAAGTAGAAAGTATATAATTATAATATATAATAATGATAGTTCCCCGTAACAGGCCTTGAGAAGGCCCTTTGGGGTCGTAACAGGATAATAGATCTGCTACAATATAGAGCCTACGGTACACAAAGTTAATAACGTGGCTAGCCATACGTACCGACCGCCTATTATTACCCCAGTGTTTGACCTCCAGGTACTGATTTATTGCAGCCTGAGTCGTGCTGGGCCGTAAAAATGCCAGCGATCGAATTGGCGAGAGCGGGATTCGAACCCGCAACTCTTGGTTTCGTAGTCTAGCGATCTATCCACTAAACCACCACGGCTCCAATTATAATAAATACATTATATAAATAATAATATAACTATTTTATCTAATTTGTAATGTATGAGTTTTTAAATTGTTGTAAGCAAACAGTGGCTATCAATTTGTATATTTGCCTTTTAAACAATTATTAAAAGACAATGAGTATTATTTACTAGTATTTCATAAAATATGTTTAAATGGCAGCAATAATTAATTCTAGGCGTTCAAAAAATAAACCAATAGAAATAACACTAAATTTGATTTAAAAAATAATAGTAAATTTACAAAAGCATAAACATAAATATTATTCATTAATGGCAACCTGTTTATTTGCTTCTCAGTAAAGAAAATTAAATGCCGCGTAAATGTAAACTGCTACAGGACACTTCTTGGAATTGTCATCAATGCAATAAGAGACATCCTTACAGTAAATATTACGGACAACCAGGTAGCCCAACTATGATACCCTTAATCAACCCGTAAGTCAGTCAACTGTCAATGAATACGATGAAGAATTATCAGAATATATCAGCGAATACAAGTTAAAAACACGTAGAACAAAATTTTAAAATTCTTATAAACAAGATCTATGGCTATTTAACAATTAATATATATTGCGTCTGCTAATCAACAAAGTGCCATTCAGAAAACATTCGTCAAAGTGATAAGGCATCTAAACCTTATCGTATTTTTAGATATAGCGTTACTAATTATCGTCTAAAACTTAACCACCGTCAAAGAGAGAAAACAATGCAATTTAAAAAAGTTTACAATTAATATAATGTAAACACAGATAATCATTATTCTTAACTTGTACAGAAAACTTACTTCTTATCTGTAATTTAAAAAATATAAATACTACAGCAATTAAAAAAGAACGAGCTTATAGAGTTGGGCTCGGAAATATGCACTACTCTGTAGATACCAGAGAAATTAAAAACAAATTACAAAAGTTATATGCGAAATATTATTAATACAGTGCAGAATAATCTCACGTTTTTGAATTGACCGCCGCACTGTATTAGTAAACGGCGCTCGAGTCGTGCATCCTTGAGCAGTACAAGGCATGTCATTTTAATATCCATGGCGTAAAGTGGTGAACACCGTGCGTTTGTGTTTGAGGATTATTGTAGAAATAGTAATTCTATGATTGTGACGGCTATTTCGTAGGTATTTCGGAATAGAGTCGCGGAAGAGTTCGAACCAAGAAAACCACAATGTTGTGGTTACACAATTTCCGACAAACTGGATCAAGATTCAAAGGGGAAACCCCTGGTAGATCTCGTAACGTTCAGACGCTGAGAATGCGACATGATCTCGTCTTGGGACTAACTGAAGCGTGTGGAGAATTTGATCCATACAAACTAAAGGTAAACAGTATGAGTCTTACGTCTGGCAAACTGCTTTTCCAGCTGATGCTGGTGCTATTGTGCTTAATAGCAACGAAGCTCGTTTTCATTTATGGTATCGAGCAGAATCTTGGTAATGACTCCACAAAATTCGACAACTTTACAGGATTGCGGTGACTCTCACATCTACCCGCTATGTTGCGATACTACGCAATTACCTGGAGCCCAGAATCAACAAACATGGAAATTCGCCATTGTGGTTCTAACTAAATTGCATTACCCCATACATGGTGAGAAGTTCTGGGACAAATGTTTTTAGGCAGCTTCATCTCATTAGATGGTGATATTCGATGAACGACTAGGTCACTAGATCTGCGCAATTTATTTTTGTGTACGCCTAAAGACTGAAGTTTTTCACCGCTAGTCGCAGACTATAGAGGTATTTAAGAATCCTATTCGCAAAGCAATTGCAGCAGTACTAGTGGAAGTCACTCGGCAAGCAATATGAAATTGTAGAAGCGTATGCGGGAAAAAATTTGGACTATATCATCTTCAAAATTGGGTTGTGACTAAATGGCAAATATTGTGCTGTGTGATGATATAATAAAACGATAATCTACGTTGTGATTTTTATTGCTGTTTTGAAAATAGGAGATTATCCTACCACACCCTGTATAAGATAAAGAATAAATAAGATAAATAATATTTATATTTTTCGTTGAATATATATGAAATAGAATACTTAAACTACCAAGAAATATCCGTAGCACATTCTCGAAAGAAAGTGCTAAGCTTATACTCACAGCAAAAGCTTCTGTAACGAGAACGGTGTAATACCCTAAAGGAAACTTTCTACAGCGGTGCCGTTAACCGATTTAGATGAAAATCAATCCCATGAAAGGTAGTGTCCTAAGATGTGTGTATGCCAAGTTTGAAGTGAACCCGTTGAATAGAACGGAAATTATAGTGTCTCGAGACAGAGAGGACGATAATCTCATTAACTTTCTACTATAAGCTCCGCTGTAGAAAGTTAATAACTTTACTTATATGACTAATGTGAAGACGAATAGAAAACCTTGGCTTTTAAAAAAGTAATTAATACTTCTGTGACATGAGTATTTTTACTAAAAACCCTGTTATCTATAAAGACTAATCAACTTATCAGCAACTGTTACTTTGCAAAATATAATTAGCTATTTTTTAAATATAGAAAGCAAGAAGTCAAGCATATAAAATAATTAGCATATTTACACATATGCTGGTAATTTTGACATTGTAAATTATTCGAACACCACGTCAACATAAAAAACTACAATCCAAACCCAAGTAAGTAGTAAAAAATTTCTTGTGGTCTTTAATAGGAAGTTGGGTTTTGTGTTGTGGAAATTTGATTTAAATCTAATCAAAATTTGTGTTAAGCAGAAAAAAAATAAAAAACAATTTATGCTCACATCTTTCCCCTCCTCTATTAGACTATACTTAACGATACACATAAAAAATATACCCAACAAATTTTATCTCAATGTTAAAAAAAACTGTAGAAGTTACAAAAAATTAAAGATATATATATATATATATATAGTTTCGTGACCTGCTTGATCTTTTATAGGGCTGGAAGTGAAAGTTTGTTTGGCGAGAGATGAGTTGGGTTGGGGAAAGTTTGTAGGATTAAGGATGTTGCTTAATTGGCGGTGCGGGGCAATAAGAGACTTCCACATAACAGGCAAACGCTGGCTGTCATCTCTTGTGTTAAGGCAATGTGGGCGTTTTTCTATTTCAATTGCTTCACGTACTATTCTGCTGGTAAAATGTGAAATGGGGGAAATGGTTTTAGTCCCAGAGAAATTAATTTTGTGGCCTGTTTCTTTGCTGTGTTTGGCAAGTGCCGAACCATTATCGCCTTTCCGTACGACCAGAGAATACTCGTATATTTGGCTAGATATTTGCCGATTTGTTTGACCTTTGGCAGTCTCCACAAGGTATTTCATACACTCCTTGGGATTCATTGGGGCAGTGATCCTTTGCTGAGCGAATAAACCCAGATATTTGGTTGTTGGTCGTAAAGACCGTGCGGATATTTTGACACATTAGTATGCGGCTTATTCTATCGGTGATGCCTCTGATGTAAGGTAGGAATGCTTTTTGTTGGTCAGGAGGGTTTTGAGATTGAGAGTTAGTGTTTTTATTTATATTTTTGATTATATTAGTTAAGGATTTGTTGGAATATCCATTTTGCAGTAGGGTGGTGGTAATGGATTTAATTTCTGTCTGGCGATTTTTCGTATCGGAAAGTCTGATGGATCTGGTTATGAGAGATTTTGCAACCGAATGGATTTGGACAGGGTGGTGATGGGATTTGGCATTTAGGTAACGGTTAGTGTGAGTGGGTTTTCTGTAGACAGTGTAATAAAAGCTGTCATTAGAAGGATTTCTTGTTATGAGAGTATCTAGGAAGGGAAGGGAATTGTTATGTTCAGTTTTCATAGTAAATTTGATATTGGAGTGGATTTGGTTGAAGTGGTAAAGGAATTATGGAAGGGTATCATGTCCATGAGGCCAGATAACAAAAGTGTCATCGACATATCGTATCCAGCAGGTAGGTTTGAGGTGAAAGGAGACAAGGGCTTTTGTTTCAAACTCGGTCATAAAAAGGTTAGCATTGACAGATGAAAGTGGGGAACCCATGGGAGCACCATTAGTTTGGCGGTAAAATTTATTTTGGAAGGTAAAGTAAGTATTGGATAGGTAAGGTTTATTAGGAAGAGGATATTGTTATTTATATTATACGTTGACTTTAATAACTGTAGGGTATCAGGAATTGGGATGTTTGTAAACAAAGAAACGACATCAAAGCTAATCATGATGTCACCTTTGCGTATAGGGAAGGTTTTCAGTATTTCTAGGAAATGATAGGAGTTTCGGACGTAGGATGATGCCTGCTCTGTGAGAGGTTGGAGAGTCTTGGCAAGGTATTTGGCTAGGTTGTGGGTGGGAGAACCGAACGCACTAACTAGAGGGCGTAAACGAATGTTCTCTTTGTGAATTTTTGAGAGACTATATAATTTGGAAATTCTGGACGATTTTTCTCGGGGTATGAGGAGTTTCTTGGTATCGGATGATAGGTTGGAGTTAGTAATAAGGGTTTTGGTTTTCTTTTAGAGGTAGGTAGTGGGATTATTAGGTACATGGCGATAATCAGAGGATTTAAGTAAATTGTGCATCTTACCGATGTAGTCCGCTGAATTTAGGATCATTGTAGCTTTGCCCTTATCTGCCTGTAAAATTGTAATACTATTATTTACTTTTAGAGCTTTTAAGGCACGTAATTCGGAGGCTTTGATATTTGGTTTTGGTAATTGGGCTGTACGTAGCACTTTGGCTACATCTTGCCTGGTTTCATTGGCCACATTTTCGGGAAGGGTAGAAATGGAGGATTCTATTTGGGATATAATTTGTTCACTGGAAACGCGGTTTGGTGTTACAGCAAAGTTAAAACCTTTTTCCGGAGCCTGAATAGCTAGGTTGCTTGCAGGGTAGTCAGAAAGGTTATGTACCGTCGTGTTGGTCAGGGATGGTTGGGTATTAGGAATTTTACTTTGGCATAACTTGGAAAGTTTGCGTTTCTGGGTGTCAGTTTTCTTTTCGAATATGCACGACGCTTTGTCGTGTATAATCCTAGAGAAAGCATCCCAGATAATAGGATGAATTGTGGAGAAACTTAATTTATGGAAAAGGCTATAAAGTTCCAGATAGGTGTTGGCGAGGTTTTCACGGGTAGCATGGATGGAGTTTCTAAGCAGATAAACGAGCAGTTATGTTCTAAAAAATAACAAAGTACCAGGAATAGACGAGATACCTTTTGAAATCTACAAATCAGGCGGTGACTAATTACTAGGACATATAAATGCACTGATAACAAAAATTTGGAAGAAAGGGGCTATCTCTAATGATTGAAGGAAGAGTATCATATGCTCCATCTACAAAAATGCAACAACGGTATTTCCCCACTATGTATTGAGTATAAAATACTAACATACATTATCAATCAACACATATAACTCTTAACAGAAAACAGTAGGTGAATACCAAGGGGGTTTCAGACGCGACAGATCCACAATAACCAACTATATACGATCAAAGAATCCTACAAAAATACATTGACGTATATAATATACAGCTGGGACCCAGCAGGCTTCGTCAACAAAGCCTGATCTAGACGCCAGGCAGTCGTGTAGAACATTCCACATGTTTCTGCGACAATAACCAAATATTTAAATAATTCAAAAGCGGTTAAAGTTAGAAGGCTGATTTTTGCGCCGAATTAGCAAATATAGTTGTGAATGTGCTGTGCAAGTTTCAAGGAAAGCGGTTGAAGCATCTAGGAGGAGATAGAATTATAAGTTTAGGGAGATAAGACAATTATATTATAAGAAGATTCATAGACTTCAAATAGGTGTTCGACTCGATAGACAGAAATATACTTTGATCAAATATTGCTCGAATTTAAAATACCGCATAAACTAATAAGACTAATTAAAACTACAATGGTACTACACGATAGCGACAGTACGCATTCAAAATCAATTAATTGGTAGGTTTAACATTTCGAAACCTCTTAAGTAAGGAGACGGATTGGCTCTCACATTATTTAATCAAGTCCTGGAGTATGTTAGTATGTTATACGGCAAATGAGTATCGGAAGGAGAAATCTAAAAAATAACAAAACACTACAGCTGCCCACTTACTCAAATGATATCAATATTATGATTCGAAGGTCAGAGGCAACAAACCAAGTCGACGTAGAGTTAAAAACACAGTTTAAGATTAACGCCACAAAATAAAAACGTGAATACAATGAGACAATAGAATGGCACAAATTATAGTATATAAATTTGTTTATCTGGAAGTGGAACTGAACGCAAATGGAACAAAAGAGGAGTAATTCGTCGAAGACTAACTGTAGCCAACAAAGCTATGTCCCATGTATTTAAATAAAAAAAACGTACACTGTAATAATAAGCTAAAAGTGTACAAGTTAATAATAAGATTTAGTGTAAGTTACGGAAGGAAAGTGTAGTCGTAACATAAAAAATAGATGATAAAAGCTGCTAAAACAAACATTAAACAACCAAATGCACGATAATCGACAAAAAAAAACGAGCATAAGAAGACACACGAGATTTTTTAAGAGACCGAGTTTGGAAGAGACTAGCAGGAGACAGACAGGCATGGTGACAGAAACTACAGGAGGCCATGAACCAATTTGGACTGCGTAGCGGCGTGGAAGAAAAAGAAGAAGATAAGTATGCCAAGGTAAACAAACTGCATGTAACCTAGAACAACTTCTAATTGTAAGTTACATGTAGACAAAATATAAAAAGATAAGTACTTTTTAGAAATACATGCAATAATTACCTTTTCTATTGTTATCTGAAACAATTTGTTGGTGAAGATAAGCATAAAAATAACCGCTTATTTTGACTTTTAAAAATACGTAATTTTAGTAGTCTTATGCCTATAGAGTAGTTCGTGAAGATAAGCCTGAAAATCATGCTATTTTGAAAGTCTGTATCAACTAAATGTATTCTTTACTAGTTTCTTGCTTTTTGAATTAGTAGCAATCATTTATGTTCCAGCAAATAAGCCTGCAATTTAAATTCAGAGGTATTCACGCTATAATAAAAATTTAAATTGCATTATTAGTAGCCAATTCGTTATAATTCTAAAACATTGAATACCATAAAGCTGATTTATAAGATAATCGGTAAAAGATCACACAAAATTTTTATGTATGCATTTAACATATTTCGCGGATCGGCAATCAGAAATTGTTTTGAAATCCAGCAATAAAAACATCGCAAAATTCCTTTGTATATAAATTAAATTTAGTCCAAAGGCATACAGCGTGGCCATATAGTTACAGAGAAAAATGGCTATATTAAGTATCATGTCCAGTTAAAGAACTTTATTGTAACATGAAAGAGTTTCCTTAGAGCAAATATTGTTTTTATATTTTTATGTTTAATTTATAACTTTTCAACATCCTGCTTCAATGAATTTAGCACAACTTATAGTATGCAAATAAATTCATTTAAAGGATTCTACGCTTTAAATCATTTGCGTTAAATAAATCTGCACTGTAGGGATAAGTGAGAAATGCCAAATGGATGAGAACAATAACTACTATGTAGTTTGAGAATATAATCTAGCTAGTATTTGCTAGCCTCGGTTTAAACCCCGCCACATCGAGAGAAGATAACGGGCTCACTTCCTACAGTCAACCGGGAACTCATTGTATGTCTACATATAGCATGTTTAATATTCTGTCTAACCGCTAAATAGACAAATTTATTAAAACTAAACTCCCTATAATGTCTATATCTTTTTAGAATATTATAGTGTGTAAATGAATATAATTTAATGTGCTAAAGTTTTACTATGCTTTGTAAAAAAATTGTTTTTTATCAATCCAAAATGAAAGTAGATTAGTGAAATTTTACTTGTTTTAAATTCGATATTTTTGCATACTACAGTATTATAATAAAAATTAAACGTTTAATAAATTGTTAAAATAATGTCATTCAACAAATCATGTATAAATAACCATATGTACTTAAAATATTAATTGATGTATATGGAGTACTATACAAAATGTATAATAAAGTTTTATAATATTATAATTTTTTTATTGTAAAATAATTAAAAATTACAGATAAAGTAACTATATTTACAGATGGTGATATCAAATAGCTTCTATTCTATTTAAGATATATATATATATATATATATATATATATATATATATATATATATATATATATATATATATATATATATATGATATATATATATATATATACATGAAAATAGTACAATAAATAAAAATAAATATTTAACAAACAAAATCAAACAGTTAAAAAATCGTACATAGAAAGACTAGAATAAACAAAAAATGTTTATAGATATTGAATGTGTTTTTAATTCGGTTGCATTGTTAGTTTATTAGATAAAAAAATAAAATAGAATTTTATGCCAAAATATAGTAAATATTAAGGTAGTATGAAAATAATATATTGTAAACAATCGGAAATGTATCCACAGATATAATATAAATTTTACAGTACACTAAGTAGTGGACCATAATAAGTTACGGTCTCTAAGTGGAACAATAAGCTACAACGTCTTACGTAAAAAATATCTAATATTTTATTGCAAAAAATTGTTACTATTATCTCGTGGTCAACAATAATATTTAGACATAATAAAACCAATAATGGTCGTCGCGGTAACCGTACATCAGGCTCCGTCACCTTCAATGTTTATGATTTGTAAATTTTCTAGGTTTATTGCAAAGTTGAAGATATTGAAGATATTTTTAAATATTACAAGTAGTAAAGTGTAAGCTCGGTTTCTATAATTAAATTAGGTCTAAATATACTGCAAAAACGTATTAACTAAAATTAATAAATGAAGTGTTTCATAGCGATGGTCCGAAGATCGCGGTTGATGTGATTAAACGATGCATGTTTAAGCGTGAGAGTGAGAGCGTATTAATTTACGTAAACTAGTAAGTGTTTAAAGTTAGATAAATATGTCGAATTCAGAAGGAAGCTCATACACAAGTGATAAAAAGAGAGAAAGAGAATATGATGACGTGTTTGGTGAGAACAAGGAAACCAGACAATGATAAATTATTATTGAAAATACAAACGGAGATAAAAGAAAATGATAAACATAAATATGGATCTAAAAGAAATAAATAAAGAGCAGCAGGAGGTTAAAGATGAGATTATGAGGTTAAAACTTGAAAATGATAAGCTGAAACAGGAGAATTTAAAAATAATGGAAGAAAGATGAAACTAAAAAAAGAGTTAGAAAATACAGTAAAAAGGATAGACCAACTAGAATAGAAAGAAAAATAGGAAAATATAGTCCTCACTGGATTACCTACAGATACAACCGCCGCAAAAATCTTAAAGCAACCAATGACCAATTTTTTGGAGCAGAAGCTGAACGTAGATACAAAAATGAAAACGGTGCGTAAGCATGGTGTAAAACCTTGCCTGGTGAAATTGGATACCCAAAAAGATAAGGAGTTAATCATGGCAAATAAATCAAAATTGAAAAAATTCGAAGAAGTCAAATATACATTAACAACGATCTAACAGAAAAGGGGAGAGAAAAGCGAAGACAGGTCTAAGAGCTAAGATGGAAAAAGAGAAAGAATATCAAAATGGGTTACAATAAAATATTAATTGAAGGGGCTGAATGGAATTGGAATAGAGATAGAGAAAATTGAGACAATCAAAAAACTAAAAAGATCAACGAGGATAGCTAGCAACGATGATGACCAGGCTTTGAAAACGGATTTGCGTATAGAATATAATATATAATACTAAACCAGATAAGATTTGAAAAATAAGATTATGGAATGTACAGGCTATGAATGGAAAAGAAGATGAGCTTATATCAGAATTCGAAAAAGATAATTTGAAATCATTAATTATTACCGAGACGAAAAAGAAGGGAAAAAATGCATAAGGATGAGAAATAATCACATAATGATTTATTCTGTAATAGATTTATTACAAAGAACCAAAACTGGAGTGGGTGTATTAATTCATAAAAATGTTTTTGATTATATAAGTAATTGGAAACATATCTTTGAAAGGATTATCAGAGTAGATATGGACAGTGAAAAAGTAACAATCATTGTGGGATATCGACCATCAGAAAATGAAATTAAAGAGGCCAAGGATGTATTCAGGGAAGAACTCCAGGGGAAGTTGATAACATACAGCACAAAATCATAGTAGTTGGAGATTTTAATGGAAGGGTTGGTAGATATAACAAAATAGGACTCCCAGTAGGAATGTTTGGTGAGGGCCTTGTAAATAATAACGGTAAGCGTGTTATAGAATTTTGTATAGATAATGATATGATAGTAGGTAATGCATATTATAAGCATAAAGACATACATAAGTTTACGAAAGTAGGAAGAAAAGGTCAATTATTGATTTAGTATTAGTGCAAAGCAAGAAGAGAAGAGAAATTAATGACGTATGAGTAAAACGAAATCGGGAAATCAACAGTGACCATTACTTGGTTGAGGTGACAATAAAAATCAACGCAAAGTTAGTTAAAAAGACAATCCCAGAAAACCGCACATTTATACAACCAAATAATTATAAAAGTCCACAAGTTACAAGACGGAAATACCAAAAATAGGTACAGTAAAAATTAAAAGGAGCTAAGTATAATAAATTGGAAAAACATTGACGATCTAAAAGAACTGTTAAATATGTTTAAAACAAACATCTGCAAAGTGGCTGAAGAAGTGTGTGGTGTAAATCATGGTAGAAAAAAATGCACTGCATGGTGGAACAATGAAATAAAAGAAGAAATACGGAAGAATAAATGTACCTGGAAATAATATCCTAGTAATAGAACGGAACAGAAATTCATGAAGTACAAGGAACAGAGGAAAAATGTGAAACATCTGGTACTGCAAGCAAAAAGGGATTCCTGGAAGGAATTTGGAAATAAAATAGAGGAAAATAGTGAGCGAAATACGAATCTGCTGTATAGATAGTTAAAAAATCTAAAAAGGACAAAGGTAATGGTTTTAAATGTATAGAAGATAAGAAAAGTAGTCTTAGCTATAAATTATAGATAGATGGCGTGAATATTTCATGAAAATACTCTCTGGGGACGATGAGGTACATAGCCATAATTTTGTAAACACTGGAAATATAGATAAACCAGAATATTTAATAGTTAAGGAAATTGAAGACGCAGTGAGGAAATTAAAGAATGGGAAAACGGCGGGGCAAGGCCACATCAGTGCTAAAATAATCAAATGTATGGGAATAAATGGGAAAGAACTCCTACATAAAATATTGAATATAGCCTGGGTTATAAGAAAAATCTCTAGGGACTAGACTAGCAATATTGCCAATATATAAAAAAGGAGATCCCAGAAACTGTACTAACTACAAAGAAATCTTTATATTGCGGGGAGTAAGTAAAGTATATGAAGTAATATTGAAGGAAAGACTAAGATCAATAGTTGAAACCACACTCGATGACAACCTAAGTAGGGTTCAGACCAGGAGAGGAACCACAGACTTAATATTGCTGAGACAATTAGCTGAAAAAACACTTGCACATAATAATAGTTTATTTCTTTGCTTTGTGGACTTGCAACAAGCCTTTGATAGTGCGCCAAGAAAGAAAATGCGGGAAGTCTTGGAAAAAAATGTCAACGTAACGTTATTGAGAGCCATTAAGAGTATATACAAAGTTACAAAAAATGTAATAAGAACAAATAATTGGGTATCTAAGGAGTTCATAATCAGCAAAGGGGTACGACAGGATATTGTGTTGAGTTCCTTGCTGTTTACTACTCTCATGAACGAAATATCAAAAAAATGCGAACGAAAAATAAGTGGACCCACAGTAGGAGTAAGACATTTGCGACTAGTTGTGATTAAAGAAATGATTTATGCCGATGATTTAGTGATACTAGCAAACACAGAAAATGATCTACAAATGAATACGAGTACGGTATGCAGATAAATATAGATAAAACTGAAGTTATGATTATAAGTAAACTGAAACAAACAGTAACTATTCGTATTAATAATAGTACAATACAACAAATTGACAATTTAGATATTTGGGATCGATAATTAACGCACAAGAACACTTAGAACCTGAAATTAATGCAAGAATAAAAACTGCAAATAAACTCCACTACGCTCTCAACAAAAAGTTTATTAGGAAAAAGGAAGTCAACATGGAAACTAAAGTTAAAATATTAATAGTGTGTTTACGTCTGTCATAACTTATGATAGTAAAACGTGGGTATTAGATGACAGAGTCTAAGAGTAGATTACGGGCTAGTGAAATGAAATATCTATAAGCAGCAGCAGGGACTACTAGAAGAAATAGAATTAGCAACGGCACAATTCGTGTGTGGTTTAAAGTGAACTCACTAGTGAATAAAATTGAAAGGGTGGTAGGTCATCTCACCAAGATGGATGAAAACGGACAGTGAAGAAAATATAGAAAATCGTTGTGGGCAAGAAAAGAGAAATGGGGAGACCGAGGAAAATTTGGAACCAGGCATTGGGCAAAATACTACGGGAAAAGGACCTACACTGAAGACAATCTGATACATTAACGACAGAACTAGATGGAGAAAAGTAGTACACTTCACACCTCTACACCGTAAGGTAGAAGAGGACCGATTACGTAGGTATGTATGTAAAACCAGTAATTAATAATACATGAAAAATATTTGAGTCTAGTCTAACAAATAAAAAAAGGTCAAGTAGAAAACTAAATTTCATTATTTTTACTTAATACTATTTTGCTAAATAGGAGAATATTAAGGGTAACATCCAAAATAAATTAAAATTCCTTGGCAACCTATATGGGAGAACTGTTATAGCAGTTTTTTTTTGTAAATGATGTAGGTAACATTTTACAAATATTAAGGTTAAAGGAGCTAATGAGTATTTTTATTGTATATAGAATAATTCAGTAAATATACCCTTGTATAAACAAAATGTTTAACACTTTGGGGCAATTCTAGTAAAATAACATTATTTTATTACATTTATTAAATATATATATATAAGTTCCTATGATATACCTGTAAGTATACTTTCTGCAGATAATTGTAATATTTATTTTTCTGAAATTATGTTAAAGACAAATTTATTGCAATATTAAAGTGTGTAGTTCATAAAAACTGAAATCATGCACCACGCTCTTTAAAACGACAGCCATTAAATGAAAGCACAATACTGCACAGAAGAATTTTTCTGGTGTCTACAACTACTATAAATTCTATTGGATATCAGTGACACTAAAATGTTAATTTATTTGTTACAGAAAGCAGTTGAATTATAAATGATAAATATAACATTTTACAAAAGATATAAAAGTATATTGAAAAAAAAACAAAAAACAAAACGTAAAAAATTTAATTACTAAAGAAAGATAATTTATATCAGTAAATAAGCAGACTTGTGTAAGATGAACTTACAAAATCACAAACAAATAATTTAACAATATTTAATTTCATAAAAATATAAAAATTCTTCAAAATACTACACAAAAAATATTTAAATAATTATCAATCTTATGTGTATAATTATTAGAATGAATTAAGGGGTCTTATATAGTTCCTAAAATTCAAGGAATACCTGTCAAATTAATGCATGAATGAATGCTCCGTTACTAAATTCTATATTTAGGTCGGTAACGAGTAATTAACTCACTAAAGCCGTAGAGAATATCTCGTGGTGTATTTAATATATTGATGAAGTGGAAATAAAGCCACTAAAACAATCGAGATAGATTAGGATAATTAATTTAATAGCTTAACCTGATATTTTAGAAGCGATAATGAACGATAAGAAGTTCGAAATAAGCCCTGAAAATTAGTAACCCAAATTGTGCATCCATATAAAAAAAATAACTTGTTAACAATTAATTGAAATGGATAGATACCTGAAAAATGTGGTGAGAAAATGGAGTTTAAGTGTAAAAAAGTAGTAGAGTAACACAATTAAATAAAGAAAATCATCTTATTAAAGTAAAAATCGAAAAATACAGGAAATACCACTATGAACGACAGTCTAAAAACCATAATGAATTAAAGATATGAAACAAATGCGTTACGATCTAAAAAAGCCAAAACAATTTGGAGAGCTTAAAAGACGAAAATTAGAAATTGAAAAGAAAATAACTTGTATCTTATTAGGAATATGCTTATTAAAGTAAGAAAGTTTTGAAATAAGGAAAGAACTGCAAAGCATGAAAAATAAACTTAAACGACTATGTTACAGAAAATAAGTTTGAATACAGAGAACGGAAAAAACGCGAGAAATATTTTATACAAAATGGTTAATGGTAAATCCAATTTTTCAGGTTTGTATTAAGAAAATATTAGCACAATATGGAACTTCCTGTTCGGTAACACATGTTAGTTTCACATAATCAATAACTTATTATTTATACAATAGGACACAAATTTACAAGTAACCAGGAAATACACGGAATTTGGACCACCAGGCAGTGATAACTGCTGAACAGATAACTTATAGCAAGCGATCTGATCAAAAAAGAAGTGACAAATTTGTTCTCGAATTAAAAAAAATCGATTAGGATCCTATGCGTAGCTTGCCTGACTTGACAAAAGAAATAGACAGGTACATGTCGATGGTTAGTCCCGCAATGCACCTACTACAAGTTTTTATTCTAAAGATCTGCTAACTGTTGACTTACAAAAACAAGATACTAAAAGGCCCAAACAGTGTTGAATAACATCAAGCATTACAGCGTTGAAGTCCGAAGATTCTCTTTGGACAAAAAAGCTTCATCCTATATAGGAAGATAAACTGGAAAAACAATCGAGGCCAAGATTCCAAGTGCCTAGCACCATGTATACAAGGTTTTCCGCCTTTACGATGAGGCTGGGGCTGTAAGCAACGAAAGAGATGCCATGGTGCCCCACTTTCTTAAGGAAAGCCTGAAGGTAATCGTCAACGTGTTGAAAACGATTGGGAATTTTTGTTTGTTTGTTTCTAGGCAAGAGCACGTATTCCAGTCAGACTCCGCTTCAGCCCACAAAATAAAGGAAGACCCGGGCATGGTTCATACAACAATTTATATTATTATTAGTTTTTCTACTTACAGCTACTCTTCACTTCCCAACTAAAATCTTTTGACTACTACCTATTTGGCATGTAAACAGAAGCATCAAAACACCAAGATCCACTATCATAGAGGTAATACCACATATGGACAAGAAAGAAGTTATGTTGGCCTTCATCAGCTTTAAGTCGAGTCTTGAGTAGATTGTAGCCGCTGATGAAGGCTACATTGAATATAAAATTCTTAATACTATTTACTTTAACTGTGCTAATTATATTGTAAACAAATTTAAGTTTCTTGTATTCCAATGTAATTTTAACTCTTTATTATCTTTTTGATTTAACTCAACGACCCTAAAACAAATATTAAAACAAATTGGGGAAACAAGTAAAATCGGAAGTAAAATATTTTCTAACGAACAACCTGTAAAATAAAAAACTAAAATAAAATTAAAATAGAAAATATATTAAACAAAATTGAACAAGAAGTTTAAATAAGATTTACAAAACAAGCGATCTGACAATACAAGAAAGTAGCTTAATTCAAATCGTCAATTGTGGGAAGGTAGCAATAAAGGTGTTAAACTTGTGATGATCATTACACCTACAATTAATAGTGAGAACAAAGAGTCAAAAACAAACACAGTTGTGAAAAAAATTTGATAACAGATACAAGTACAAAAAACTATAAATAAAATGAGGAATTATATAATTTACGGTAATATAGAATGTGAGAGGCGTATATAAAAAATACAGTTGAAAAAGTTATTAATCTTGTCTAAAGAATATCAGCTTAACGTTGTCGCATTACGAGAAACAACACAAAATAATGACGTATTGGATGTGGAAAACTTTTAATCTGGCAATAAGAAAAGTGGTAACACGATATGAGAATGGGATTTATGAGATTTGGTCTATTGTACTAAAAAATCTAACAGCCTGTGTAGCAATAGGATAAGAGGAACTTACAGGAAAAATATAATAAATATAGATACCCATATCAGAAGAAACCCAGCGGGGTTGTTAGATTCCCAAGTGGGCGCCTCCCCAGGTGGTGGATAGAAAAATGCCCGTTAGATATAGCGGGTACTGGGGAAATAAAATACCCAGGCCGGGCCAAAATTAAATTAAGGAACAACTTCTAAGTAATTAAATTAATGGCTCTAATTTTTTCCAAATTGTGATAAACATCAAAGACGTAGTGGAAGCAACTCATCTAGGGGACTTACCTCCCCCCTTCAATTACAAAGATTTGGAAGTGGCAACTGGCTTTACAATACCGTATTCAGGCGAAATAAATTTATCGAACGGCGCAGTGGAATACACAGAAACGGCATTGCACAGCGATGTAGAAGCCAGGATAATAGTAATCATAATCATAATGGCTGCAAACTTAAATAATGACCTCTACTACGGGCGTCTTTTTAAGGATGGAGGGGTGTAAAGAATCTCCTGGCCAGCCTATGTCAAAATATGTAATATGAAAATATTAAATATATATATATATATATATATATATATATATATATATATATATATATATCCTTAATGTGATATATAAAGTATTCACGGAAAGTTTAGCGAACAGAATGGAAGTTTTCACTGAGCAGATAATAGGGGAATACCAGAGTGGTTTTAGAAGGGGCAGGTCCACAGTAGACCATATATTTACAATCAGGCAAACCCTAGAAAAATGCTATGAGTACAATATAGATGTTCATCAGGTTTTTATAGACTTTACAATGGCCTACGATAGTGTGAAGGGAGAGTACCTGGAAACAGCGATGGGAGAATTAGGAGTCCCAAAGAAATTGAAAGGACTTATCATGATGACGCTGAAAAACACCAAAATTAAGATTAAAATAGGTACGAATATGTCAGAGGAATTCGAGGTGACAACAGGTCTTAGACAGGGTGATCCATTATCTACGACCTTATTTAATTTAGTGTTGGAAAAATGCATAAGAGCCATACGAATCAACCCTGGAGGCTCGTTATACAACAGGTCAGTGCAATATCTAGCATATGCCGACGATGTGCTGATTATGGCAAGAACAAGTGAAGCACTTAAGACAGCCTATAGAGAATTAGAAAAGGAAGCACAATTAGCGGGCCTAAAAATAAGTGAACTTAAAACAAAGTACATGTTCCAGTCAAGACAGGAAAGAGGGGGTCAAGCCCTACGTCGAATGCAACTTTTTGGAACCAAACCGGTAGAAAGGGTACAGCAATTTAAGTATTTGGGAAGTATTTTAACCGAGACAAATGATACGAAGGCCGAAGTAAGAGCAAGGATAGCCTCCGGAAACAAATGCTATTATGCGTTACAAAACATTTTCAAGTCCCGCAATCTATCAGGATCGAGTAAATTAAAAATATACATGACAATTGTTAGACCCACAGTAATGTATGCGGCCGAAACTTGGACATTAACATCAGACGATAAAAACAGACTCCAAATCTTTGAAAGGAAAGTACTAAGGAAGGTGTTTGGCCCAATACAAGAAAGACGAGAATGGAGAATAAGAAGAAACGAGGAACTAAAGCAGCTTTGTAATGAACCAGATATCATAGCAGTAATAAAGAGTAAGCGACTGGCTTGGTTAGGTCACGTGCACAGGATGCAACAAGAGAGAACGCCAAAATCAGCATACGAGAAAAGCCAGAGGAAGACGATTAAGAGGACGTCCCAGAAAAAGATGGGGAGACGATGTAGAGGAGGATATAAAAGCTTTAGGAGTGCGGAGATGGAGAATGAAGGCGGAGAATAGAAAGCAGTGGAGAGATATTGTGGAGCGAGCCAAGGCCCTTTAAAGGGCTGTAGCGCTAATAATTAATTAATATAATATATATATATATATATATATATATATATATATATATATATATATATATATATATATAATATATATATAAGATATAAACATCTCAGTACTCGGTATAAGTAAAATGAGATGGCCACAGTCATCAAAATGTGTAATAGAAGAACACGTGGTATATTACTTAGGAGAAGATATAGAAATTGAATGGCGATCATTGTTGCCAAAAATGTTCATGTAAATGTAACAAGATTTATACTTTAGTCTGACAGAATAATGATGTTACATATACAGGCTACTCATCCGAACATTAGTTTTGTATACGTGTACGCCCCGGCAACAAACCGTGATGACGAAGAAGTAGAAAAATTCTATACCGATTTAGATAAACTTTTGCAACAAATCAAAATGAATGTTATTATATTTATGAATGGGTGATTTGAATGCGAAAGTCGGAAGAGACAAAGACGGGGAAGTAGCAGGAGAACATGGACTGGGAGTATAAAACAGCAAAGGAGATTTATACAATTATATACAGAAAACCAATTAACTATAATTAATACGTTCTCTAAGCTCCCAAAAGACGGTTCTATACCTGGAAACCAAAATACACAGAAATACAACGAACTCAATAAAGAAATAAAAAAACACATAAGAAAAGCAGAAATAGATTGGTATATTAACAAATGCATAGAGATTGAAGAATATGAAAGAAAACATGACACTTTCCATCTATACAAATAGTCAAAGAGGTAAGCAGATTTCGAAAATACAACTCTACGGGCAAACTTACAGTCGGAAATGGAAACCTAATTTTAGATATTGAAGAAAAATTGACTAAATGGAAAGAGTATATAGAAGAGCTCTTCGCGGACCAACGAAGCAGCGAGCATAAAGCACAGAATGCCCTAACAGACCTATCTATAATAAAATAAGAAGTTGAAAAGCCATTGAAAGATCACAGAATAAAAAAGCCGTCGCGGCAGATGAAATAACAATAGAATTATTAAAACTACTACGAGACCATGGAACTTTTAAATTAATTTAAATTTAATTCAATATACGAAACAGGGATAATTATATCAGACTAGTTGAGATCAATATTTATTCCTATACCGAAAAAATATAAGGAGGATGAATACAGTGATCACCACAAAATTAGCCTAAGGAGTCTTCCTACAGGCGGTACATAAAATAATTTATAGAAAAATAGAAACAAATATTATAAATACACAATTTGGATTTTGGAAGGGTCTGGGAATGCGAGAAGCTTTGTTTACTATCCACGTTTTAGTACAAAGATGTGCAGACGTAAATAGCGATATGTTTCTGAGATTTATCGACTTCGAAAAAGGTTTCGATAAAGGTTTAGCACGATAAAATAGTAGACTTCTTAAGAAACACAGGAACTGACTACAGAGATACTAGAATCATGGTTAACTCATACTGACATCAAAAAGCGTGTGTTAGAGCGAAAAATAAAACAACGAATGACACTGCAGTACAAAGAGGAGTCAAAAAGGGGTGCATTCTGTTTTCATTAACTTCCAACATCTATTCTAAGGGAATAATTGAAGAAAGAGAAAAAATAAATGGCGTGTCAATTAACAATCTAAGGTATGCAGATGATACTGCGCTTATCGCAAATACTCTGGAAAGATTACAGATACTTTTCGACAAAATTACTGAAACTTCTAAACACCAAGAAAACAAGAAAACTATGATTATTAGCAAAGAACAACCGAGTGATCATGGTATTTATATTAACGGAATACCAGTAGAAAAAAACAACAAAATCACTTTATTTAATTATAACATATATCCCTCTAATATGACGCTCCACTCGGGTCCGTTATCTAGAAACGTGCGGAGGCACATTATCCATTTATTTTTAATAAAAATAATACGAATATAAATCCCAATTTTAAAACGGCTTATTCACAACCAAATAACTACTCCGGCCAATGCAAGTAAGGGAAACGACAATGCTACCAGTTTTTTGTATTATTTACAACAACCACCACCAATTCTATTATCACCAAACGCTATCACAGAAAGATAGTGAGTACTAAAACTTACACCAACAATTATATACAATATCAAAAAACCCAGGAAGTAAAAACAATTACAGATAAAAAAGAGAGTTAATCAGCTACAGGTTATAAAACCAATCATTAGTATAGTTAAAAAAGCATATCCAGAATATTATGACTGTAAAATAATAGGCAAGGATGTTTAAAAGTTTCAGCTAAAATAACGAAAGCCTACCGAGGTACAGTGAAATGTTTAGAATATAATAAAATTGGTTTCAGTACATTTTAATTGAAATAAAATAAACGTTTTCGGG